>VXAD01004815.1:471561-511715 GCA_013399195.1 Dicrurus megarhynchus
GAGCCGGGGGCTCGGGGGTGCCGCCCGGCTGGCTCCGCCCGCGCGCGCGCCGCGGTGAGTCGGGGGACGGCGGCGAGTCCCCCTCAGCGGGGCTGGTGAGCGTCCGTGCCCCGGGGGCTGGGCCTCCTTGGGGTCCTCCCAGCGTGGGGGAGGCGCTGGGTTGGGCTGGAGCGGCAGCAGCCCGCGGTCCGTCCCTGAAGAGGAGGGCTGCTGCTGGCCCCCGGCGTGGTGCGGGGGGCTTGGGTCGCTAGTGGGGTTAACTCGCGTGTGTGGGGAGCTGCCCCGCTGCAGTGCTGGGCTTGGGGAGCGGCAGCGCCGCGTGGGTGCGAGCCTGCGGGGACAGGGACCCTGCCTGCTGTGGCTTCGGTAGGGTAGAGCCGGGCCTTGGCGGCCTGAGAGGTCCGCGGTTAGTAAGAGGAGGTGAAGTTTTATTTAGGAGAACCGGGCTGAAACTCGCAGGCCGGGCGGTGCCGAGTTTCATAGCCTGAGCGGCAGGAGCGCCGTGCTCCCCTTGGCGCTGTGAGCCTGTGTTCAGGAAGGTACCTGCGCACTCTTGGGAGGTGACTGAGTGTCATCAGGTGGAACTAAAATGGAAACAAGCGTTTGTTTCCCTTCTCAAGACTGAGAGGGGATCTCATTAATTCATATAATTATCTCAGAGGCAGGTGCCAAGAGGATGGTGCTGGACTCTTCTGAGTGGTGCCCAGTGACAGGTTGAGGAGCAATGGCCATAAACTGAAACAAAAGGAGTTCCACCTCAACACGAGGAAGAACTTATTTACACTGAGGGTGGCAGAGCTCTGGAACAGGCTGCCCAGAGAGGTCACGGAGCCTCCCTCTCTGGAGACATTCAAAACCCACCTGGATGTGCTCCTGTGTTACGTGCTCTAGGTGACCCTGCCTTGGCAGGGGGTTTGGATTAGATGATCTCCAGAGGTCCCTTCCAACTGTAATGATTCTGTGTTTTATTGAAACTTACAGTGGTGCAGATGCTGAAAGATGAGTGGTTCATGTTCCTTTGGGACACTGCCCAAGGCTGGAGACTTGAAGATCCAGCAGCACTGAAACCACTGTTGTCCTGAAACTTGCTGTACTGCGTTGTGGGAAGGGGTTTCATGGAGGTAGGAAGAGGTAGCCTTGCTGGCATGGTGGAAATGTCCTGAAAAGTTTGCTGTGAATCATTTTGGTTTGAAACCAAAGCTAGTTTAGAACAAAATGGGAAAATACTTAGAGCAAACTGGAGTTCTCGATTTGATATGCCCCATCCTGATGCCTGATACAGACAAGTGAAACAATATATTAGATTTTTAAAGGGACTTAAAAAAAATTAATTTAAGGTGGTCTATTTCAAAGTACAAGTATTTATTGTCAATGTTATTGACTTCTTTCTTGCAGCTGAGAGTCATGCTTTTAAATAACTGCTGGCCTTTGATTAGAGTAACGGATTTGAGGTTAATCTCAAGAACTGGGTCCACCTGTGGTGGGACCTGATTACTGACACCTTTAGTAATATACAGTCAGTACCAAGAAGGTTCTTGTAGCAAGATTTGTTTGTTGTTTTGTGGTTGGATTTGGTTTTGGGTTTGGTTTTTTTTTTACTTTTAAAATTTGTATCAGCATACATTCTGTGCTGTGCAATACTGCCAGTTCTGATCACTGAGAACAGTACTGTGCTATGCGAACAGTTTTGGTGATTTCATCAGTTGCTGTAAACAGGTTGGTAACATTTGGTTGTGGGTGTTTTGCTTCTCTGTGTGGGAGGTCTTTATTGGGTCATATATCCTAGTTTCTATTTATTTGAGAGTAGTTTGTTTAGGATGCAAATGTAGAACTCTTGGTAAGGAGTAGTATTTGTACATAAGAAATGTGGGTGGCTTGCTGCTATCCATTACATTTTGAAATGTAATTCAGACATCTAAAATAATATAAAACTGCTGCTAATGCTTAAAACACCAGTAATATATTGAAAGTGAATATTTGCTTCTTCAGTTATTTAGTACTTGTTCAGATTTGCTAAATTTACACAAATTATAGATTCTGTCAAGCTATTGTATTTTGTCCTCTGTTTGTCCCGGCTTTAATCTTTCCTTAATCCTGTGTAAAGAGATTATGTGCAGTATGTCATTAAGAGTCTCAAACAAGCTGTTGTTTAGACTGGGATTTCTCGTCTGTTTGGTAGCTGACTATTACGACAATTTTACATTTTGGAGCTTCGCATCACTGAGGAAATAATGTCATATAAGCATTAGTATGGAAAAGGCCACCTCAGAGGCTTTTTTGAACCAGGAACGCTAGACTGGGCCCTTGCTTTTCCTCAGGTCAGTACAAAAGACAAAACTGAACTGCAGATTTGAAAAAGAGAGACCACTGACAAAAAATTGCACACCTGAGCTGGGTGCGGGTGGTGTAAAGTACCAAGTATGCAGAAGTCTGTTGCAGAGAAATGTGAATCTCCGGAGCATTTATGTTCTAAATCATCATGCTCTGTAATTCCTGTACATGTCAGTGTGGGGTAGGTGTGATGGTACACAGACATTGTTATCAGGGTGCATGGTTTTCACACCTTGCTTTGTGCATTTCCATTGAGTGGATTTGACACTTCCATTTGATAACTAAAGGAATGTGCTGACTTTTCTGTATTTTACTTGATCAGGTGTTTTCATACCCTAAAAATTAAAGTATACAGCAGAAAATAAGTAAGGCAATAAAATATATTACAGAATAGACAAAATGCATAATTGGGTCTGTGATGTGTTATATGACACAGAACTTCTGGAGGGAAGGAACACTTTATGTGAGGTTGACTGCACATGCCAAAATATTAGAATTGGACAAAAGGAATAATTATGAAAGCATGTGATTAATATATACTCCAAAGAAAATTACTTTGAAAGCTGATAGGATTTAAGCACCAAAATTAGAGCATTTAAAGGTCAAAACTCAAAGTTTGTGTCTAGTTCTTGTTCTGTTTATTGCAAATACAAGTTTTCCTCATGTTGTTTTTGGTCCACTTTTTTAGAGAGCAAAAGGTTGAGCATGAAATGCATGCAAATTCTCCAAATTTTTAGTGTAACTCTGGGAGTTCAAGCTAGGGCCATCTGTGGCAGGTATTGCTGAATTCCCTCAAAAAAACCCATACCTTAAACAGTGTACAATGATATTTGTTGAAACAGAGAAACACAGGCACCCAAAACTTGTTACATTTAACTTCATATGATATGCCTATGTCCACCTATACACAAAATACATACACAGTTTATCACTGCTGACACTTTAGATGTGATGCTGTGTTTTAAAATGGGTATAAGAACACCCTCAGGAAGTTTTTCTGTTGTTTTGTTTTTTTGATATACACATAGAGCTAACAACTGACAACTTGCAAAATATATATGCAGAATGTGTCTTAACTTTGAATAAACACCCTTGATCATCTGCTTATTACAGGAATCAACAAATAGCCTTGTTGAAAAAAGGCATTTTTGATGGTATTAAAGACTAGAGTGCATGCAGGCATTTTGGGGAATAAGATAAAAAGCTGAACTCTGAGAAAAACAATTGGCTTAAATATATGAAAGTCCAATTTAAAATCTAGTCATAATTTGAGATATCTGTGTTACTTTTTGTTAAATTTGGTTTTTAGCTTTGTTTCAGAATACACTATTAACCAGAAATCTTGTTTTACTATAGCTGTGGCTTTAGGGGAGGGGAGGTGTAGGTGCATGTGGATAAAAACTGCTTTATAATTTCCCGTGACAAAATGATGGTTGCCTGGTGCAAAGTTTATAAATTGAGATGTCCACTAGGCCACTTGTTACTGGCATCTTGACAGGTGATGTGAGATTCTTTCCTGGTAACAGAAGCAACAGGGAGTAACACTCTGTGTTATGACTTTTGTGAGGAAGCAGCCTTTCAACTAAGAACATCTTAGAAACATTGGTCTATTGTCCAGGCAGATGTTTCCTTTACACAGCAGGCTAGTCTACTTGAGAATGCATTGTTCACACTCCTTGAGAGGCCAGCTTTATTGCTGAATTTTGCCAGGCCTTTAAATCTCAGGCCTGAGTCTTGTTATCAGCTGAATTTGAGTTTCTTAATCTGTTTGGACAGACCAGACTGTAGCTAATTCTGGCATAAGGATAAAGACTAGAGAGTTGCGTGCTGAATTCTCCTTCTCCTACAAAGGTAGACTGACAGTGTGTTCCCGTTGATTCAAGTTTTATTTTGTATTTTCAGACAGCAGAGGCAAAAGTTAGAGGTAAATTCTGTTATTCAGTTAACATTCAGTGGTTTGTTTGTATATTAGCATTTGGATTACAGTGAGTAAATGGTACAGTGAGAGGTTGTTAGTTTTTCCTAGTCCTGCATAAATGGGTGGGTGACTCTTGTGAGTTTGTGTAAGTGTTTAACATCAGGCAACTGGCCTTCATCTGAAGCCTTGGTGGAAGACAGTATTGGGTATAATAGAAGCTGGGGTTCAGATTCAAATTTGGATGAGGATTCAAATTAATATCTGCGTGGATTCAAATATGATGATTCAACATTGTTCAATTTGGATTCTTTTCCAAAAGACAATTCAGATTTAATCTTCCGTACCAGTAGAGGTAAGCTCTATGCTTTTCTCTGCAGGCCTTGTAAAACTGAAGAATAAACTTAACTCTTCAGCCATTACTGTGCCTAAGAATTAGGCGAACTTCAGAGCAAGATGTCCATGTACATTTATAACAAATCAGTTTACGTGGGTGAAGAATGCAGTGGTTGACTTGCTGCTTCACCTCCCTTCCTCACTCACTTTTAAGCATAGAAATCCTGCTTGCATTACCAATCCAAAACGCAGCGTTCAGACCCTAAGTTTGCCATGGCACCCTGTGCAAAATTTGTCTTCTTATGTTTTCCAGAACTTCAACTGTGCCTTTGTTATAGTTCAGGAAGCTGCTGCTGTCGGCAAATTCAGATTAAGGGGTTCCATCAGAATACACCAGCTTTAAAAACACCTCTCTGGTTCTAGGGAATTATGACAGTAACCTTGACTCTCCAATCTCTGCTCACTCTAATTGTACAGTAGGCACCTTCTGTGGTTTGAAAGATTTAAAGGAACTAATTACATTTAAGTCTTGTATTTAAAGAGCACATACAGATCTGGAGGGTTTGAAAATAGTAGAGTGTCTCTTTCCTAAAATACTGTATAACTACCTAGTCTTTTTTTTTTTTTTAAGGATCTGTGTGAGAATGACCATGTTCTTCTGTTTCCTATGCTTCATAACTGGATCTCAAAGTAGCTGTAGTTTGGAAGAGAGCAGTAAATATCCTGCTCAGTTATGAGAAACATTCGCCTATGTAAAACAGTCTGGAAGAATATTTCTCTTAGGAAAATCAAAAAGCACAGAACCCCTTCATAAAACAGAAGATATTTAGAGTTTCATAAGCTTTTGGCTGTCTGAATCGTAAAAAAAATGAACCGTTACACAATTATGAAGCAACTGGGTGATGGCACCTATGGCAGCGTGTTGATGGGGAAGAGCAATGAGTCAGGAGAACTTGTGGCTATCAAGAGGTATGTAGCATCTCACTTCACTAAAAGTGCTTGCAAAATCTTAAAGATTTTCACTTTTGACTTTATTGTTGTCTTCTATTTGTGTAGATTAGAAAAAAGTCCCTTTTTAAAAAAGAAATTAATGTAACAAAATAATTTTTTTAAATTGAGATGTTTAACAAAGTGATTGTGGGTCAGATTTCAGGTAACTGATCAGTTGAGAGTCACATCAGTTTAAGTTACTGATTTACGTAGGCTTGTAAAATTGCATGCTGCTTTTGTTCAGCAGCAGTTTTGTTTGTTGTTTTGAACATGCTTCTTTTTAAAAATGTTGTTAGGTCAGCACAAAAGGAGAAGCAAAACTGAATGTGATTAATTAGGGAGTTTATTTATATGAATTGTAGAAATAGCAATCTTAACAGGTAGATTTGAAATTCCATCCCAGCCCCCCAAATGTTTGTAAGTACTGCATTAAGTTTCATGTGTTGCTACAGTGATAAATAACAGTAACAATCTGGTCAGGTAAATAAAGGTTGTCTCCTTGGATCTAGTAAAGTTGTGTTCTGTATAATCAAGAGCATTGTCATACTTGCCTTAAAAGGTGATTACGAAACAAGCAAAATTCTACTCAAGGAGTGGGGAAGTTCCCCTTGTATTCCTAGAGAATTTCAAGCAGGATATAAAGTGTAAGTTGAAATACCAGAAATTATATCTTGCTGATACTTTTTTCTCTCATTTATGGATTAATGGCAGTAAGATAACTGTAATATAATTGATTGACTTTTTCTTTGAGAATTTCTGAGAATTTCAGGTTTCTCCATATCCTGCTGGTACTGTTACTGAAGTTAATATTAATCTAAGCTAAAGGAAGACTCTCCAATTGATTATTTTAATTATTTTTAGCAAATGGAACAACATTTTGTGGGAAGTGGTTTTCATACTCGTGATTTCAGGATTTGGAATTCTTTTGTGTGATTTTTAAGTTTGGGACTTGAGAGGGGACAGTTTTGCTTAAAGATAGTTTTATTTTAAATTAAAGTCTTGGGTTTAAATCTCTTTAGGTGCTAGAATGTTACAGAAACACAGCAATGACATTCACAACTTCATCCCAAGATCTTAGCAACACCAAATACCCACATTTGGATTTATGCAGGACTTAAAAATAAATGTATTACACTGTTATGTATAACAATTAGTCTAGAGGCTATGATGTTGCTTGAAAAAAATGAACCCTTTTTTTTTGAAATTAATATCTTGGAACAGATTTTTTAAATGACTGATCAAGTCAGATGGTTAATTAAAATAGTAAGCAGTCCAGATATTTTGGAGATTTCAAAAATATAATTATGCATAAGGATGTGATTTTCCATGTTTTATGTGCAGTGTCATTGCTGCTTACTTTATTATTAAAAGCACAATTCAAATGATACAAAGGGGTTTTATGTCCCTTTTACTTTGGAGTAACATGGTCTCTGGTTGTACTCTAAAAATATGTTTCAGTGTTTGATGGTTAATCACTGTAAATTTCTAGCAATTCTAAGCATTGAGTTTGTTTTTATTTATATTGTTGATGGCTATGCTGGAATGCTTTAAATTGAGTTCAAAATATAGGTAATGCTAGACTTAGAAAATATCGTTTAGGTTTTCTTATTCTAAAAGCATTCTGCACTGTTAACTGAAAATACTTTATCTTGGACTTTATTTCAGAATGAAAAGAAAGTTCTATTCATGGGATGAATGTATGAATTTGAGAGAAGTCAAGGTAAAGTGGTGAACATACCATGTTTAAAAATAAATGTCTGGTTAGGCTTGTATGAAGGAAAAGGGCAGCTGCCGTGTCCAAGCATAAGGCCAAACTCTGTGAACTCCTTAAATGGTGACAGATTTCACAAAACTGTAGGCTGCTGGCACTCCTAGAGGTCCTGCTGATTTGTGGAATATCCCACTATTCTGAAGCAGTGGCCATGTCTCATAGCCAAGCCTCTTGTCTTTAGAAGGAAATTGATTTTGTATGTGTGTATTTCTGTGGTTTACCATCCTCCTCTTCCATTTTACTTCCAGATTTCTAGCTGTTTATCCATTCCTTATATCTTGTATTTGGGGCATCTGTAGAAAGCACCGGGAGTTTTGGCTAGCCAAGCGATAGAGTAACACTTGAAATTCTGGGCTTAAATTCCGAATCATTCCGTGTTTTGGGCATCTGATTTTCTGTATATACAAAACTCCCTACTAAAGGACTTCAGATTTAACTTATTGGACATTTCACACAAATCAGTATGTCCAAAAAGAACATCTGTAAGAGAATCCTTCTTCATGAAAATTTCATGCCAAAAAGACAAAAAAAAAAAAAGAAAAGAATGCAGGGTTTTCTTATGCAGTTCAGCGAGCAAGAGCTCTTGCAGCTTCAGATTTGCCTTTCGTTGTAGGGAATTAGGTTTTTGTGCTAATCTTTACTCCAGCTCTGAGGTAATCCCTAGAAATAGGTTTGAACTACTATTCATATAGTTGTTGCTTTTACTTTGGAATTTATTCAAACTGCTGGGTTGTTGTTCTTTACAACAGATTGCAAGATAAATAACGGGGTATCACATGAATATGTTGTGTGGATTCTGTGCTAGAAACTTACATGTTAAAAATTTAGTGCTGATAAGGAATCAAGGTCACTGTGGGGTTATCTGAAGCAGTATTTTACTCTGTTGCAGTCTCTGAAGAAGCTAAACCATGCCAATGTAATAAAATTGAAGGAAGTCATACGAGAAAATGACCACCTTTACTTCGTATTTGAATACATGAAGGAAAATCTCTATCAGCTAATGAAGGATAGGTATGTCTTTTTTTCCCGGGAAAAGTAGTGTGCTATCATGCTTTATTTAATGATTCTTATACTACCTTGAAGAACACATTGGAATTTCTGGTTTTGGCTCTTCTTGCAGCCCCATTGATGTGAACAGGAGTTGCTGCACCTGCTTATGTGAGCGTAGAATTCTGCATTGCTCTGTTACAGCACTGCATATTGTAATGCTTTTAGAAATAACTTTAGTCAATTGTTAACAGGAGAGTTTGCATGCCTTTGTGTAGAGCCATGAGAGAAATTCCAAAGAGTTGTCTTTTGGTTTTTTTTCTTTTCTTCAGTAGCTTTCACTCTAATGTATGAAGGATTGGGTGAACACTGTTCATGCTATTTTTGCTCACGCGTTTGGCTTAAGGTGGGGATGGTGCATGCTTGCATGCTTGTAAGAACAGCCTACATATAGGCTAACCCTGATGTCGCAATCTTGGACAAACAGTACATAGCAAGGCTTGCAAGGGGGACTTTGAAACAGGACCTGCCTTTTCAATAACATTTTCCTTCGCTGAATTGTTTTGCCTTCAAGTGCGTTTCCTTCAGACTTCGTCATGCACTTGTATCTCCTAATGTGCCAAGCTCTTGGGCTGACATCCTGAGGTAGCTGCTGGTGGCATTAGCACAGTGTTACTCTGCAGCTGAGCAGCATTGCTGTTATCAGGGTTCCCTTAAGGGCACCACTGGGTAATGCACCTACTAGTGCTGCACTGTGCCATCTCTGCCTTGCTACACTACTGTACATTCCCTGTTCACCTGGTCAAGAACACTGCTGGCCAGCCAGCTTCTACAGAGCCATAGCACCATGAACCTCCTAGCAGAGATGTTCTGCTGCTGCACTTAAAGTGGGTGGGATTAAGGCCCTGTAGAATTTTGAAATGAGAGTTGCATCTCTCTTGCTTTGACTTGATCGGTCTGTTTTCATGTATTCATGATGTGTTATGCAAAATAAAGAAACATGTGTGTTCTGAAGATACATTATTTTTCTTAATTATGTAAAGTTGTTACCCTGTTTCTTCACAGAAACAAGTTTTTCCCTGAGTCAGTCATCAGAAACATGATGTATCAGATATTGCAAGGGCTGGCTTTCATCCACAAACATGGTAGGATTCTTACTAGAGTTTAACTGTGTAGCACTTTTTTTAGAAAATAAGATCATGTACAGAAAAAACTTGAATAAAATAACCTAGCTAGGGCTATTAATCATCTCTAATAAAATCATGGTTACCTGTTTCAAGTATGGAGCAATTTTAAACTGTGCCTGAAGTTACTCTTTATTTTCCTATAACTGGATTTTCCTCTTTCATTTGGAAAGCATTGGATGTTGTTCATACACTGTTCAGTAGTTCTTTCTACTTTAGATAGTAGATGAATAGACAAATGAAAGGAACTTGTATGCTGTGCTATACTAAACACTTCTGCTTTCTCAAAAAGATCTAATCCAGAAGCATTGATACATCAATACTCTTGTGCTGAGATAATATAACTAGTATGATACTCTACTCTTAGTGAACATATATTGTTCACTAAGAAATTCAAACAGTATCCTTATCAAATATAACCTAGATTTAAATAGTTTAGTAAGTGGGATGTTTCTAGGAATTACAGGCATAGTCTCAACAAGAGGTGAGGTGTGCTCACAACAACAAAAAGTTTCACAGTGTCTCCAAAACTCCTAATGCTTAATACCTGTCTGTGAAATGTATTCTAAAATATTGGTATCAAACTCTTTTGCATTTAAAAAGGTAGTAATTTAGTCTCATGCTCAACTACAGTTTTTATTTCATAGCTGTTCTTCACATCACATTGGTATGCTTAAAACTTTCTGGAAAGAATAAAATATTAGCTGAAAATAAAATAAGAAACAGTGTTCCTAGTGAGGTTTGATTTGCTTTTCAGATTCAACAGGCTGAAGAGGCCTGTTGATGAATTAAATGAATAATTAATTCTGTTCAGTATTATCAAATACCCAGAAATTGACATTTTCTTGTCCTTCTGATCAGGATCATATACTGTTCTCTTATTGTTAGCATCCTCCTTTCCTACCTCATTTCTCTGCGAGATAAATGAGAATATTAGATTTTAAGAAAAACTTCCAGTTTTAAGTTACAATATTCATATTTTGACTTGACTGTAAGTGTGTAAGGGAATAACAGGTATAATAAATTAGAACATTTTTATTTCACTGTAATAATTTCAGCCAATTTCTTACAGTTATTTTCAATTTATGCATGCAGAAATTCAATGCTTTATTCTAGCAAATGGATTTCAATCAAATTAATGTATAACATTACAAATTGTGTGTTCCAATTAAACAGCAGAATTAATTTGCTTAGTGACTTAACCACTGCCTATATATAGAGGTCCTCAAGCCAACAGCAAGCATTGAAGAAGCTTTATGTGCCTGCATTACTAATACTAGCATTCCTGAGCAGGATTTGGATATCCTTTATATGTCTGTATCTCCAAATTGTTGTCACAATGATAAATAACTAGTTAAAAATCATTCAAGGAATTTTATGAATCAAGTAAGCGTGTCAGATGCTCAATTTTCCATTATCCAAAATTGACAAAGTTTTTGCAAAAGATCTCATTCTGAAATTGGTTTTTCATTTGATGTTGCTGCAGTAGCCAATTAATTTTCCTTAGTGTGCTAATGACAGTTTACCTTTGTTAATTTAAGAACACTTGGTGTAATTATCACTGGAGGGAAAATGTGTGCAGTTGGTGGGGGAGGGTTACAATTCTTTTATGTTGAATTTATTAAAAAAAAAAATTAGGAAAGAAAGAAAAAAGACTGAAAACCACTATATTACTCTAAAACATCCCAAAATAAATATTGGATTACTCCTATTAGAAGTTGCTGCTTAAGAAGTGATTCCTTGATAATTTGCCATTCTTTTCTGTTTGGTCTTCTACAGGATTTTTTCATAGGGATATGAAGCCTGAAAACCTTCTCTGTAGTGGACCAGAACTTGTGAAAATAGCAGACTTTGGGTTGGCTAGAGAACTAAGATCTCAGCCACCTTACACAGATTATGTTTCTACCAGGTGGTAAGTATATCAAGAATTTAATACATTAGCTTAACTAATTACCTTCCTATGACCATTTTAACTTATCTGTTATTTCCTTCCATCCTCACAGGTACCGTGCTCCTGAAGTTTTGTTGAGATCATCTGTCTACAGCTCACCTATTGATATATGGGCAGTTGGCAGCATAATGGCTGAGTTGTACACGCTCAGACCTCTTTTCCCTGGCACAAGCGAAGTAGATGAAATCTTCAAAATTTGCCAAGTACTAGGGACCCCAAAGAAGGTCAGACTTAAAAAACCTCACACAGTTGTATTACAAAGAAAATTAAATCAAATTATTACAAAATATTCAATGTTATTTTTCAGAACATAGATATTAACTTATTGTTTCAATAAGTTTCCTGCAGACTTACAGTTTTCTCAACTGTATTTCTTTTCAGCTTCCATTAATGCATGTAATGCTAGTTTTATCTTGTATATTAGCATCTGTTGAATATCATGCCATTATGTGTTGCCTTGTTCTCCTCTGATGAAAGCCAGATAAAATTGTTTAATTTAGTTATTTAAAGCTATTCATAATGGAAAGCAAATCAGAAGTCTCCTAGGATTTAATTTGCCAGAGCCAATTTGCTTTCCCTTCCTGAAAATGTAATTCTTCTGTGCTGGCACCTAGAATTTGGAGCTTGTAAAAGTTACCATAAATAAGACAAATTATGCTTTTCTTATTTTTAAAGCATAAAAGAAACATTTAATCTCAAACATAGATGTCTCATAAATATTATTAGCAATAAGAAGTAATGGAGGAAAACATGCAGTATTTTAGAGAGAAAACAATTATTTGCAGTTATTTTCTGGATGAGCTAAATACTATTTAAAATTACAAGGAAGGTTTCGGTGGTGCGTATAAAAATGGATGCAGTTACATTTACTTCAGTTTAAAAGTTGTTTTAGCAAATGGATGGAAGAGCATGCAAGAAATGAATAAGGTTACCTTCAAAATTTTGAATGAACTGAAAAAAAAAGACCATATGCGATTAAATATTTTTGGAGACTAAAGTAAGAAATGGCAGATGTATATCAGTATTCTATGGATACTAATAGAGCTTGGTGGAATAACTGACCAAACACAGTCCATGTAGATCTGAAAAACCTAAGGGTGGAGAAACATCAGTTTCATGAGTGTTCTATTGATATGAAATTTAGTATAATTCTTGTCCAGTAAAGGAGCTGTTATCAATAGAGAAGTAAGGAACAGAAAACTTAAAACAGAAATTGATTAAGCTTAGCTAGGAACACGCAGAGCTTGAAGTGGTGGGAAAATATCCAAGAGAACATACTGAGAAACAGGTGCAAACTCATGACAGAGCAGAGAGGAAAAGGTCAGGTGGAGAGTTATAGATGATATGTTGTGGAAGTGAAAATTGAGTCTAGAGGACTCCATGAAAATTGGTATGATGTGTAAAACAGTGCTTGCCATGACACAGTTGTGCCTCAGGAATAATGTGCAAGAGGAGCAGTATTTTAAGACTTAAGTTTTCAGATGCAGATGTGAACTTTCTTAAGCAGATTGCAAGTCTAGGATAGTAAGAGGAACATTTTGATGTATATGAAGAATATCTGAAAGACAGCACCATGCTGGCTTCTGGAACATTTTCACTGTACAGCATAAACAAGCTCTGAAGAGCAGGGAGATCAGAGAGAGGTTTTCACTGTGTGCAGTAGCAGAGCAGCACTGAGCTGACTGCTGTGTTTTTTCCTCTCACCTTACAAGGAGCTAACAGAAGCAAATCATGACTGTTTAGAGTCTGTCGTTCCCTGACTAGAAAGCTTATTGCTTGGGAAAGCAGGGAGCATTACCAGCTGAATATTCCAGAGAAAACTGTAGCCTCCACTAAAGACCTTAGGAGTTAAGGACATTTTAAGTCAGCCCTCTAGGATCAGGAAACTGTAATTAATTACTTTGTGCCCCTGTCATCTGCTGGACAGACTTGGGAATTTTCTCTCCTTGCGACAGTGCTAAGGCATTCTTCAGGGAAATTGCTGTGTAAGAGTACTTAAATATTATGATAGGAATTATCACAACAAGTAAATCATCTGTTACAAGTACTTACATTCTGAAAAATGGAAGCAGTTATTTTAATAGTCTGATTTTGCAGATAGTTTTACAAATATTATTTTTTCAGTCATGCATTTTCATTTATTCCGTTATCCTGCAATAATGAATTACAGGAATTATGCCCAGAAGTGATCTTCATTCCAGTTTACCTTCCCGTGCTTAAGTCCGTAACAACATACCAATGACTTCTGTGAATCTGGGTGTTTTAAATAGTGGCAGGCAACTATTTTGTTTTATTTTACAAATTAAGTTGCTCTATTTTAATAAATAAATTAAATTGCACTATTCAAGTATTGGCAGTGGTGGTACACTTGCATTATGTGAATTTAATGAAAATATTGATGACAATCTCAATAGGAGAGATTAATGAAATGCATTTTCATTAGCTGAAGGTTGGCAATGGCACTTTATTCCAAATTAATTTTCTTTTTATAAATATAAATGTATTTTTCATTTTTGCTCTTATATTGTTTTTACTTTATCCCTGTGCTTCACCAGTTCAATACACAGTCCTTGGTACTTTGTTGAAAACTGTTCCTTTATCACTATTTCTAGCAGACAGAATGCCAACAAACTCAATAAAGAAGGGCAATGCAGTGAAGGAGGGAAGTCTTTCTCCATTAATTTAAATGAACAAACTATTCTCTGAGGTGGAAGTCACTTGAAATCTTGAGACTTTTTGTAACCAGATGTGATTTACAATTATATTTGAGGTTTTTTTGTTACCATGGACTGTGCTAACAGAGCTAAAACTGTTGTACGTAAAAATATGAGTAATAGCTATCACGGTACCTTAAGACCAAATTGTATCAAGTCAGTCCAGTTTGTCCTGTAGCAGTGCAATAAGCTTGGTGGATAGAGGAAGAGCACTGATATCATACCTTGTCTTCAGTAAGGTTTCTGATGCTGTCCCTCATCAGCATAGTTATATACAAACTGCATGATAAGAGCATACCTGTTTGGAAAGACTTACACAGAGAGTAAGCTTCACTGGCTGTTACTCAGAAGATGAATTGAATAGAACTCAAGTGGTTCTGCATCTGATGAAGTTTTTAAAGTTGTATTGAAGGCCATCTGGTGGAGTAGATTTTGCTGCTTAAGCTAGTAGATGGCAGGCTGAGAAGGATTACGTTAGAAAACAAGATTAGAATTTAGAGGGGTTTATAGAAGTAGAGATGCAGCTTTAAAGAAATCTTTTCAGTAGTGCACAGAGTGCTGTACTTAGGCAGGAGTAATCAGCTACATAAATAACTGTGGATAACCATCCAGCTAACACATCTGTAGGAGAGGCCTTAGGAGCTATTTAGTGTATTGTATGTCTAAAGATAAATACCATACCAGTGTGTAGAGAAAGAGGTATTGCCCATTAACATATGAACTAATCTTTGTTTCACTTGCTATATTATATCCAGTTTAGAGTTTTCCTTTTCAAGAGAGAAAAACCAGAGTCTAGGGAAAAAATAAAACTTAAAAAGCCTAGACCCTAGGAACTGTTAGGGCTTCTTTAGCCTGTGCAAACAAAGACTGGAAGAAAGGAAAACAAATATGCTTTCCAGTGTATAAAAAGGCCACTCTAGAGGGAAGAATCAAATAGTCCTTCTTGGTATCTATGGATGACAGGACACTCAACAATGGTCTTTTATTTTCATATGAGAAACCTCCATTTTTCTAATCTTGGGGAGATTACTCTCTGGAATAGTCTTTATAGAGTGGTTGTGGATTGCCAGAAAATGGAAGCTGTTTGAGACTAACACCTGTCAGGAAGGGACTAAATGGGCTAAGGCATGGACTAAATGATCTCTTGAGGTCTTTGAATAATCCTTTTGTTCTGTATTCC
The DNA here is from genome assembly GCA_013399195.1 of Dicrurus megarhynchus. NCBI lineage: Eukaryota > Metazoa > Chordata > Aves > Passeriformes > Dicruridae > Dicrurus > Dicrurus megarhynchus. Next base: position 486,921 of record VXAD01004815.1, read on the forward strand.
AAGAATGCAGTTATCAAGCAACAAAGGACTTCAGGGTTTACTTTTGGAAAGTTAAACACTTTAAAAAAGTTCTTATCTGGCTGTCATGGTTTTTTAATGCTGCAGTACTGTCTAGTTGTAACTTAATCATTGACTGTCATAATGGTGGGATCAGTGCTATATTGTATAGGCTGCATCATGGTTATACAACCATGGCATGGTGGATGGAAGGGCCTCACCTCTGCCACTTCCATAAAGAAGAGGGCATGTTGAAGTTAGCTGTTGGGCTCATTTCTGTGGTAGATGGGATGTTCAGTACCATTCCTGGTACTGCTGCACTCTCATCTCCTTCAGATAGATATGTCCAAGTGTGTTATTCATGGTGATGGTTCCACCTTTAGCTACAGGAGACCTCAGGAGGACTGCCATTGGAGACTGATGCTGCATTCACTGGTGTTGTAATAATTGTCATGGAAAACAGGAATGCTTGTTTTCAACTATATAGGAAGGAGCCATGCACACCAAGCATGACTCCAACTGCATTAAATTTTATCTAAATACCTCTTTGTTCTTTTTTGGTGCTGATTTTTCTTTCCTTTGAAACAGAGTGACTGGACAGAAGGATACCACCTTGCTTCTGCCATGAATTTCCGTTTCCCACAATGTGTCCCTATAAGCCTAAAAACTCTCATCCCAAATGCAAGCAATGAAGCAATACATCTTATGAGTGATATGCTGAACTGGAATCCAAAGAAGAGACCTACAGCAAGTCAGGTCTGAGCACATGAATGATTAAGTATAAGACTGAATTTTCTTGCATTGTTAAAAAACTGTAGATACAGAAACCAATTGATTGCCAAAATAGTGATGGCCACAAATGTCTCCTCATTTTGAACACTTTGGTGGAATGAGACTAAGTGGTGAGAAGAGAAAGTTCTAAACCTGGCTCAGCAGACATCAGAAACTCTTCAGTTATTTCTGCAATGTTGTCTTCTATATTGGCGTACAGGACAGAGAAATAGCTGAGGTGCAAGTGTTTCAATTGTGTCTGTCAGACACTTCTGCCACTTTTGTTTTCCTCCCCATCTGTACAAAGGGAGGTACTGAAAACTTTGAAAGCTTTGCCTTTTGTGAAGCCACAGATGGAATGCAGTATGGAAGAGCTAAGGATTATTTTTACTTGGAATGTGAATTGTACTAAGTGATAAGGAAAGAATTTTATGAAGAACATACCAATAGGTCACAAAGGTCATAGTTTTTCTCCGAGTTAATTTTCAAAAAATATATTTCCAAGACTGAAGATGGTTACATTCTGTGGAATTTTTTTTTTTATTATTATTCATACCTAATGTAATTCTATTTAGAAGGTATAAAAGAGGAATACAATTGGGAAAGAAAGGAGGACATATTGCAAGTTATCCTAGGTGGATGTAATGTAAGTGATTCAGAAGCATTAAGCAGATGGTACCAACCAGAGCAACCATTTCTCTCCACTTTATAAAGCATGTCTATTGTACAGTGATGGAGATCTATCTGTAGTCCAGTACTATGTACCTCTACACAAAATACTATATGGTGCTTTATAAAACAAATAACCAGCTTTTAACCAAGTGAGTAATCAAGGAAGCAGCTGTGGCAGTTGTGTAACCCACAGTCAAAAGGAAGAGTTTAATGCATATACATGGCAACGTGTTCAAAGGCAGCGATTCTTGAGCGCAGCTGAGGCAAAACATGTCTTTGAGAACCAACAAAGAGTGGGATCCTACCCAGAAGGATTAGCAGAGTGTGCTGTTTTGATATAGGAGGAGGTGTGTTACTAAGGTGGGTCCATGCTCTACATGTAGCAGAGGACATGGAAAGGTCAGAGGAAAACGATCAAATAAACATCTGCCTTAATACAGACACTGTATTTTCTTAATAAACACCAGGAAGGCACAGCAAGCACAGTGAATGTATTTTAAAGAAAAGCAAAAGCTGGTGATAAGAAAAATGGGGGAAAAACCTTGCTCATTAACATCCTCTAATTGTAGAACCCATACATGGCAATCATCTCACTTCTGGCATTTTTTTACTCGTTGTTTTTGTTTTGTTTTTAATTAAAAACCTCAGGCTACTCATTGAGTTGCCAAAACACAGTGAGCAGTGGAAACATGTAATAAGGCATGTGGTAAAGGTAGTGGGGACTACTTCTTTTAAAATTGAAATTTTTTACTGCATAAATATAGAACAGTGTTGAATGTATAATGCACTTCAAAACACAGACTCCACCTAGCAATAAAGAAGGGAACAAAAGGATATGACTGCTGTCATGTGTACAAATGGATCAATATTACTAAGTTATATGATGGGAAGTGTTTGAAATACAGAACTGCGAGTTCTCAATACATGCTTTACGTATGATCTCGTTCTGCATCCATCTTTCATTTGTGCTGTAAAGCTTGCTCAAATGTTTCAGAAACCTGCTTTGATCCTTGATGAGGTTACCAAAGTCAACTTTTTGAAGTAAAATTAGTGTGTTATATCTTCTTCTGCAGGCTTTGAAGTACCCTTACTTTCAAGTTGGCCAAATTTTAGGACCTCCTCCACAGTATCTGGAGAAGCAGACTCCTGTTAAACCAGTTCAGCCAACAGAGCCAAAGCCATCATTACCTAAACTGGAAGCTAAGCCAGAACCTCTGTCTTCACCTGATTTATCTGACAAAACACAGCCACAGCCTCTGCCAAAGGTTAACCACCAGCCTCTCCAGCAAATTCAGTTGCCTCAGAACACAGCTAACCAGCAAGTACCAAAGCAGCAGCAGCCACAGGCACAACCACTTTTTCCAATTATCCATAAAAACTCATCGCCTGTAAGTTGTCTTCAATAATTACGTAGATGGTTTTATTAAAAGTTCTTTGTTTATTCAGCCAGGTGATGCCTTGAAAATTGTTGTTTTATTAGAGGAGATACAGATAGATAACTAGGGACTAATTGAGGATATAACTGCCTGCTTATTAAAATTTTATAGCAAGTCAGAAGAACAGATTGCTTGTAACAACAATGTTCATTTATAATAGCCCTCACTGACATGCTTATATAGTAATGGAGTTGAAACAGCTGTCACTTACTGACCTTTGAGAAACAATTCACAACAATACTGTCAGTACACAATAGAGAAGTGGAAAGGGAGAACTTCACTTACCTCATGCAGGAAAATACCCAAAAAGGTCCATCCAGTTTCTAACCTTGTAAGAATTTAGCAATTAAGATTTTTAGGACGATGAATAGTAAACTTTGGTTTGTAACTTCCATTTTGCTTTTGACTTGTACTCACTGAACTGCAATACAAAGTATGATAAAAATAATAGGTATTCAGAGAATACTGGAAAGCAAATGATAGTCAAATGGAGGGACAGTTTTAAAATTTAGTAATTTCATTGGAACAGAATGTTAGAGAAAAGGCCTGACCAGTTTCTTTTATTTGCTGTATTTACTTTGGGGGCACAGCAGTTCATCTTGACAGTTCATCTACCACTGTTTAGAGCACGAGTTCAGCAAGATGCCAGTAATAGTGGTTGAGCACTGAACTGGGTTTGCAAACAGAATGTTACCCTCACTGCTTCAGGTAGACTTGAGCAATTTAAGGATAACAATCCAAAATAACTACACTCCAAATACATGCTGGCATTATTGTTATGTTTTGTGCCTTAAGTCATGAGACTATGACCAAACTAGATACAACACACTGGGAAAAATTCTCTCAAAGTCTGTAAGCAGTAGTCAGGAGTTATGCTAGATACAAAATATAACATTTTAGAATTGAATTAAAGTGCTTTTTTATTATTATTATTTTAACTTTTTTTTTTTTTAATTTAAAATAGAAACAAGCAGCTAGTGGCCCTCTGAATGGTGTACTAGGTCCTAAAAACTGCAGAAGACGGTGGGGTCAGACTTTGGTAAAGGCTATGGATAGCTGGGATGACTTGGATGACCCTGAATTTGGAATGTCATGTTCAAAGAAGCCTAGCATTGCACTGGTAAAAGAAAAGAAAAACAAGGAATTTCTTTTTAGGTAGGTCCTACAATTATAAAATCACAATTTCTTTTAGTAAACAGTATCCAGAAGTAGATTTATAGGTTGATTAAGACAAGTCTATAAAAATTCAAGTCACCAAAATTCTGCAAGAATGCCAAGAGTTGTATGAGCAGATCAGCTTTGGGTGTGGTGCTAGAGTGGCCATAATATCCAAACAGAATCAAATTTGTTTTCAGGCACTATATGGTTCAGGTGTTTGTTGTGTATTTAAGAAACTTTTACTAAAATTGGACATACTAACATTATTTCGTTTGTGGGTTAAGTGGTACTATATTCTGCCATTTAGCCACATTTGCTTTAATTCCATAGTGTTGGATACATTTCTTTCTTCAAATCCCAGGTCAGGCTCTTGTTATGTTTGACTGTTGCTTTGTGGAAACAGACTCTGCTGATAAAAGTAGGATAAGTGAAGAGCACTGTATTCTTCAGGCTAAGGTCAGCTTGTGATATTCTGGGCTGGACTTGTTGGTCACATGGTTTGAAAATTTTGATTTTTCAGTGTGCCAGAACCAAAAGCTTCATGCTGTATCCAGCCAGGAGGGGAAAACAAGGGTTTGATGAGAAATGATTCCGAAAGATCAAATACATCAGCAAAAGAGTACTATATAAACCAATCAAGATACCTGCCTGGTAAGGTTAAAAGTCAATACATGTAGAAAATACAAGCTGTGCACAATCCACATACAGTACATTTAAGCTTTAGATTTCTCACTGGATAATTTTATTGTTCATAACCAGGCTAAATTTTCAAATTTTGGACTAAATGCCTTTCCCAGAACAAACCTCATCACAATTGATGCAGCAGTTCCTGGCTATGTGAACGTGGCAGGACCTCAACATTGCTTGTACACCATAGAAGTTCACGGGCCCTCTTATGACCAGTAACATAAAAAATCCTCAGTAATGTAAATCCAACATCTCTTGGATTACTGGGAACATACCTGTTTAACCCATAAGCAGGTGTAGGTGAGGACTAAAGAAATTACATATATTTTTTTCATCAGGAACCATAGTGGTAGGATTAGGAGTAATGGATTCAAATTGAAAGAGGGGAAATTTAGAAAACATATACAGAGGAAATTCTTTACTGTGATGGTGGTGAGGCACTGGACAGGTTGTCCAGAGGAGCTGTGGATGCTCTATCCCTGGCAGTGTGCAAGGCCAGGTTGGATGGGGCTTTGAGCAACCTGGTCTAGTGGAAGGTGTTCCTGCCCATGGCAGGGGGCTTGGAACTGAATGATCCTAAAGGTCTCTTCCAACCCAAACCATTCTATGATTCTGTGATTTTATATCATGCATATTTAGCAATTTTGCCGTGTCAGCATGTTTGGGGTTTTCTGAACATAAGTCCTGATAAACACAGTCCCCTTCCTTGTACAAAGTGTTTAAAAATATCCAGCCACTGGCATTGGTAGGAATTCCCACACTCACTTCCTTTCCTAAAGCAGTCATCTTTCTTTAGAAATAGATATCTTAGTCCAAATCTGGGTGATTTTATCAGGAAAATAACATGATATTATGTAATTACTGGGAATGAGAATGGAAAGGAGAAAGCAAAGAGACTGTTTCCTTTAGTTAGTATTCTGAATATGTTCTACAATCAAATTATTTTCTTCATGTCTCATTTAGCATCTTCTATTTGTTACCATGGTGGTTTGTACAATTACAGTAATCATATCATGACTTCTGTAATCCACATGTGAGAATTTAGGTGGCTCACAAAGGAATTCCCCATTGTTGGGCAAGTTGTTTTGTTACAACATATGATTAATTTGTCAGGAATTCATTAGGGTAGTGATGACTTCTGAATATGAAATCACTTCTTGAATGTTAAATAGGATGCCCAGAGACTCTACAGTTCAAGTCCAAAAGAAAAGAAAAATATAAAGGGTGAGGAACTTCCTTATCTAAAGGTAACACAAATGGAAGGGTCATATGTATTTCTTACCTTTTTTTAAGCACAATTCTAATGTCTCCGTGGTTTTCAATGAGAAAGGCGTAGATGTAAAGAATAATTAATTTCAACATGTAAGGGAATAATAGGTCCAAGGAACATAGTTGTTATTTATCCATATTACTTTAGTTCTGCAACCACTAGATCTGGGAGCTGCTTTCATGTGTTGTAATCCCATTAACTCTTGTAATGCTTGTAACATGCTGAAGTAACACGAACCTCTTTGTCCTACTTTTTAACTTAACCCTTGAAGAAATAGTTTATTTTCAGCCTTGGGAACCCCAGGTTTTAATAGGTATTTTTAATATGCATGTTCCTTTTTTTACAGAAAAAAATATCAATAATGAGTTTATGGTTTTATAGAAACCAAGTAACTCTACTAAAGTAAAGTCTTTTAAAAGTTCTCTTCAAAGCATGAAGAGAATTGTTCTTAAATCAGTGTTGCTGGTTTTCATGGTTCGGCTTAAAAATCTAATCAATGGACATTGATCAATTTGTCTTATAATATAAAACACCTTAATGGTGTTTTACATTATAAGACAAATAATTCAGTGTTGGTTTTCTGTTCTAGAAATGTCATTTATTGGTTGAATTATGTTTGAAATTTGGTATTTATAACATTTTCCTTTATTTGTTTTGTAAGGTGTAAACCCGAAGACTGTCTCTTTAGCAGCAGTCAATAAAGAAGGATCACACGGAATCTGGAACAACCAGTTGTTTTCTAAATCACTGGCAAATGCTGGGGGTGGATTGATTTACAGCAGAAATACTACAGGTAAAAGTATAATTGTAAATGATCACATTATACCTCCTCATACTTTATTTAATTAATTTAGTTAAAACCATCTGGTTTAACTTATGCGGTTAAGCTTAGATTCTAGGCTCTTTTTTTTTCTTGTTTTAGTGAAAGACTCTTAACAACTTTTTCATATGTGAAATTATGTATTTTGCTTTCAAAACATTAAGAAGGTATAGATCAGTCCTTATTTATAAAACTCTGTCAAGATAAATTTTGTATATAATCCAGCAAGACCATTATTTTACTGTATTTAAGCAAGTAGTTTGACCTCATTATTGCCTGCTCCCTGTGCCATGGAACACTATCAAACATCAGTGTCACTCATGAAGACTAAGTGGTGGGTGGTGTACTCGTGTAATAAAAGTGCTGCCTAATATTTTAGACACGTCTTTCATCAATTTACTGGCCTTGTCCTAAATCCTTTGCTGCAAGAAAAGTCCCCTTATTTCCAGGAAGGAACTTTCAGTGAGACTATGTTTTGTGAAGAACACTATTATCAGCACTTTATAGAGTGAAGGCCAACACTAGTTAAACACTTTATCTAAGATTTCACTGAGAAAAGCATCAGACTCTGGACTGAAATCTGTCTTCTCACCACCAAGCCCTGTATGTCAGGTACACTGTCCCTGTTACGGGAGGTTACCTTGTTAACAACTCTGCAGCCATTGTCCAGCTAGCACGAGTCACTCTCCAATACTCACTTGCCAATAAACCATCCAGTTTTACATGCTTCTACAGCAAGAGCTTCAGAAGGTTTGTTTACATGCAGATGCTGCATCCCTTTTTAAGAGAACTTTAGTAGCCATTCTGCAGTGTCAACAAACCTGATTTTCCCCTCTGAAAGTCAGGTGAGCTGAAGTTGTTCATCTGAAATAAAGTGCAAGATTTTAGAAAGTGGAAAAATAACAGCACCTACCAGAATTTTTTGTGGAATAGAAGAGGTTTTTTAAAGCTGTCATCGTGTATCTTTGTTTTCTGAAATAGAGTATCCATCCGCCTCAGAAGTAATTTATTCATAAATAAGCTTGCAAGGGAATCAGGCACAGAAAAGCAAACATCTGCTTCCAAAAGGTTTCATCAGTAGTCTAGACATCTACCTACTGAACTGCACTGTAGATAAAATTAAGATGAATACTAATGGTAGAAATCCTGTATTTGTCTTACTACCAAGAATTTAAAGAAACAAAGCACTAAAATTGATTTATTTTTATATTTGAAAATACTTGGTATTATTTCCATCAGTATCCTAAATTGCATGTGATGTTTCATTTACTGGGGAGACAGCAACATTTAAGACAGACACACGTAAAACCAGGATAGATAGATCGTGGAAATACAATACATGTAAATTGCAACTTTTCTCTTTTCATATTGACAATCCGAACGTTGACACTGCTGTGTTTAAATAACTATGTATAGTTTATTTAAGTGGGCTTTTTTTTTCATCAGCCACAACATTGCTCTAAGGCAAAATAAGATAAGAGCAAATAGTTACAAATGCTTTATTTATGAAGGATTGTAAGTTTATGATCAGTCAACTTTGCAGATATGACCAAGCCCTTAAAATTGTACATGGAATGTGATTGCATTGTTGGTAAATCATATTGTTAGTCCATAATTAGAATGGACCTTGTAAAGTAACTTGTTGGAGTAACATTTCCTGCTTAAGAAAACAAGGATAAGACATAGTTACTAATGTGTCAGATATTCACTCTTGCTTGCTTTTTTTTCCTCCTTTCTTTTACATTACCTAGATTGGTTCTTCATACCCTTCTTCTAAAGTTCTGTCCTTCCATCTTTTTCTTCCTTTAATTTTCCTTGTCAACAGATGAGAACTTAATTATACCTATTGAAAAGTTATCGTGCAAAGAAAGGTTGAATGAAAAATTAGAGGATCCAAAAGGTAATTTACAGCAATTATAACCTGGTTGTTTGTACATTTCCTATTTATGTTTTACGGGTTCTTGTAAAAAAATTACACTTTTAATGCAGGTTCCTGATGATCATATACTTCCATTTTCAGTTGCAATCTGTTTTGTCAAACCTTGCTCTCTTCATTATGGCTTCTTCTGGATTCTTGGAAATTGCTGTGCTTTAAAAGACAGAATATTTTATTAGCCTAATTATAATCCACAGCAGGTCACTGGGTAATGGTGAAGAAGTGATCCTAATGCAGCATGTGCATCTCCCCTCAGGGATGCTTGTTCATGGCAGCACTCAGGACTTGCACCATTTCCTGCATTTGGATTCCCTACCCGTTGCACTGATCTTACAGTGCTGCGGTTGCACAGGTTTTGGTGGAGTTACCTTAGAGTAAAAGGGAGGAAAGTCAGGATTCCAGGCAGTCTAGTTTGTGCCTTATAGTTCCACTGCTCTGAGCTCTGACATTATCACAGAAGCCTGGGAATGTTGGTGTGAAGAGGAATATTATGGGATTGCACAAAGGCCAAAGATTTAGGAGACAGAAAAACCAGCAAAGCAGATACTGTGTTTTACTGCAACTACCACTGAAGCTGTGATGAATATGCTCACACTGATAAAGGTCAAAATAGACTACTGTGTATAGCCTTCTACTTCACAAATTTAATACTACTGAACACAGAATCATACCACTACAGAAAAGCATTTCTCTCTGGACATTGTGCCAGCACAGTCTTAACACTGTCCCAAGTGATGACAGACATGAAGAAGGTAAGAAATTTTCTTGGATCAGGGAGTGTAAGGATTGTAACCGATCTTCCACTGGACCCTAATTTCAGTACTAATTTTGTGTGTACGTGCACAATGCTTCTCAACTTCCAAATGAGGATGGTTATGTCAACCTTCCCACGGTAGTGCTGCTTTGAAGAAAGATCTGGACCAAAACTAGGCACAAACAGAATTATAACCGGGGTTAAAGAGAGAGGATAATTGCGTCTGACTTTTATAACAGGCCTTCAACTGTGGTAACTGTCAAAGTCAACTTCAAGTGGTGCACTACTTTCCACAAGAGAAGTTGGGTTCCCTTCTTTGAGATAGATTTAGGCCAAACATGTTGAGCACAAGAGTAGTACTGAGCACTAGTTAAACCAGCTTCCAGTAAAGCAAGTAGATGTAAACAAAAAGTAGAGCCTACATTTCTCTGCGACTCAGTGTAAACCTTTCTCTGTGGTCTTAAGTTCAATGGAAGTACTAATAAAGTGTTCACCTTGCTCTTTGTCTTTATTCCTGCTGAATTTTTGTCTGCTAAGTGCTGAAAAGGGTCCAACTAATATACAAAGCAAAGAATGAATTCAATGAAAGAATGTTTTTCAAGAGATGAGCACTAGAGAGTTTTTAAAGAATGCTCATACTTGATACTCTTGTGGTATGGCAAATATAATTTGAAGTGACTATAAAAAGTAGGCAAAGTTTTCTGAATACAGCTGAAATTTTAAAAATTCTGTAATGTCAACAGGAAATCCTGGCTTTGTAAGTAGTGGTGCTTACAACCCATTGGGACTGTACACTTCTTCCTTCCATAAAAAAGAAGTTGGATCAGCTGGACAACGGATACAGCTAGCACCTCTTGGTGCACCTGTATCGGGTAAGAAATATTCTTTTACTACTCATATCCAAGACAAGAGAAATGTTCATTTTCCATGCTTCCTAAGAGATGTATTAGCCCTTGGTAAGGTTTTCCTCAAGTTTTGTAAATAAAATTTTAGGGCATAAATTCTTCTTAATATAAGTGAACTGCATGTAGGTGTCTAGAGGCTGTCCTGATAGTTAGAGAAACTACTGCTACTAATATTTGTTAGATAAAAGAGAAAATAATTACAAAAGGTGTAAAGAAGATTTGGACCATTTGTTAAACTACTCTTCATTAGTGGTGATGGGCTAAGCAGAATTGTAAAAACATGTAACTCCACATCTCTATAGTAAATGGTCATGTAGCTGGGACTCCATTCATCTGATTCACTGCTGAAACACAACTGCGAGAGTTGATTTGTCACAAAGCATGGATCAAGAAGTTCATAGGAGGACAAAATCTGCAACTCTCTCTAGACTGCTGTGAATAATGCAAAAAACAAAGGAATCATATGTGGTGTTCCAAAGGGAAATAAATTTACTGTTAATCTGTAATTAGAAATGGAATATGTGTAGTAGAAGTCAGAAAGGCTGGCAGATGGAGGTCAATTAAGAGACTCTTCCATGTCCTGGAGAAGAACAAGAATCTTATTGCTCAAACCACTCATATTTAGCTTAAAGTCTTCAGACTTGTATGGGGAGAGAGATAAGGACAAAGCAAATGGCAGGTTTTATCTCCTAGGTGTCAGTATTTGAACATTAACATTTTTGGTGACCCTTTGCTTTATATTATCTAAAATGTAATAAGTTATGCTCTCAATTGTTTTTGCTCTCTTAATTTTTTCTGTTTTTTAATGCCATAATTTAAATAATTTAATGTAGCATAAAAGATCCATTTTTCTGAGGAAAATGCCAGGAAAAGTGACCTTTATTGCCAAGACAGTGTAGGCTGGAATCATACTCGCTGATGAAAGATAGGGAATGCCAGCTACAATAAAGAGAAACAGTTTTCAAAGAGGTGGAGACCTGACCCCAAATTTCAGCTCATTGATGTTCCCCCTTTTTAAATGTCTTGATCCTCACCTGTTCCTTAACAGGTTCAATCCACTGTTGAAAAACACTACCAAAAATAGTGTTTTTCTCTAAGAATTAGAATGATAACCAGGCACCAAAAAACCCCATTCAATTTAAATGTTAAATTTTGTTTTAAAGAGTATATTATATATATATATTTTTACATAATATATATTATTTACATAATATATATTATATATTATATATATATTTACATAATAAGACTAAACTACAAAAATAGGAATGGAAGGGGCAGCATCTACCTTAGGAATGCTAAGGAAACAAGCGTAACAAGCATATAGCAGGATAGAAGAGGTCCCAGCTGGCTGATTTTAAAGGCTTTGGAAAATGGCTGAATTGGTCATGAATGTGATGAAATGTCAGGCCTGCAGCAGAGCAATTACTTCAATCACATGAAACTTGAGGAAGTAGCAACTACCTGAAATGTCAAAAGGGGAAATCTGAATAGGAAGGCCAGGAATACAGTAGCGGACTACTGCTAGTGCCTGAGATCAGGTGGATGCCAATATTAAGAAAGAAAAAAGCCTTCAGACTTGGAATAAATCCTATTAAATCAATGGGGAAATGGGAAATGGAGCAAAGAAGACTTGCCACCAAGTACACCAGGAGTTCTGAGCTAAGCAAGACAGGAATAAAAGGCATAAAATCTCAAAAGGGACAAGAGGGTCTCCAGAAGCTGTCCTTCAGGCTAAGCTGTCTGAATCTTAATAAATTAATTAATATTATAATGACATGCTTTTTGAAATATTTGAGATAGAAGAGAACACTTTCATTCTGTAGCAGTTTTGTAATACGAGATACAGAGTTGTAGGTATTTGCATCAGCTTTTCCACTGAATTTCATTCTCAGTGTTTTCTTGAGGGATTGCTGCAAAACAACTATTCAGTAGGTGAGAATAATACACACAAACTATAGGAAAAAATAATCTTATCTGAAAACAAGCATAAACAGCATGCTTCCAACTCAGGATGTTTTATGACATACAGGAGACCAAAGCATCCTGCTGCGTTAGCATCCTTGAGGACCATGAGTCATCTGTGAGCTCTCATTCTTTTCTCTGTAGAGGAGTAAAATACCTTTTTAGTCATAATTAATTCGGAGTTCTTATTCCTTTCAGATTATTCCTGGAAAAACAAAGCTGCTCGTCCTCCATTACCAGGTTCTACTTTCAATTCAGCAGCAAAAAACATGAGCATCTTAGCTCACCCCCCAACAATTCAGCGAGTACATGGGAGAACAGACTGGGTGGCCAAATATGGAGGGAACAGATAGAAAATGCCATCCTGTGTGGATATTACGTGCTCTGTGTTCAGTTCTCCTGCACTTGGAAACCTGAAAAGCCTATTTGCTGCAGCTTTTCCTAAGACTATGCAATACTAAAGAAGAAAAAAAGACCTTGTGTTCTATTAGCTGTATAGTACATATAATACCATGTAAAATACTGGCTGTAAAGTAGGATGCAGTGAAGTGTTGTACAACACATATTGCCAAAACTGAGAAGTAGATTTCACCTGACATGTTGCTATAGATAGACCTCCTGTTCTCGAACTCTTTAGATCAACTCTTAGGGTTGTTCATCCAGTGCAACATCTGCTGCTGGTATGTGCTTGAAGCACACAAGCAGCACGAAGAAGGGCTGAAGCAGAGCAGCACCAGGATTCCAGGTGTTAGGCTGGTTCCTTAGAGGGAAGGTGAGAGTGAAAGCACGGATCTGGCTTTGTGAAGAACATCAGTCTCCTGCAAGGATTTCAGAATTCACTTGTAACTAAGAGTTACTCAGGATCTGTAAGGTGCAAATATTCATGTAGCAATGAGAACTGAAACCCTTGTAGCAGGACATAGGCAATCCACTGATACCTACTACACAAGGAAGGTCTAGAAATTTGGCTGATACAGGGCTGTTGAATGATATAGCAATATTGAAAAATAGCTAAACAAGTACTAAATACTACTTACCAAGCTGTGAAGTGAAGCCTAACAATTAAATTCTGCTGGTTTAATTACCTTATTGCCATTTTTGCTCAAAGATCTGTAGAGATTTATCCCTGTCCTGTCAAGGGAGTGTCACAGTGACCTTTTAAGGAGCCTAAATCACTGCAGTCTGTCAGTCATTTTAAGGGTGAATTAGCCAAAAACGCCTAAATTATCACTAAACTCTTTTTCTTACATGTCTTTATTGGGTGATAAACTAAACTACAAAGTTTGAATAAGCTGCGTGAGAAAGGATATTGGTCTGTTCTTCAAAGACATTGCTTTCTGTTGTAGATCTTAAAGGCCAACTTAGGTACCTGAAAACATACACAAAACTTTAATAATTCAGTAGGTCACTGTTTATATGCTCTTTCAGTACTTTCCCCAGCTTCTATGCTAACTTTTATAATAATATTGCCCAAAGGACTTTACAATGTACAGTACATTGTTTATTCGGATGTTGAACTGGACTACTTCAGTTAACAACTGCATTTAGAATAAATGCTTTAGACTTAATAGTGACATTAAACTTGCCATTTTAAAGTACAAACTGAGTATATTCTTTAAGGATGTAAAGTTGTTATGATGACTTCAAGCATTGTAAAAAAATAAATTTATTTGTAAGGCTTTTAGAAATGGATATTAAAATTTAAATTCCTGTTGTTGCCCCAATGTGTCATAATATGAGGGTTATGTTAACTTCCTGGAAAGCAATTTAATCTAAAAAAGTTGTACCAAAAAGTCAAATATTTTGTTATGAAAATTGCACCTAACGAAAACACCACTTGTTTTTAATACTGTAGGAGCTATGCAGGGATAGGTCTGTCTGGTTAGTAATGCACTAGAGCGTTTAATTCAATTGCCATTGGTCTAGGATTAAGTATTTGTCATTCCCTTAGTTCTAAGAGATGTCCCTATGCTACTTAAATGCATCTTAATTTTACTGTAGAACATATCTGTAACTTGCTATGGCAATGGACACCTTCAGACTGGTCGTAACAGGCATAAATGCTATGATTTTGTAATTATAAACAATATAAATTAATCACTCATATCTAGTACAAGATGCTAATGGCAGTTAAAATCACAGCCTGGTCAAGGAATTAACTAACAACATGTTCGTAGCTCACATGTCTGCGAGTCACCTTAGAGCAGAAAAACAAACAGGTACTATTTATGGCACTAAATATGGTTAGAAGAAACATGCTGTCCTTGCCGCATGCTACTGAACCTTGAAAGGGCTTTGACATAACCATATCAGTCTTGTCCACAAGCAAAGCACAAGTGTTCAGTGATTCTTGTTGCAAACAGCAAGAAAAGGCTAACAGGCTTTATACAGCCATTTAACTCTGATTCATTGGTACACATTGGACTGCTAAATGCTTAAAAAAATTAGTGTATGCTGAAAAAGTTTCAAAGGGGTAAAAAGTATGTAGGGCTAAGATTTTTCTCTTGTCCCTTAGCCTGTATTACTGCTGTTCTCCTGAGCATGAGACTTCTACTGCAAGTTCTAAATGACTTCTACCAGCAGTTCTCAGTTCAAGCTATTGCTTTTCAAAGCTCATGAAAGAGCAGCAACGGTTCACACTTTGGTCTAAAAGTTTAAAAGCTTACCAGTCCAGTTTTCTGCTTTCTATTGTCTTTATTCTGTTGAAGACAACTGCAATTCAAATTTGCAGGTTACCTCCTTTGAGACCAGCATTATACAATTAGAAGAGTGCTGGGTTGTGGCTGTTCTCAGTTTATTGTAGGAGATGCATTTATGTTTGCATCCCACTTCTACAGAACAAAACTGCTTCAAGAGCAATATGAAGAGGCAAAAAAAAAAAACCCATAAAGCAGTTTAAAGAGAAGTGTCTTAAATGCTAATGTCTGGCATAGTAACTTTCTCAAATTAGAACAAAGACATGGAGACACCTGCCCACCAATGCTGGGTCCTGAGCTGGGATTAGGCACTTAAAAGGGTGACATGTAACAAACCATCTGCTGTCTTGCACACCCCTTATTTCTATGCAGGGAGGTAGGAGGGAAATGTAAATACAGGTGAACACCTGAAGCTGAACTCTGCAGGCTGATGAATAAGGGCTCTAAGAAGGTGCTCTGAGCAGTTTTTCCTCCAGGTCTCTCTGTGCTCAAGCCAGCTCTGACCCAAGTTGTCTGGCCTGGGACCGGGCTGCTGGGACCCTTGCCGGAGCTGCACCCATTCCTGGCCACATCCCTGCAGATCTGGAACCCAGTCTGATTGACCTGGCATCCTGGCTTGACCTCAGCCCTGCCTCATCCCTGTGACTTGCCTGGCAAACCGCTGCCCTGCTGGCAGAGGCTGGCTGTGGCCACTGGCCCAGCTCTGTGCCTCCTGCTCAGGCAGCACAAGGTCACTGCCCTGCCTGTTTTGCTGCAACAAGGGAGGAGGGAAGGAAAACCACAGGATGTGACCCTCCTGCCAAGGTACTACCCTGATACTCAGAGAATTCTGAGCAACTCCAGAGTCTCACTGATCTAATGGACCAGCCCTGTTGCTTCCATCTCTCTCAGTATCAGGCACCAAAGAAAAAAGGTTGAAGAAATCAAAGCTTGGGATCTGTGCAAAAAGGGACGTAAGTTAAATGAGACCAGAAAAGGGATACATTAGCATCCATGTGTATCTTCCAGGATATTTCTCTATGGAAGGTTTATATTTAGAATGATTTCAGGCATTAAGGGAATCAACTGAGGACAAAGACTGATCAAATAAGCCCTTTGGTCTTTAAATAAACTTTCATACAGCATTTTCTAAATCTAAAATAGATTATTGCCTCAGGAAAAAAAAACTAACTAAAAATCTTTAATATCATACTTGTCTGAATATGTGGTCTGCATGCTTTTGTTCTCTCCACCTCCCTCCCAGTTTAGATTTTTATATTTACACGTTACTAAATTCAGGGATAGAATAGATCATTTATACAATTCATGCTTGCTGCAGGAAGGGCACCAAACTATATCAATCCAGGTGAACAATCAGAGACAAAAAAAGTTGTGTAGAACACAAAAGTTTTCAATAATAATTTCTTAGTTTATTTAAAGTAACATTTTAATAAAGCTGTGCCTACAATTCAGCATATTTTTGATTTATGAGTAGTAACCTGTAAAATTGCAACGAGTGACATGGAGCTGAGTGCTGTTGCTGACAAGTGACCGCAAGGCATGGGTGTGCATTTGTTGCATTACAGCAGAGCCTCAACAGCCGGCTCTGTGACTGTGTTTTGTGGGACCAGGTTCTAACACACGGTGCTGGGAGAACAAACTCCCTGACTGACAAACACTGTGAATGGATAAACTGGCATGGAAAGGGAGATGGAACATCATAAGCATGTTTATTGTATTAATTACTAGTGACAAATCGGCCACTCCTCTCCCCTGGTTTTAGAGGTATACATGATTTTAGAAAGACAAGTCAGGATGTGCGTTTAAGCTTCAATCCTACAACTGTCTGAATGCAAGGGCCAGGAGGTCTTTGCCTACACTAAGTTGCAAGACCAGAAGCTAAATACTCATATTCTCTTGCTTGCTTTCAGTGCAGAAAAGGTTGAGACAAATACCATTTTGGAAGACATGACAAGGGTTCTCTATGTGGGTCCTTTAAAACACAACCCACATGCATTAGGATATGAAAAATACAATGCACAGGTAGCAGTGCCTTTTCCACTTCTGTGCAGCACATTTAGGCAGTTGCAGTTTTGGGCTTCTCAATCATGTATCTTCAAGTCACTTGATGCAGATTTATGGCTTAAGAGGTTTATCCATCATCTGCAATCCAAGCCGTCCAACCATCAGTAAACTGTGGAACAGAATAGTTGTTATAAAAAGAGGGAGGTGGAGGCAAAAATCCCATAAAGAACAAGAAGGAAGAAAACATTGACATAATTTCATTTAGCTGAACACCACCAGAAGATTGCATTTTTCACAGAACTTACCATGTAACATTTTTAAAACAATATAATCCACAAAGAAGTTAAATAAAATGTTCATTCAATAACACAGACAAGGACAAAGGACAGGTGGTTACCTGGCACCGGCAATTATCCCGGGCATCGCCTTTTTGGAGTTGTAAAACCTCATTCCCATAACAGTAGACAAGGTGCCAGACGCCACTGTTGAAAAGAAGCCAGTCAGAACCATTTGACACAGAAATGCCAGTGCAGCACTGCTACCAAACAGACCTACACATACACACAGGAGTGCCTCCTCCTCTGAGTAAACAATGCACTGGATTTTCTTCAACATCAAAGCTGTCATTACAAGCTTCTCAGCAGCTTGGGTAAGCACGTTCCATTGCTCAGCAGAAGCAAGTAGATCTCACCAGGGTTGAGACCACTGTCTGATCACCCACAAACTCTGAACAGGTCACTAGCTCTCCCTCAACCCTTATTTGCAAGAGAATGATTATTCTCTCAAATACAGGCAGGCTCAAAACTGCCAGAAAGTTGGGATGGTGACAGCATTCACTATGTGGGAGGTAAATATTATTTACACTTCCCATATCTCTGCGACATTCTGAACTGGAAAGTGGCACTAAATAATACAACTGGAAAGAAAACAACCCCACTTGAAATACAATTAGAAAACAGAAAGCAATCCAAAGGATCAAACTGAAAGAGCAATTAACATCTTAGACATTACTCCAAATTATTTTATCTCTAAATGTGGAAAAGGAATCCCATCAATATTCACATGAAATTTACAGGGCCATTGTTTCTTTGAAAAACAAAGGCAGGTGAAAGTGCTGTATACCTTTCTCCAAAGCCTCACGTTTGTTTGCATCAGACAGGGCCAAAGGTATTCTAGAGATACTCTGTCAAGGTTCTATTTCTGAATTTCTACCCCTGATATACTGGGACCAGCTTAAAGCTCTGCAGGAGCCACAGCTGCACGTTGCAAGGAGGGCTGAGGAAGAATGCATGAATGAATGAGTTGTACTAGAGTGTGACATCACTGCTTTCAAGAGGTCCATTTGAAAGCACTCCATGCACCACATCAGGATGTACAAACGCTGCTCATCCTTCTTCCATGGCACTGCCTAAAAACCCGCGCCAGAGATGCACAGCCACTCCCGTAGCATGCCAGAGTGGAAGGACAGTTCACAAATGGAAATTGTGCTTCACACTGAGCTGCATTTTACATTTCATTCTTTACTGACAATGCAGTTTGGTCCTCTACAGTGGCTTCATACAGCCTTTCAGCACCTTAGCCCTATTGGTTTAAAATAGTCTTAAATCACTGTAAATCTATAGTATCATGACACTAGTAACACTATGGAGTAGTTACAGAATTAGCAGGATCCTCAAGAGGTCATCTAGGATACCGTAGTGCCCAAAGGCAAGATCAGTTTCTGATAGTGGTTTAAGCAGATATCACACTCCTGCAGCAATGGAAGTCCCTGAGGTTCACCCGATCTCATTCAGTGCTTCACAATACTTTCCACAGGGATTTCATCCTTCTCCTTCCCCTGAAGAGTTAACTGCAAGCTACGCCCACAACTTCTTGTACATTCTACTGTAAGGAAGCAGAACAGATCATTGCCTCTTTTCCCTCACATTCTGTTTTTTCCTGAGTGTTATGATGCATTAAACATGTACTGCTCCTCTGAGATGCTTGTGCAAACCGGGGTTCCATAAGGCCACACACCACCTGCCACAGTGCTGTCACTACTGCAAAAATAGTGCTTATTCCATCACCGCAGGCTAAAATCGCTGCTTCACAACCATTTTCTACGTACATTTCCTGCACCTAATGTGTTGGTTTAACACATTATACGGGTATTTCTCACCAACTCTGGATTCAAACAGGACAATCCAGGTTTTAGACCTGCTACCGTGCTCTTACACAAATACCTCCTGGCTGTGGGCAGGAGGTCCTGCCACCACTTACATACAACGTGTATAGGTAAAAGGGCACAGGGCAGCTGAAACATGCTGGAATAAAAAGGTTACTGTTCCCACCGCTCCCAGTAACACACAGTACGCGGCTGCCGAGCAAACTTACCGAGGGAAAGCCACACATTCTTTGGATCTTTGGACTGCTGGTAAGCGCCTAGTCCCGCTAAGCCGCCGAACAGAAGACCGGCAGCCAGAGAAGGGACGCTGCCTTGAATAAAA
Organism: Dicrurus megarhynchus; assembly: GCA_013399195.1. Lineage (NCBI taxonomy): Eukaryota > Metazoa > Chordata > Aves > Passeriformes > Dicruridae > Dicrurus > Dicrurus megarhynchus. The sequence goes on from VXAD01004815.1 coordinate 506,478, forward strand.
AATACAGCAGTCAGCGAAAGAACACACACAAAGTCAGCCTGCACACCAAACGAAAGGACTTTGCGAGTTTCCCGTACTAGGAAATCCACAAGAACACTCTAAGCAAAGCATTGGGGGCTAGCTTGAGGGGGCTTGGGTTTTTTTTAAGCTACTTTGCAGACCTCCGCGAACACCGTTTCGGTGGCAACAAGGACTCAGCGGGACTTGCGGGGTCATGCCGGCAGCGGGCCGGGACCCTGCGGCTGAGCGCCCCGCAGCCTCGGCCCCGGAGCGGAGCGGAGCGGGGGCTGCCTGCGGGCACGGCCGGGACAGGGACAGGCACGGCCACCGGCACCCACCTGCCTTGGCGTAGCCCACCACACCGCCCGCCGCCACCAGCGCCGCGTAGCCGAAGCCCAGCCAGTCGTACTCCATCTGCGGGCAGCCGCGGACACCCGCGCAGGGCAGGGCAGGGCAGCGCAGCGCCGACCTTGGGCCGCCCTCCCGCCGTCCCTCCCCGGCCGCCCCGGTGCCGCCTCCCGGAGGTCCCGCCCGCCGCCCGTGACAGCAGCCGGGGAGGGCCCGCACCGGCGGCAGCGCAGTGGCAGTGCTGGACCGGCTCCGGGAGGATTTGTTTAATTGATTGCCTATCAGTAACACAGCTGGAAAAGCAGAAATTAAGCAAAAAGCACCCACCTCCCCTTTTCTTCCCAGGCTCGACATCACCCCGCACTGCCAGGGGGTGGGAAGTGGAGGTTGCGGGCGCTCCATAGCACCTCTTCTGCGCTGCTGCTCCCTCCTCGCACTCTTACCGTGCCCAGCGTGGGGACCCTTCCACGCGAGACAGTCCTGCACAAACTGCCCCGGCGCGGGTCCCTCCCATGGGGTGCAGTCCTCCAGGAACAGGCTGCTCCAGTGTGGGTCTTCTGCGTGGTCACAAGTCCTGCCAGCACTCTTGCTCCAGAGTGGGCTCCTCTCTCCGTGGGCTGCAGCTTCCTCCGGGGCACGTCCACCTACTCCAGTGTGGGGTCCTCTATGGGCCGCAGGTGAATCTCTGCTCCATGGAGAGGGTTAGCCTGCCTCACCGTGGTTTGCACCACGGGCTGCGGGGGAATCTCTGCTCTTGCACCTGGAACATGCCCTGTCCTCCTTCTTCACTGACCTTGGTGTCTGCAGGGCTGTTCCTCACAAAAGGTTCTCATTCCTCTCTCCAGCTGCTGCTGCTGTTGCGCAGTAAGTTCTTTCCACTTCTTAAATACATTATCACAGAGATGCCACCAGTGCTGTCATGAGTTCAGCCTTGGCCAGTAGTGGGTCTGTCTTGGAGCCGGCTGACTCTGCCCAAGATGAGGGTAGGTCCTGGTGTCTTCTCTCAGAAGCCAACCTTGCCCTGGAAGCCTGATACAGATGTCAGAAGAAGGCATCTGGATTCCTCAACAGCTCTGCTGAGGACGCAATGCACATGCAGAGCGATGGTGGTGATGAGCTACAGGGCACAATCCCCAGCACCACGTGGAGCAGCCCGCCCAGCACTGCACTGGATGCAGTCCTTTGTCCCGAAGGCAGGCTTGCTAACTGGTGCCCAGTGCCAGTTGACTCACTGAGACAGGTATTTCCATTTTTCATTCTGGTTTGCACAAAGTAGGGAGTTGGGTCTGCTCACTGATCATCAAAACTTTACACTATTTATACATTTTAACAAACTAAGGCAGAAGCATTCATGGGTTACAACTTATATAACTTTTCTCTAATTAGTACGTAACCCCCTTTCTGTTTGCTAGTTATATCTCTCTCTTCTAATCTTCTAATCTGATATATCTCTCTGCTAATTAGTCCACAGGTGCAGTTCTTCTCTCCATTTGAGTCTGGGGTCTGTTTTGAGTAGGTGGTCAATGAGTTGGTGGTTGTGATTGCCCATTGCCAGAATTTACTGCTGCCAGTTACTGCTCAGTTCTGCTGACTTCACTCCTGGTGGCTCTTGTCCAGATAGCCCATTCATCTTGGGATTGTCTTCTCTTTTCCTTAAAACAAAACTTCAGACAAGGATATGATGCTCACAGTACAATTACTTAATCATAACTGTCCAGCAACAGCTACTGATTAACAAAAAAAAAAAAAAGCAAAGTTTAACTCAAACCCCTATTCAAATCTTGAGAGGCTTGGTATCTGTCCCAGTCCTTGAAGGAGAGTGCAGCTCTCCCAGTCTGAGCCTGCAGAGATGCCTGGGACTGACTGGCTGGAGAGCAGCTTTGCGAGAAAGGGCTTGGACATCCTAGAGTGTCACAAGAAGTTGCCCATGAGGCAGCAACATGCTCTTGCAGCAAAGGTGGGAGACAGCACCCTGGGCTGCATTAGGCAGGTCAGGGCAGGTGATCCTTCCCCTCAGCTCTGTGGTAAGACACAGCTGGAATCTTGGGAATTCTGTTCTAGGCTTGGTGGTGCAAGGCAGGCATGGACATACTGAAGCAGGTCCAGCAAAGGGCTGTGAAGATGATTAAGGGCTTGGAGCATCCTTCATACAAGAAGTGTCTGAGAGAGCTGGAACTGTTCAGTCTGCATGTGAGGAAGCTCAGGGGCTCCTTATTGAGCCATATAAATATCTGATGGGAAAGGGCAAAGCAGGTAGAGCCAGGGTTTTCTCAGTGGTAATGGGCACAAATTCAAATACAGGACATTTCATTCAAGCATAAATAGAATCATTTTCATTTTGAAGGTGGCCAAACAACAGAAGAGGCACTCAGGCAAGCTGTGAAGTCTCCACCCATGGAGATATTCTTCCCCAAACTGGACACAGCCCTGACCATGCTTTGAGAAAGGGGGGTTGGCCTTGGTGGGCTTCAGAGGTCCCTTCCAACCCCAGCTGGTCCATGACTCTCTGTGACACAAGCACAGTGAAACTGATGCAAATTTCTCAGCTGATCTCTGCCTCCTCCCTTCCCAGATGTGCATTGAGAACTGAGCTCTGAGGTTCGTGCTTGTGACAAAATCTTTTATGTGTTTTACAGAAAGGAATATGTCATTAGGCCCATGACACAAGAGACAAATTATCTTCTGACCTCTGGCAGGGCTTGTGCGTTAATGTGTACCCGAAGATTTACTGAGCTTGGCAAGTTTCAAGTCCTGCCTATAGAGCAACACAAACGACCTGTCAACTGTGCTTTCTGCTTTATGTTTTTTTCCCCAACTGCACTACTGAAGGTAGCTGTGCTTGAGCCTGGATAGATTTGCAAGGAAAAAAAATTGGAAGATCTGAAGCTGGACCACAATAAATTATGGTCAGACCAACTCTTTCACAAGGCAATGAACTTTTCCTCCATGCTGGCTTCCATTAAAGACTCTGAAGAAGAGGTGTGCAGGCTAGAACTTTGTTCTGTTTTATAGGAAGGGTTAAGAGTACAAATTTATTTCAACTGAAAGAAAGTTAATATGGTTGTTGGGATTTCATGAAACAAAGAAACGAAAAAAACAAACCCCAAACCAAAAGAAACAAAAAAAACCCAAAACAAACCCAAAGAGGGCCATCTACTGCTGTTTTACAAGCTCAATGTCAAACTAGCATTGACTAACCACCCTAGGTTATCTGGAAAAGCAGACTTACACGGAACAAATGACACTTACCAAAACAGTATTTTTACCCTCTTTAGCTTATCACCCCTTCACATTCTCAGTTCATTCTCTCATATGCTATGTTTTCCCTTTCCCATCTTTGTTTTCCTCCTTCCTCATCCCCATTTTTGTCCTAAGGCTTTCTCTATTTTTCAGTTGTCCTCCCCTTCCCCATGTTCTCAGAGCTTCCTGTCTGGAAAAGACTTAAGACCATGGATCACATTTGCTGAAGTTTGCAATCTTTTGTGGAGAGAACTCGATTTGCATTTTTGTGCCATTAGATGGCCTGAGGCATCTAGCTAACACAGGGCTAATGACAGTCAGCAGCGACTTGCTGATCAAAACCAGGCTGGCTCCTTTGTTTGAAGCAGAACTTTTGCTTTTGGTTTAAGTCCCTAATCAAATCAGATAGAAAGGTTTGGTGTTACCCACTTAACGCCACTGTTTTGCCTTGAGTGCCTGTTTCTAGGCCTATTTCTGGTGCCTGTTCCCAGCCTCTTCAGGTGCCCCTCACGAAAATGGCATTCACGCACCAGCCGGTTGTTTATCATTTCTGTGAGTGAGCCTTCATGCCCACATAGCAAACCACCACCGTTCTGGCAGTCAGCAGCCCTGAGCCAGCAGGATTTGCTAGGCAAAGACCTTTTCTTGGATGACCCTCTGTTACCAAAGGTCCGAATCTTCCCTGGATTCCTAGCATGGGGAGAGGACGGAGATGGAAAGCAAAGCCATAACTATAGGGCGGCACTGTGAATCTGGAGCAATGAAAATTTGTCTTTGTTTAAATCCATTAAGAATGATTTGCAGAGGGTCATCAAAAGTGCCCCTCTGCTGTGGAGTAATGCCAGTAGAACTTTTTTTAAGCTTTATGTCAAGCTGTTATGTTCATTAGATATTTTAAGATCACAGGCTGGTTCCTGGTGGAAGCTGAGGGCGTTGATCTATTCCTGCACATCACGACGTAACGCATTATTGTGACCCCTGAATCAGTGTGTCCTAACGGCCTGATTTTGAGACCATCCTTCATTATGTTTGCAGCATCTTAATTCATCGTTTGGTGTTGCTGATGTCACTGATGACCTCACAGCTCACATAAGTCAGAATCTTTGGTGCTTTAACTGATTTAGAAGCAAGCGGCTGACTCAGAAGCCGGTGAGCAGACAATCCTACTGGCTACTTCAGTTTTATGCCTCTTGTGGCTATGCAATGATTTATTCATGGGCACCAAAGCTTCAGCCTTGCATTTGTGCGTTTCAAAATGGTGGGTTTGTGGTAGCTGTGTGCTCACAAATTAAGTGAGACAAGGTTTGAAGGACAAGGCAGTGTCTAAACCTTCCTCTAAAAAAGGAATGGGATATTGCAAGAGACCAAAGCAAACCAGATTATAAACCCACTCAAATGTGCTTGGATTTTCCTCCCTTCTGCATCTGTGGGTGCCCCATCCCTGGAAGTGTTCAAGGCCAGGTTGCATGGGGCCCTGATCTAGTGAATGACATTTCTGCCCATGGCAGGAGTCTTGGAGCTAGATGATCTTTAAGGTCCCTTCCAACCTAAACCATTCTATAATTCTGTGATTTTACATAAACATTACTTTCATTCCTAAAGTGAAGTTGAAAGGATACCTTGGTGGGCCTCTATTTTTTTTTTTTTTTT
>VXAD01004815.1:513577-550293 GCA_013399195.1 Dicrurus megarhynchus
TTTTTTTGCTTTGCCATATTTATAGAAGACAAGGAGTTACAGATACAGGAGCCCAAGCTCCCTCTGTGGAGGTGCACCACAGCTGCTGAACTGAATTTCTGCTGTTACTGTTGTGCAGGGCAGTCTAACCTTCCTTAATATCCTTCCTACCAGCCACCCCCTCCAGTTTTTCATCTTCCCCTGTCTTTTACTGTTATTTCAAAGTAACACCAATATGGTAAGGTCTCACTGGTTTTGATGCACTTCTCCAGCTCAGCTGCCAGAAATCATTGTTTTGTCTCTTCTGCAGTGATTAACTGTATTGTTCATTCTACAAAAAAAAAAAAGGAGATTGATGAGGCAGGTGTTGCACCCAAAAGTCAGTCACACAGTGAAAACAGATTAATTTACTCACAGAAAAGCATAACCTGGAGTAGCATTCATGAAAACAAAACAAAATTTAAAAAACCCCTTTAAATAACATCTGGATAGAAATCTGTGATGTTTTTCTGGATTCTTACTCAAACAGGTAATATAACCCATAATACATCTGTATACCCATAAAATATCTGTGTTTCTTTAGGTTCAGAGTGCAACATGCTGTTATATCCATAAGATTCAAACTGCCAAGCTCATTGCTTCTGCTGTTGGGTGATATTTTGCTGTTTGCCTCTGGAGTCTGAACAGTGAAATATAATGCTGTCAGTACTCTGGGCTGCTTAAAATATTCAAACAAAATGGTGAGCATGCCTTTATTTTATTTGGGATTTTTCAGTTTGGGAAATATTCAGTTCGACCAAGGAAGGGATGCACTGGTCCCAGACCTCTCTTAAGTCACTAGACCTTCCTAAAACTCCCTCTTTTACTGGGTCTGAAATACTTCTGTCTTCAGCTGCCACCATGACAGCAAGATAGCAAAGCCCTCTTCTCCCGTCTTCAAAATACTAAACAGAATTTCTTCTCTGGAGGTAAACTTTTGGTGCCTCTCTGCAGGAATCTGCATCATTAGGTGTTGGCAGCTACAAAAGCAGAATGAGCTGACTGAGGCAGATCCTGTCTGTTCAGAACCTTCCCTGCAGGTTATCAGCCACGCTTCAGGACATCCAGATGTGTTGTGTTCCTGTTACAGAACTGCTGCAGTTTGCAATCCAGTTTGCTAAAGGACCCTGAAATTTCCAATGTTTTCATAAAGTTGGTGGTAAATTGCTGTTATTCAAGAAGTATTCTTTGAGCCATCACTGCTTGCTCAGAAGGAAGTCAGGAGGGCAGCACACAGCCTCCCTATATTCAGGCATCCCGGTTTTTACTGCTTTTGTGCAGCTGGCTGGGTCACTCCACAGTGCTGCTAACATGCCATGTGAATACAACCACAATAGCTACAGGAATAGCATTCATAAGTTTGCTTCCTTGCTTTGTTTTTTAAGACATGATGACTGATATCTGTAACTTTTGTCTTCAATTTTTTTACTTTTTTTTTCTCTGCAGCATGCTTGGTCTGTTGAGATTTTCTGTGCTTTACAAAGAGTTAGAAGGGAAAATCTGCTCAGACGTTGGATGGCCTCCCTCTAGTGGCTGTTACTGTGGAATAAAAGCAGGGCTGTGATCGAGCGAACCCGAGGTTAAGTGTTTGCATCAACCACTGGACGAAATGAAAGTGAGTAAACTTGGGAAGAAGTCTTATGCCACATCAAAATATGACACAGAATCGCTACGTTATTGCCAAAGCTTAGTTACTGCTTTTTCAGTCCTGAAAATACTTACCTTCCCCACTTTCCATCTCTCATCTGAGTCTTTACACAGGATGATCTAAGGGCACTGGCAAACCAAAATCTGCGTGTAAATAATTTTTTAAATTTTTTTTTCCAGTTCAGTTAGTCAGCCAAGTAAGACAAATATGCAAGCCCCTGTTTTTCAGACATGAACTCCTGTGCCTGAAATCCTATCTGATTTTTCTAACCACGCACACTGATCTAGTAAAAGATCCTGTTTGCTATTACAAATCTTGTCCCAACAGATACTAAAGAACAGGGAAATGCAGCATCTTTGTTCCATTTCCAGTAGTTTTCTGTTATTCTCTGTAGGAAATATCGGTATCTTTGACAAAACCATATCTGTAGGTATAGCCAGTAGTTGTACTCCTGTGTTTAAGATCTTGCTGATTGTGATTCATTACACTTGTCTTTTAGACACAAAAAGTGTCAGGAATGCAGCGCTGTGTTTGTATTTTTGTAGAAAAAGGTCACTATGATAGGGTAGCAAGACAAAAGCTGGGGCTGGAAAGCATCCCATTAAAAATGGCAAAAATGAAAAGCTCCTCCAGCTTCAAGAGGAGCTTTGCTTTTGGATCTCTCGTACTTTGGCCTCCAAGTGGAAGGTGAGATTTGCAGACAGTCTGAGACAACCCAACCCAAGCTGCATCTACAGAACATCCCCAAAAACCCTGTCTCATGAGTTTATGCTCTGACTCAGCAGACATTAAGATTGCTGCTGCTATCCTCTTGACTGCTTTTAGTGATGTTGTAGGCTGGGGTATTGTTACCTGAAAATACCAGTTGAATTTCCTCTGTCAGTGAAGAGAAACCAATACTTTTACTCACACTAGATTTTCCACAAACTAATTCTGGGTGATATTTGTGTATTTCCACTGATTTCAGTGTAGTTATATCAATGTGAAACTGCTGTCGTTGATGCTGACTGAAGTTCTCAATTTTTTTTTCCTCATCAACACAAATAACTATATTATGGATTAAGGTTTCTTGAAATAAAATAGTTATTACTAGCACAGGAACAAGAAATGGAGAAAAATGTACACATTACCATGACAACCTCCATGGGTCTCTCTCATACCAATACATTTCACCACTTCCAGGTCGCCACCCCATGATGTGTTGGTCATGGATGCTGGGACACCTGAAACTAGGTAAAAGAATATCAAGCAGCTAGTCTTTTTAACAGCATTTTGTTCCGGTTTGTGTCCACTCTCCAGGACCTTTCTCCACAGAACTGGGATAAAATACTTTGGAATACACATCAACAGATGCCTGGCTGCTAACCTTGTCAAGTTTCTTTGATGAGAGCAGCTTTCATGATGCAGACAAGATGTCAGCCCAGAAGACCTAAAGACTTCATTTGAGAAATAAAATCCCTCCTCTACCACAGCCTCAGTAAAATACTACATATGATCGTTCATGTAACCCTACCAACCAGCACTGCCCTCCAAGTGCCATTTGAGCACTGGCCACTAACACAAAATACCTTCACATTAGTTTAATGGTAAGTACTGGATCTTTGCTTTGGTTTTTGTTGTTTTTTTGTTTGTGGATTGGTTGGTTTAAGGAAAGAGACTAACAGAACAAATTCAAGCATGATATAATTGGAAGGAGTTATTGAAACACAGTTATAGCCTATGATGTTATGTAATAATATATATATAGATTTTGACAGATCACAGGACCTATCCAGGATATAAACAGGTAAGAGTTTATCCTCTGCTTGTCACTAATTATCACCTTCTGCTTATCACTAAGAACATCTTCTATTAGGCCAGGTTTCTCAAAGTCCCATCCAACCTGATCTTGAACACTTCCAGGGATGAGGCATCCACAGCTCCTCTGGACAACCTGTCCCATGCCTCACCACCGTCACAGTAAAAAATTTCTTCCATATATGCAATCTAAACCCACCCTCTTACATTGTAAAGCCATTCCCCTATGTCTTATCCCTACATGCCCCTGTAAAAAGTCCCTCTCCAGCTCTCTTGCAGGCCCTGTTTAGGTACTGGAAGGATGCTACAAGGTCAGCCCAAAACCCTTTTTTTCTCCAGGCTGAACAACCCCAGCTCTCTCATCCTGTCTTCATAGGAGAGGTGCTCCAGCCCTCTGAGCATCTTCATAGTCCTCCTCTGGCCCTGCTCCAGCAGGTCCATGTCCTTACGTTGGATGCCTCAGAGCTGGGGCACTCCCAGTGAGTTCTCACAAGGATAGAGTAGAGGGGAGTACCACCTCCCAAGCCTGCTGGCCATACTGCTTTGGATGCAGCCAGGATACATCAGGCTTTCTGGGCTGCAGGCACACACTGCTGGGTCATGCTGAGCAACCAACACCCCCAAGACTTCTCCTCAGGGCTGCTCTCAATCCATTCTCCCCCAGCCTGTGTTTGTCCTTGGGGTTGCCCTGACCCATATGCAGGACTTTGCACTTGACCTTGTTGAACTCCATGAGGTTTGCACAGTCCCACCTCTCCAGCCTGTCCAGGTCCCTCTGGATGCCATCCCTTCCCTCCAGAGTGCTGACTGCACCACACATCTCAGTGTCACCAGCAAACTTGCTGAGGGTGCCCTCGATCCCACTGGTCCATGTTGCTGACTAAGGTGTTAAACAGTGCCAATACTGACCCCTGAGGAATACCACTCATAGCAAGTGCCACACCAACTCACACCAAGTGCCACACCACAAAAACCAACTCATGACTTTGATATCAAATGCAGAAAAGACTGTATGATCCAACTGCAGAACCAGCACAGCACTTTGTCATAAACAGTGGTGTGGGTCAGCTATAAGCAGAACTTCATGACTTTATTTCTCCCCTTCTGTTTATTTGGTTTATCAAATAAAACAACATGCTGAAAAGTGTGGTTTTGTCCCAGGGAAAATTCAGAAAAGTATTACTTTTTCACAGAAAGCATTAAGGTAAAGATAACACTTTATGAGAGAGAAAAAGAGGCAGTGATGGCAGGGGATAAATACTTTAAATAGCCTGGGATGTGCATTGCCATCCCAAATTAAAAACCTGTTCATAACAGATGAACAGATGGCTATAAATGTGGTGTGTGGGAAGTTTTGGAAAATGCTGATACAATGGCAAAGCAGAAAGATACCTGTCAAAACAGGAATGACCCCAGGACATCCACAAAAATACTGGAAGGCACTGCCTTCCAGGAATACAAAACTACTGACTTCACATTATTCACCATCTCCCAAATTGAGCAAACTAGGCATCTTTGTAAGTTAATTAAAAAGTAGGGTGAAGTGTAGCTCAATATGGGCAAAAAGAAAATTATCATATTTTTCTTTAAATAAGTGCTTGAGTGACTGATTTCAGATTCAGAAATTTCCTGGGGTGCTGTTCTTGAAAAGACAGTTTGTCTGACTAGTGATGCTGCTTATGAAAGCTAAAATAAATTTTGCCATGAGTTGCTCACTCTACTTTTGTTCAGCTCTTATCTCCCATTCCATCAAGGTCAGCAGAGTTTTGTCCCTGAAAACCAGGAACAGGAAAGAGCCACCTCGTGGGCAACAATACAGAGCACTGCTCTGGAAACAAGTTTGCTGGCACCAGGCCTTAAGAACAGCAGCACTGCACTGCTCAGGTGTGCAGACAGCCACAAGAAAGACGGGTCAGCCCCTCTGATACCTTTTGTTTCATGCCATTTCTTAGTGGTGGAGGTTTGGAGGAAGGAAAAACACCGCTTCAGAGCCTGGACCTCCATCACAGGACAAAGGCAACACAACCCCAAAGGCAACATCCCCTCTAAGCCCTTCCCGTCAGTTTTTTTGCCATTACAATTCCAGTGTGAGCTGTTCTGCATATGTTGGCCCCAAGAGGCAGCCCATTCCCTTTCCTCCTGGCATCACCACCACAGATTATGAAGACAAACACAGGCAGCTTACACAACATGAGCCACTGCATCCACATTTCTATAACATGCACGCTTAAACCAACATTAGGCTGGAAATCTTGCAGCATAAAAGGCTGCCTGATTTGCCTTGACCTTCCAAGTGCCGCACTTGTGATTCCAGGGTCAAACCTAGCTGCCAGCAGGCTAATCTCCACCAGCCCCCTGAAACAGCCTGTGCTTCCCCTTCAGCATTTCATTACAATTTCTTCACATTCCTATGCCACCAACTGATCTGAGCTTTTCTCCTGCACTTTACAAGCTGATGCACAGGAGTTTGCTCTTTAGAAATCTGCCTGAACTGTTCCCATCCTTGGGAATATTATTCTGCAAGACATGATTAAAATCAACAGTAACTTCTGCTGGGCACCAGGGCCATATATTTATGTTTGGGGAGACACACAGGGCTTGAGGTGGGTCACATATAAGTGGGCTGCAGGACACTTACAATCGGCAGGGACGTGTCCCCAGTGCTGCCTGGCCCTCAGGCAGGGTGCCTGCCTTGCCAGCAGTGTGCCACGTGCGCACTCCAGCACCATGGCCTTCGGAGAGCCCCTGCTGCCCGCCACTCACCCCTGCTGTGCCTCAGCAGCACAGCAGTGCCCAGCAGCACCATGGAGGCCACCCCCAGTCCCTTCACCCAGCTCCATCACAGTGCCCACACTGCCAGCCTTGGCCCGCCTCTGGACCACCAGAACCTCCTGGATGATCCCGTTCCTGAAACCAATGCCACAAACTACCTCCCTCAACAGGGAAGGGCAGTCTCCCCACCACCCAAAGTCCAGCCACCAGTGTTTAGGAAGATGGAGAGAAGCTGATGAGCAGTTGTGGTAGGATGGAAATGGTCACCTCCTAACCCTGTACAGCAAAAGGAATTTGTCTGACCAGGCACATAAGACAGCGTGCAAGAATTATTTGCTCTGAAATTCTGGTTTGTCTGTTTTCTTGTTTGCCTGGCAAGACAAGTAATCCTACCTGACCAGGGAAGAGAGATGGCTGGTAAGATGTGGGGGCAGTCCTCAGAAAAAAAGATTTTCTTTCAAGATGATATTGCAACAATGGAGAAAAAAAAACCAATACCCCTCCTTAAAAATGTACAAAGGCTCAATTTCGTATTTTGCCTGCAGAAATTTTCATTTCAGTGGGGTATCTGAATGCAAAAATGTGTGTGTGCAGGGGTGAAGGTTTAACTAAAATAAACTCAAGATTGTTGAGCTTCAAAGCAGACCTCAGAACCTGGAAAGAAGGAGCTAGAACTCAGAAAAAAGCAAGAAGCTTATTTAAAACAAAGTTTTTTGATTCAAGGCAATGCATGTTCTCTTCTTGGGCTGTTAGGCTGCTGACAGTCATAAGAGAGCTAAACTGCACCTCCTATGTTTAAACATCTGATGGATAATAAGGAAAAGGTCTCAGTTGTAGTAGCTTCCTTTGATATGTTTTGGAGGAAGTTTTTCTGAGCTGTTTTTGACCCATAGACTAACTCTAGTGTATATGGGAAGGTTGCAATCCTGTATTAGAGGAGCTGAATTCTAGAGGGCAGTTCAGGAAACACTTACTTCTCCCAGTGAGAGTGAGCTGGACTTGTGGGGACATGCTGGGTGCCAAGGACAGGCAATGGGAGAGCTGCTCTGCAGGAACTGCCAGTGCCCACCCCAGCACCCATTCAGGCATGGTTCTGCCAGCTTCCGCCCTGGCCGTGTGCTGGCATCAGGGTTTGTATCTCAACATGTGCAACACAGCTTTAGGTGTGGTCAGATGAATTTGCTCATAGGTGACAGGAGGGGACAGGCTCAGTGGTCTGACTGGATCTTCCCCATAAAAAAAAACAAGGGCTGTTGGCAACTCAGCATCTGGGAATGTCAAGAAAATTCTTTGTTACTGCTGGACTGATGTTTAGTTGGTTACATGCATGAGTTATCATGGATGTTACCTGATGCTGGTATTTAGAGAAAAAAATAAATCTTCCTTAAATTACTCTCCTCTAATTCTGTTTTTCAAGGAGTTGTGCTCTTTGAAGCCTCTTACACCAATGTCTGATAGTTGAAAATATAAAGGAGAACCAAGTGAGGGAGCAGTAGCCCATTTAGTAGCTGTGCTTTTTGAAGAAATCTTATTGCAGACATACCCACCCTTATCCCATCATCCCTAAGTGCTGTTTCAGTGAGAAGCACACAATTGGCTGTGAAGACGAGTATTATACCTTTGCAGTACTTAAACTCCAACGACTGTGAACTACATATAGACCAAAGCCTATTTTAAGTTATATCTTCTCAGGTGAACTCTAATATCTGAATGGTGGATAGAGGACAAGAGTAATTTCTCAGAAATTCTGCAATTAAGAAGGTGTTTTTGTGATTGCTGCAATGGTATTGCAACACTTCCCCTTGAGCAGGTTTTTCAAAAGAGGAAGGTTTTGATGGTGAGATTACAACTTTGTGGGCATGAGACTCAAAAGTAGTCACAGGAAAATACCTATTTTTTAATGCTTTATTCCTATGAGAAGTTCTTGCTCAATCAGGAAGTCTCATTAAAATAATAGAGAATAGGAACAAAAGAATGAGGATTAGTTATATGAGTAATGATGCAGACATAGGTACAAAATACTTCTTTTTCTAGAACGTGGCTTATTCAACCAGCATCACTGTCTGGAATCATATTTAAAAACTTTGTGTCTCTGTCTGTCTGACTTTTGAAGGGTGGGGACTAAGTTAAGGAAAATTAACAATTATACCAGGCAGAACATTAGTGTGTATTAGTGTGACGTGTGCATTGCAGGCAAGGTTGTTCCAAGAGCCCATCTACAAATGACAGTGGGATGGAGTGGTGCCAAAATGGTTTTGAGTTATTAAGTTGCTGTGGTGAAAAGCTCAGTGCAAGCTAAAGCATCTGAAAAAACCACAGGTCTGTCTGTTCAAGCAAATGGCCATGTGAAAACTTAAAAATAAGGAAATGGCTAATGTGGTAGATTAATATACTAGCAGTGCTACTCAGAATTTTCTGGTATTTCTCTTTCATCTCACACTCACATCCAAGGGATGTGAATGAGGTGTACCTTGACAGCTAACAGCTCTACTTGGGAAGTAAGGCTACTGCATCAGATAAACTGCAGTGAAGGACAACTCCCATCTCTCCTGAGATCCTACTGGTTTGACTTCAGCATTGCTTGTCACTACTGGAGATATACCTGTGGCCATTTTTCTTATTTTTCTGTATAGCATTCAGCTTCCAAGTGAGGAGTTGCCATCAGGATTCTGCAGATATACTTTCAAAGTCTAGGAGTGGTTTAACACTCCACCCACAAACAAAACTATCCACCATTTTCATTCCTTTGCGATAATTGACAGAATTAATGACTATATTATCTACCTTCTTCCTGCCCGGAGAGAGCTGAGGTGAGTCTGATCCTCTGAGTTTAGACAGACACAATAAGGAATCGTGTCAAAACCACTTAGAATTGTGTTTGGCATACAGCTGGGTGAATCCTTGGAAAAGTAAGCACAAGCTGGAATGCAACACCATCTTCCGTTGATTCCCAACTTCTCTGTCAGATTAGCAGCAACAAAAAACACACTGAAAGATTCCAGGCTTAGGCTGCTCATGTCTTCAGATGTCTCTGTTTGATGGAAAGCAGCCCTGTGGTTCTGTGACCTACCCAGATCAAGAGTGGTCTGGGCTTGTGGGCTTGCCCAGGACACTGTGGGCTACCTGCCCTAGTAATCAACTAACTACCTCATAGTCACACTGATGCAGAAGTTTGTCAGGTTTGCAGCAGGCAGTGACTGCATGCTGTGTACCCCATGTCCCTTTGGAGCTGGCACTAGAGCAGTGGTGGCACGGTGCTCCTTTCCCACCCCCTCCCCCTGGGACAGATGACCCACGTTTTGGGGAAGAGGGAGGAACCACGCATTAGTGTCTTTTTTTGCATGGCAGCTCAGAAGGGCTTCTCCAGCATGGCAGGATGGGCCTGCAGCCTGGTTCAGTAGCCAGGGCATACCTGGGCACTCGCACGGGGAAGGGAGTGAATGGGTGATTGCTGTGGCAGCCAGTTGTTACACGCCAACTTGCAGCTCATAGCCTGAGGGGATTGCTAAGCATTTAGCAGCTCTTATATTTCGATTGGTAATACTCACTGAATACTCACTGCCTCAGACAAGCCATCCTGCAGTAGCTAAGTGTGTTCCCACATTCCCCTGCAATACTGCAGCTGAGGAGACAGGAGTACTGGGATGAGGTTATTGATGCTGCGCTTGGGGTGAGATGGGAAAATCAGCATGTCTGGGTGTGAATGTTCTCATGCAGAGGTTTTTTTGTGGTATTCAGGAACAAAGATCCTGGTTGAGTGCCAGACCCCCTGCTATCTCTTACACTTATTGTCAGGAAAGGAAAACAATAGGAAAGGAGAACATTGGAAAATTGGTCCCCACAGCAGCAGCAGCTGTTGCACATATCCTGTTAAAGCAGGTAAGAGACAATGCCTCTGATATGTTTCCCAGGCTGCAGCAACAGTTCTGGTGTCTTTGTAACAGTGCAGAGAGGACAGAGGCCAACTTGCCGAGAAGCTGTCAAGAGGGACTCCAGAAAGAGTTTATTTTCGCAACAAAGATCTTCTAGTGCTCACCCATCTTGTGCACACTCACCCTTAGCAAAGAGAGCAGAGGTGACAGTGGAACCACACTCTTGTTATTCCACAGGCGAGCCCGTTCTGAAAAAGCAGCTCAGTCCAGTGCATTAGACCGGGAGCCAGGTGTCAGGGTACCAGTGCTGGCTTTGCCCACGGTCTGCTGTAAGACACCGGGAATATCATTCCACCCTCTTCTGCCTGCTCCTGTGAATGGAAAATAAAAGCACTGATCTCCCTTGTAAAAGCATGTTGGTGTCTCAGAGTGAGAGGTGCTGCGATTACTTCTTGTGATCTTTATTTTCCCGCTCGAACAAGGTGCAAATTGCTAGTGACCAGCAGAGGTGTATGTCAATGGCCACACCCCTGCATACCCTGAGGGATTTTTTTTTACCTGAGACTGCCTGTGCCCCAAATCATTCATATGCTGTGACTATACTGCATGAAAATGATGGCAGGAATTTGGCTTGGAAGAAGTAAGGGGGCTCAACAGCATGGACTGGGGATGCACACCTCTTCCATGGCCATCAGAACCTACTTTTTGCTTTATATGAGCAGAGAGGAAGGGTGGCCCAGTGGTAACATTGCTGGCCTGGGACATTGCCACTGACCTGCACTGTGATGGTTCGTGCTTCTTGAGAGACCTGGGGAAAGTCATTAAGGGCCAGAAACTTCAGACCTACATACCTTGGAAATACTTTCCCTTAATTTCCACATGCTTCTCTCTTATCTGAAAGGTGACTTTCAAGAATTTTCTGTCATGCAGGAGTCATGTGGAAGATAAGTGGCCTGCAATAAATACCAAAGGTAAGTTAAGGCTGTTACTTGAAAACCAGCTAAATGGGAGTTGAAAATCTTCAGCCTTTAAGGGGGTAAGAAAAAGTCTTGGTCTTCATTACATGACTCTAGGCAAGAAGCATGCTATTTTAAGATTTGGGGACAAGTCTTTTTTTATCTTTTATCTGAACTGAGATTATCATGGCTGATTCTGAAACTACAAATAACTGTTTGGTTTAGTTCTTGCATAGTATGCTATCCACCCAAACTGGTCCTTAAATGACTCCTCTGCTTGCCTGGAAGCCTGCAACTTTTTGTTCCAACAGCTGGACCACTGCTTGACATCATTACCTCCCTTTGATATGCCTGGAAACTTAAAGGGAGTGGCCTGGTCAAACTTGGACAGGAGTTTTTTGTTAGAGCCTGGAACCGAGTTCTGGGCTAACATCCCATGCACTGAGAGGGATGACTCCTCACCCCAGAATTGCTCAGCTCTCTGGATCTGACTTGGATACATTCAGGTGAGTGTCTGACTGAGTGTCACCCTTGTAAGTTTGGATTCAGAATCCTGGGCAACCACAGCCTCTGAGCACATCTGTCAGAGCCCCATGGCCACTTTTGGACAGGCAATCTAATGTAATGGCAAGGAAAACAAAGGAAGAGGAAAAAAACCGTATCTGCTGTGGAAGTGTTGCCTCTTTCAGATGCAAAAAGAACAACCACCAAAAAAATGTTATGCCCATACTGGAAAACATGCAGTGGTTATCATGGAAATAACAATGAAATATGCAGCCTAAGTGAGCTACACACTGCAGTAAAACAAATGTCAACCACCTAAAGCTTTCTGACTGTGGAGAACATAACTGGTCCCAGGTTTATGGCTTCTGAGGCAATGTAATAAGATCACAGCAACCAGCTTCCTGGAAAAGTGATCTAGCTACAAATAATATATGCTGATGATTATATTATAAATATCTTGATCAGTAATCAGTTGTGCTTCTTGTGCAGGCCAGTTGTAAAATACAGTTATCAGAAGAACAAGCACTATACTCATAAAGTTACGTGATAATTTGAAAGTTAAAGTAAACATGTTCTGCCTCTGTTACTGCTCCTGGTTTTTTCCCACAGGTTACAGCTGGGAGAAGGTAGAAGGAAAGAAAAAGACAGGAGAGGAAATTTACCTGTGCTTCCATTCCTCATATGCCTGCTTTGGGCTGCTGTGAAGCTCTAGGGAGTCAGGAGCGGTAGAGTCCTACCAGGTACTTCTACAAGCAACATGCGTAGGGGTGAAATCCTGTTCATCTTCCAACACTTTCCCAGTCATGCGAACAATGTAGAAGTAATAGTAAATACACACAGTAAAGATGAAAATACTTGTTCTGATTCTGCTTCTCTGCTCAAATCCTTGACTTTGTACAATGGAGTTTAGGCAGTAGTTATGAGTACATGGGGTTTTTGCAATTGTTATGGGAGAGCTGCTGTGTGTGGTCTCATAGAAAAGCATGTGAAGACTAGAAGTCAACTCTAGCCTGAATTCAGATTTTCTGGGAGAAATTGACTTCAATTTGTCAAAAAATAAAATTTCCCACAGCAAAATGAACATCTTGTACAAAATTTCTTCATGACAATGCTTATGTAGACTACATATTTTAATCATTATTACTTCTCTTTTCATCATCTTAGATTTTACAGGTGAATCAGCTGACATGTCCAAGGATTTCTGTTTGAACTTAGATCCCTGGGCATTTTCCTGCTCAGACATGGAACAGTAACACACATTCTGGACAGCACAGACACCTCTCCCTCAATGCTCAAAAAGGGCCAGTAAGATTATTTGGTAGATCAGCTTTATATAACAATTAAATTTTTCATCTACGTTTTGCCAAAATCAACCTCAGATAATGCTTCTGCATGTATATGTGCATGTGCACCTATGAAATAGAATCATAAAATGGTTTGGGTTTAAGGAAAAGACCTTAAAGATCTTGTAGCTCCAAACACCTTTCCATGGGCAGGGACACCTTCCCCTAGACCAGGTTGCTCAAAGCCCCATCCAACCTGGCCTTGAACACTTCCAGGGATGTGCCATTCACCACTCCTCTGGGCAGCCTGTTCCTTTGCCACACCACCACCACAGTAAAGACTTTCTTCCTTATATCTAATCTAAACCTACCCTTTTTAAATTTGAAGCCATTCCCCCCATCCTATCACTGCATGCTCTTATAAGAAGTCCCTCTCCAGCTTTCTCCATGTGTGCAACAAGCATGAGTGTGTGTATCTACAGAACAAACAAGCATGCTCACCTGGGATCCTGCTGACCATCACCCAGAAGTGTCCCTCATGGCTGTTGGTGTCCTCAGGCCACACCAGCAGATTGAGAACACACTGGTCCTGCAGCATGAACCCCACAAAGGGCCAGGTGATGGCTGTGTACTCAGAGCCAAAATAGATGGTCAGGTTGTGCGGCCAGGGGCATCTTGTGCACAGAT
This sequence comes from Dicrurus megarhynchus, assembly GCA_013399195.1. Lineage (NCBI taxonomy): Eukaryota > Metazoa > Chordata > Aves > Passeriformes > Dicruridae > Dicrurus > Dicrurus megarhynchus. Next base: position 527,115 of record VXAD01004815.1, read on the forward strand.
GTCCACAGCATGGAAGAAAAGGAAGAGTAAAGTTGCTCCCTGTGCACGTATTTGGTGCAGATGGTGACGTGGGGAGGTGGCAGCACCCTGGGTGTGATGTTCTTGCCCCCAAGGCCCTTCAGCAGCTGGATGATCTCCCTGTTGTTGTTCAAAGAGAGGTCCTGACCACAGGTGTTGAGTAGGTAACGCCAGGGCACAGCCAAGGCCAAGCAGGTCTCTCATGCAGCGGAGGTCAGTCCACAGGCGGGAGATGCTGCCCTAGACCACCCCCTTTGCCCAGGAAACAATGGATGTGCTGAGAAAGCAGCTCTGCCTGCTGGAAGGGGAATGGCTCCTTGAATGACATCCACATGAACACAGTAGACATTCTGGGGCATGAACAGCTCCCTGAAGAAAAGCTAGAAGGTCTCAAACTCTTTGTGCAATGTCATGACATAAGTGAGGGTGCAGGCGGCCTCCTCGGCTGAGAGGGCGCAGGTGATGTGGTGGTTCCGTGTGGCATACTCTGTGCAGTCAGGTTCTCTGAGTGATATTTTCCTTCAGAAAGGACACCTTATCTTCAATGAGTGCTTTACAGGCTTCTGCTAAAATAAAACTCACGAGAAGTTCAGCCCCTTAAGAGGTTTTTGTGCTTGCAAATTAACAGCATAGAAAACAAATGGAAGTGAAACACTGAGAATCAGAACAGCAAAAAGGCAATATCTGAGTGTTGCTCAGAGGAGCAGTTCATTGCTCCTCAGAAGAAGAGTCTTTCTTGAAATACAGTATCAGACACCACCAACAGCTTGTTTTGATGGCTGTGCTTGCTTCCTGCATGGACCCATCTGATGCAGAGTGTGCAGCTCCTGCCCTTACTTTCCATATTAATAGTTGCACAGTTGTCACTGATGTGGAAGCAGCGTAAGTAAGAACAACTTCCACATGGAAGCTGCTTCACAGCACCCTGAAGATTAAACAGACATATTGCATAATTACTGTCTTGGCAATGAGCAGCTGGCACATATTTCCCAGTGTCCCCAGATTCAATTTATGGGTATGTTCTTAACTGCTCCCTCCACACTCTCCCTACATTATCATATAGCTGTTAAAATTTAAGTGCATGCAACCTGTGACAGGAAACCTCATATTTATCTCATATAATTCTATTTTTTTACTTGCAGATTTTTTTTTAAACCTCCCCAGTGTATCAGTCATCACTTCTTCTGAATTGTGAAAGACTTGTAACATGAAATAAATACTACTTCAATATGTCTCGGCGACAATTACACTGCTAGATCAAGCATATATAAGCTATTGTGGCCTTTCTGCTCTTTGATATCCTGGATAAATATAATTTCTAGAAGGCAATTATCAGAAACTCAGTTCAATACATACCATTTTCCAGCCAAAGAATATAGAATGAAGAAGAACCACTCATCCATCTTCCACCTCTATATTTCTGTCTTTACTATTCTTCATTTCTCATATAAGGCCACCAACACTCACATGTAAGAAGCAAGAGAATCTTTTTTGCCTCTGTGTAGAGTTGTATGACAGCCATCAGTTTTATTCAGCAATATTTTCATTTGCAAATTTGCAATCTGACAAACAGTTTCTGATAAGAGTCATGGATGACTTGTGATAAGCTCCAGGCTCACATCCATCACAAGGAAGTGGGTTAGCAAAGCCTGCTATTTAAACTACTTAAACTGACCCTAAGCTTTCTGATGAGACATTTGTATTTCTAAGAGCTGTGCATGCATCTGGTATAACATGCTTATGCAATGAGAGCTTGACATAGCTCTGACTAAAATGAAATCCTTGGTAAGTCTCTTTGTTCCAGCTGTGAGTCTGTTCATGTGGGTCTCCTGCCATGAGACAGCATGTTTGCGGCATGCAAACTTATCCCAACATCGTGTTCTTTTGCTCCAAAGTGAAGCAGTGCTGAGGCAAAGTCAGTTGATCCGAGATTATGCTGATAAATGTTCTGAGTGAGCAGTGCATTGTGCTACAGACGGGAGAAATTCCATCACCTACCTTCCAGCTCTTGCAGACAAGTCACCTCAGGCACTGGCAGTTCCCTCCCAGAAGCTGCACTTCCCTCCCATCCTGGCCCCAAACAGTCTCCAGGATTCTCTGTTCAAACAGTTTGCAGGCTGCTGGCAGTGGCTTCAGCCCATCAAATACAGTCTAATGAGGAGAGGGGTAATGAGAAGCTTTGGGTCTAATGAGGTCTAATGAGAAGCTTTGTAAGGATTTATGGCCAGAATATCCCCCAAGAGGGGCAGCGGTGCAGGACAGATCTGGCAGTCAAGCTTACCTGGAGATAGCAAGGAGCTGAGCCACTCCTCACTGGGCAGTCAGCAGCGATAGGCAGGGATAGCTGTCTCACACTGGAGATCCAGGGCAATGTTCTTTGTGGACACCAGTGCTTTCAGGAGAACAACTCCAATGGAACTGAGGAGCTGGAATGGAGGTGTGCAAAGTCCCAGGAAGTAACAGAGACTCACCTGATGCTGCTGCAGCCCAACAGTACAGCTTGTTAAAAGAGAGAAGACTCAGAGAGATGAGCAGATCCTGAGCTGAGACCACTATCCAAGTCTAGCAAAGAAATGCACAGCAAACACCATGAGGGGAAAACATGTCCCAGCTCAGTTACTGGTGAATGCTGTCCTAGGGAGCACAGACCTGCCCAGAGTGCTTCAAACTCATTCCTAATTTGATTGTTACACTGAATTATATCCAGGAACAAACACCACTCCCCCATCTGACACCTCAGAAAGGCAAATTGCCGTGACAGCTGGTGACTATAAGGCCAGCAGCCTCTCGTCCTCTATGCATTCCATAGACTGTGGAGTTCATAGCCTTACCACCTCCTCACTGGGTCGGCTGGCTGCAAGACCATCTCTCCCCTTCTGCCATAGTCTTAACATGAGACCTCCATCCTGCTGGAGTTAGGAGGGTGTGGAAGGAGAAATGCCAGCATTCCTGCAGGAGTCAGGGTTTCTTTGGGAGGGGTCTCAGTTGGGAGCAGCGAGCACAGGTAGCTTTTCCCATGTACCGAAAGCTGAGACCTTTCCAGGCATTTAGATGTCTTTGAAACTGTCAGATGCTTTTAAAACTGCATTAGGCACAGTGTAACCTGCTACACAGCTAGGAAAACCTCTAGGATCTCAAAATATATATATTATAAATAAATAAATAAATGTATATATGTATGTATGTATGTATGTATGTATGTATGTATGTATGTATGTAAGGAGACTCGTAGGTGTTGAAGCCCGCAAGCCTGCAGTGCTAGCATGGTCCATATGAAACAAGTAAAGCTACATGCAGGAAATGAGTCTGCTCTTCATAGGAGTGCAATGCAACATTCAACGTTTCCTTGGTGTGTTTTGTTGTTGGTTTGGGTTTTTTTTCCTTGCACGGACACTGCTGCAACACCTTTGCAGAAATCCAGAGCCACCATGATCCTTTGGTACCAATAGCCTTGGGGGAAAAAGGCTGCCTGCTTGGTGCTACTTCTTAATCCCAGTGCCTTGATTCTTTGGCACAGTTAATATTTACAAAACTGAAAACATACATTTAAATGATTGCTGGGGAAAATCAAGCTGTCAAAACCTTTGGGGTTTTGAGAGACTTTTTTGGGTTTGTTTTTTAGTACTAGTTCTACCTTATGCTGCTCTGTGTGAAATAAGACCCATGCTTGAATTATAGGCAAAAATCACCAAACCAAACCACCCCAGAAAAAAAACCCAACACACAAACCAAAAAACCAAACCAAAGCCAGTCAAAGAAAAAAATTAGTGTATAAGTCACATGAACCATCTCAATGGAAAAAGTCTTTTTCAGTCAGTCTTCTTCAGACAGTCTTCTTTCGGTGAGTTGTTGATTTACAGACTCATCCAAAGTTCAGATGCAAGGAGCAGCCAAATCCAGATGTACATCTGAACCATATTATGGCACCAGCCACCGGCAAGGTGTGAAGGAATATCATGATGCTCCTGGCTTCTTCTGTTGTATATTGTATTGGACCTCTGCAAATTCTGTGTGCAAGAACAGAGTTACTGGACCAAAAATAATATAAGATCAAATTTACCATGCAATTTAACAAACAGGCTGTGTAAAAGGGTTCTGTGCTGGCAGAACTAAAACTGCTGCTGACTGAGATTTGCAGTGCCACTCCTTTGTGTTGTTCCTTGGACCTGCAATTCTCATTTTAGCATGAGAGAAGTTTTTGGTGTGGCTCCTGTAGTGGAAACACACTCCCCAGTAGGATTGGGGATTGAAATGTCTTCCTGGTGGATGAATGGGAATAGACCTTTCCAGACAATGAGGATATTATCTTAGGAATAGAGTTAGTACTCAGTAAACTGCTCCTGGCCTTAATAAATATAGGTAATTGGTTTCAGCTAATTTATTAGCTAATTAAAAAGCAAAATGCACAGGTTTTGCGCATTGGTTTTGAGTTCCTGTTTGGCCTCAGTCAGTAGTGATGAATGTCATGCATTTCACGTTTATTTGGGGTCACTTGGCATTTTCTGTTCTGTTGTGAAGTCAAAACTATCTGTATCATGAAATTCCTTCTCCTTCATGCAAAGCTGTCGGTTTGAACTGGCACCACTGTTAAATTCACAGTAGGGAGCAAACAATTTTTCCTCAGTGTGTTTTTTCTGGTTAGGAAGTGCAGGTAGCCACAGATTGCTGTTTTGTGCCCAAGTAAAGGATCTCTTTATCCCTCATACCTTCTTGCACCGAGAGGAAACTCCTTTGGTCTTGTGTTGGTTTGGGATGTCGTACAATGTTCATGGTCTCTAAAACTCTCTCCTTGGAGCAGCCCTGCCTGGCAGTGGTGTTCTCTAACACATGCCTTACTCACATGCCCTCTCTGAGCTGGAAGGCAAATATATGCACTGTGTAACACAGGGGAAGTGAAAGCAGACTCTGAGCACAAAAGCAGTCAAAATTTATTCTTATCTCTCCTCTGCCCTCCTTTTTTTTCTTGTTCAGAGCAGTCCCTGCCATTCCCGTACTTCCCAGCCAGCCATGACCTGACTATTGAAAGAGAAGAAAATTCAAACCTACCTGAAGCAGGACTTCCCAGGCAGACGCACTGACACCGGACAGTCACAATGCAGCAGTGCTGGCAGCAAACGGGAGGAGAGATGAAATGACACATTGAGGCAAATGCTAGCTCAGCTCACATGGTCCAGCAAAACCATCAAGTAATCTAATTGCACACAATCAGTGAGCACATCTGTCTGCACAAACAGCAGGGGCCAGACAAGGCACCATCTCATCTGGCTTTGTCTTGCTGTGCTCTCAAGCTCCAGACACAGAGCCTCTTACCCTGCAGGAACTTCACTGCTTGTCTGCATTTGCAGTAGACTTTCAGGTACAAAGGTTTTGGGAATAGGTAAGCTGCCTAGTCTCATAGCAGAGCACATTTTGCAAGTCAGACTTATTACTGCTCCAAAGCAGAGCACTCTGCAGCTCCCTTCTCCAATTAATTTCCAACAGGGACTTGTACTCACCTGTGTGCAAACTACTCCTCGTCAGCTGCTCAGGAGCAACAGCACGGCATTCTCTTCCCCGCTCATTTATCCTCCTGCGCAGGGAAAGCAAGACATAATTAAACACATCCTAATAGAGGACAGGCAGGCTGTGGTGGTGATGCTGATTTTCTTCTGTAAATATGACTAGATTTTATAGCTGACACTGGTGTAGTCGAGGCACGGATAAAGATCTGTTTTCTTACTGCAGATTAATACACACATTAGTGTACAGTAAAGTACAAATGTACACGTGCAGCTACTGTTTGCCCTGGAGGAGTGTCCAAAGGCAGCTTACACTGGGTTTTGCAAACATTTGGGCACTTGCTAACTTTATGAACATGAACCCAAGGTGTTCCCCTCGGTGTGTGAAGTGAAGCAGCTGGTGTCAGACCCTCAGGGAGGTGCCAGGTCAGGGCAGTGTCCCTGCAGCCTGGTCTCTGCACAGCCAAGGGTCTGCTCCCAGCTGCAGGTGTGTTAGCAGCTAGAGGAGTTAAGCAACTCGATTTGCAGGTTGGAAGCCCTGGCTGCTGGTACAGGTGACTGGCTGTGTCAGAGAGAACAGATATAAGGGTCAGATCACTGTTATTATTTTTAATGCCTTCACTAAACATGTAGCATTACCATGCTCTTTATTCTGACAATATAACTTGTTGCCAGGTACAACATGAGCAGAGAACTCATAGGGATCTAGGAAACACCTACTGTCAGGAATGACTGAAAAATGTATGTTTATTATGGCATTATAAAAAAAAAAAAGAAGGCAGGAAGTCTTCAAATATGTAAAAGAGGTAAACCAGAAGCAAATTCTGGTTCAAATAGGAAGGGAGTAGCTGATTCTCCCTGTTCTCTGTGCATAGGACAAGAACTAATCATCTTAGATAGCATCAGAAGAGGTGAAGATCAGACATTAGGGGAGCTTTGTAGTGATAAACAGTTAAATGTGGATTAGATTGTCTGGAGAGGCTGGAATTTTCCTGATGATGGTTTTCATTGGCAAGTTAGGCGTAGCTTTTTCAGCAGTTTTACAGGTCATACTGGTTCAGACCTGGTAATTTTCTAGGTCTTTTCTAGCTTTCTGTCCTATGAGGGTCTATATTACAGTACCATAACTTGGCTCTAGCTGGGTTGGGGATCCTGTTACACTCGGCAGTGGTAACAAGACAAGTTTGTAGTCATTTAAAAATATGCCTATGATCTCTGCTAATTGCTATTAACATTTCACTTTGGTTAAAATCCGGATAGTCCTGGATCATTCAGGAAGAAAAATATTTGTGACACTTTTGTGATTCATCCTAAGCATAAAGAAAAATAATTTAATAAATGCTAAATCTGTAACAGTTTACCTATTGACAGGTATTTCACCTCTCATCGTAATACAAGTTAGTTTGACACCTGTTCCTTCTCTTTTTCCTTCAATGAATTATCAGGATTCTCTTTCAGAGGGATGTAGTAGGTATCTGCTGTCCTTAACATCTTCCTGCCTAGGAGAGATTTTGCATTGGGTTTAGGTAGAACCAAGCCAGGACTTGCCTTGGAAAAGTCTTTTTCTCCTCACCACCAGCATCTGTGAGGTGCCACCTGGCTTTTGGGGCTCTGGACTCTCCCAAAGGGCCTTAGGATAGAAAGCATCCCCATCACACTGCACTCCAGGTCTGCTCAGGAGATAACGTTAGACATCCTTGACTGTTAGAGCCTGCCAGGTTCTTTGTGAGTAATGAGAAACCACTGGCAGAAATAATTTGTGACAAACACTGGCTGTCGGGGAAGAAGTCGGCCAGTGCTGCACAGCTGCAATTTTCATCCCACCAGCAGAAATGTCACCATTTGTAGCCCAAAATTTTTCTTAAGATTTAGCCTAAGATTTTCAGCTTCTGTTGCCTTGTTTTCCCTTTGGAAGCTTTACTATGTGCCAGGGTCTCCTCACTGTATAACCAACAGTCTGGGCAAAGCAGCCTGTGCTGCTGAGCCCTCTGCCTCATGCTGGATGAGCCCCAAATTTGCAGTAAAAGTTACCACAGATCAAATGTTAACACAAGGGATGTTTTCCCCTGTCTTTGCCATCCACAGACATATTGAAGCCTGTATCACCCTTTTTAGAAGGAGCCCTGCTTCAGGCTCTATCAAGTTTTCACATCATTTCCACATCTTTTTCCTGGTTATCTTCTGGAGCTGCTGATGCACGCACCCCCAACACTGCTCAGCAAAAGCTTCGACTTTCCTTGAAACACTTTCCTGAGTGTTTCAAATTGCCAAGCACCTTTCTGTTTGCTTTTGCTTAGGGTGGAGGCTCATGTTTATGTTTTGGTCCCTTGTTCGACCTCTTACACAAAAACCTTTTATGGCCATCTTACTGGAAGGGGAGTGGCTGCAATCACCAGTCCCCATGGGGTTGAGGACAGACCCTGATGGCATTACTGAAGCTGGGACAATCTAGTTTCCCTGTATTCTGTCACTGGAAAGTTGCCAAGAGGGTTATAAAGGGGCAAAGAGGCTAGAACACTACTGGAAACCTCCTGTCTTGCACAACATCACATTCCTCAGCTCCTGCAGACAACCTTGTCTTGTCTGGTCCTTTCCTGCTAAACAGCTTCTCCCAGGCCAAGGTTTTCTTACCAGATTGCCCAATTATTATACACACCTGCCAGCTGCTATCCTAACATCTGTTTTCTGTCCTGAGACAGGTTATTTCACGGTGCTTTCTGGAACCTTTCTTTTGCAGCATGTCTGGATCCTGCTTTGAACTACAATTGTATTCTGCAGTCAAAATTCTGCATTTGTTTCTTTTCTTCCAGTTTAGCTCAACTTCTGTTTGAATACTTCTTCCAGCTTCTTGGCTGTTACTCACACTGATGATTCTGCTTGGCCTGAGCCCCAAGCTTATATTTAGGCTTAGTTTTTGCTATACTACTTTTTATTTGCCAAGAATGTACACTTTTCCCTGTACCTACAGCAATCAGAAGAAAACAGGCAGCTTTATGCCTAAGCCCCTGCTTATTCCATCTCTGTGTGGGCTCTGTTACATGACTGGGCAAGTTCATGACAGAGAACCATTTTTGGATACACAGCAGTTATGTCCCTCTCACAAGATGCTGCTCTGCCCATGGTTGTAGGCTGGAAGGGTACCAGGAAAAGCACCACATTTGCCTGCACATCTTTGCTCTTTCAAAGGCCTCAGCACCTGCTGGGGACACAATACTGGTCTGGGATGTTATGACCCTCCTGAGTTCCAGCTCCCTCTCAGGGGTGAACAGACAATTGCTTTTGTCACTCTCAGGCCCTTTTCACACACACACATAGCTCAGCTGCAAACACTGCCCTGCTCCAGACCATTGGTTGTCAGTAGATTCAGAGAATTCTCCAAGTCAGGTCTTGCTCAGGACATTACATGAGCTCAGTGTCTTGAACAGCATCTTCCGTTGTGACTAAACAGTACGGGAGTCTGAGTTGCTCCTGGTGGTCAGCCTGAACAGACCACAGAGAGATACACTGCACCCCTCAGCAGGCTCTGAGGTTTCTTACGCGCCCAACTTGCTGTGTCCAGCATGAGACCACCACGTCCTCTAACCAATACAGCAGTTCTGGAGCAACTTGGCTTCTCTGTCAGAAAACAGTGCTGGATTTAAGTGCCTGTATTCATACAGTTCCATGTTAAAAATTTCAGCTGGGCCATCTCATAGTGGAAGTAAGACTTTTTCCAGGGGCATTAGCTATGGGATCTCCAGAGTTATAGCCACATTAATCATGAATTCCCCAAGAAACTGCCCTACCCCATTAAATACACTGGCATATTTTTTAATAAGGTCACCTGCCTTGTGTCAGCTGAGATGGAACAATTCCCACTTTCATTACCAGTTTGATCAATTTAATATCCAGCCTGCTCAGGGACTAAGCTCTAGTGATGCTGCTGTGTGTATAGAATGAAATTTGTGGTGTTTTACATCCTATTTGATTGGGTCTAACAGCACATCTTGTCTGTCAATGCCCCCCTGCTTTACCTTCCTCTTGCAAAGGTGGGTTCTTACTCTCTTTTCCTCCAGGCAGTCCTGCTGTTGCCACACCAACATGGAAAACTACATAGCCATCTCGGGAGCTAGCTGAAGCTTCTGCATGTTCTCAGTTTCATCTGGGATCTGACTGCTTTCATGGGAACACCAGGAGTATGGTCCTCTTCCTGTTGGCTGCCTGGTCTTGAGTATCACACATTCCACCCTGGTTTCAGACACCCAGGGTTGTTTATCGGCTCTTTGTGGCAAATCTGTTGCAGGCCACCATACTGTCTCCAAGCAGTCTGTTCCCAGTGTTCACCAACCAGCACCTTCTGATCTGCGGTGATAAACTCTGCTGTGGCAGCAGGACCTGCCTCTTGCAGAGTAACCTCTGTGCTGTCCCTTTTACCTGGCTTTTGCAAAAAGTAAACAATCCTTTTGACTCCTCTTATGCAACTACTTACCATAGAATTACATATTCAAGGATTAGGTTGGAAAAGACCTCCAGGACCACTGAGTCCAACCTTTGACCTAACGCCACCATGCCAACTAAGCTATAGCACTAAGTGCCACATCCAGTCATTTCTTGAACACTTCAGGGATGGTGACTCTGCCACTTCCCTGGGCAGCCCATTCCAATGCTTTATCACCTCTTCAGGGGAAAAATTATTTTTGATGTTCAACTTGAACCTACTCTATCTCAGCTTGAGGTCATTTCCTCTTGTCACTTGTTAACTTGGAGAAAAGGTCAACCCCCACTTGACTACAGCCTCCTTTCAGGCAGTTGTAAAGAGTGATAGGGTCACCCCTGAGCCTCCTTTTATCCAGGCTAAGCATCCCCAGATCCCTCAGCTGCTCCTCATGTGACTCACTCTCTAATCTCAGTTGCCCTCTGGACTCACTCCAGCCCCTCAATGTCCATCTCGTAGTGAGGGGCCCAGAACTGAACTCAGGATTTGAGGTGTGGCCTCACCAGTGCTGAGTACAGGGGGACAGTCACTGCCCTGGCCCTGCTGGCCACACCATTGCTGATACAGGCCAGGTGCCATTGGCCATATTGGCCACCTGGGCACACATGGCTCATGTTCAGCTGCTGTCAACCTGCACCCCCAGGTCCTTTTCCAGTGGGCATCCTTCCAGCTACTCTGCTCCCCATCCTGGAGAGCCGCATGGGGTTTTTGTGGCCAAAGTGCAAGACCTGGCACCTGGTCATGTTGAACTTCATTCCATTGGCCTTGACACTTCAATCCAGCCTGTCCAGATCTTCTGCAAAGCCTTCCTGCCTCTCAGCAGATCAACACTCCTGCTGAACTTAGTGTTATCCATGAATTTACTGAGGGTACACTCAGTCCCCTCATCCAGGTCATGGATAAAGATGTTAAACCGGACTGCCCTCAATACTGACCTGTAAACCCCACTAGTGACTAGCCATCAATGGGATGTGGCACCATTCACCACCACAGTGGGTGACCATCCAGACAGATTTTAACCCAGCAAAGAGTGTCCCTAAGCAAGCTGTGGGCTGCCAGCTTGTCCAGGATTGTGCCATAGAAGAAGTCCAGGTAGATAAGATCCACAACCTTTTCCTCATCCACCAGGCAGGTCACCTGCTCATAAAAGGAGATCAGGTTGGTCAAGCAGGACCTGCCTTTCATAAACCTGTGGTGGATAGGCCTGATTCCCTGATTGTCCTGTATGTGCCATGTGATTGCACCCAAGATGATCTGTTCCATAACCTTTCCCAGCCCCAAGGACAGGCTGACAGTCCTGTATTTCCTCAGATCCTCCTTCCAACTGTTCTTGGGAATGGGCGTTGCATTGACTAACCTCCAGTTGTCTTGGACCTCCCCAGTTCAGCAGGACCGATGATAAGTGTTATAATTTATACACAAGCAGTTGGATTTCAGTTTTTTTCATCCAAGTAGTAGGGAAAAATGGCTGTCAATGGCTTGTTTGGGTTGGGCTTTGGTCCTTTGCAACCCTGCTGATTAAGAGGATTTCTCTCAGCAAGAAATGGCACATGGCTATGCCCTAAAGTGGGTGATACATATGTTCCAAAGACTAGATTCATGTAAATATTGCAAGTCGTCTTGGGAAAATGATGATCCCATATTTTTGCAGATAATTTTTACCAGTAGGCTTCTGGGTTTATTACTTAATGCTGGAGGTTTTGGGGAGCAACCTGGCTAGCAACATCTCAGAGAAAAAGAAATATGGCTAGATGAGTGCATTAGAGGGACCATTTATAATCTCCTCAGTTCTGCAATCCATAAAGGAATACTAAAGCAGACTTTTGGCTGCTAAAGCACTGTGAATTTACACCAGGAAAAAAAACCCCAAAAAACAAAGAGAACACGACACAAAACTTCAAATAAAAGTGGGATCCACCGGCAGGCACTCTCTGAAAGGGGCCGGGTACCTTTCAGTTAGCACTCCATTCCCTGCCGACGTTAAATGTTCGCCGCCTTTTCCGCAACATTCTGGTTACAGCCAGCTGGTACAAAACAGCGGTGCTTCAGGCTGTCGGTAAATGGCTTGCTCCATCCACCCATCGGGTTGCTGCCCGAGTGCGGGCCAGCCTTGTCAAGGCGCATCCCCGCCGAGCAGAGCGGCTAAACTGCTCAAGGTCCCCGCTCCCATCCGCAAGCTGCGCTGTCATTTGTCGCCTGTGCCACTGGATGGCAATGCTGGATAAAGTATCGCAGCCCGTGGCGGGGAGAGGAAGAGGACGGCTCGCAGCGCCGGCAGACGGACAGGGGATGGACAACGCAAGGCAGGAGCGGGCACCGTCGTGGAGAGCCCGTGAGAAAAGCGTCCCGCTGGGACGTTGCACCCTTTGCTGTAAATTTCAGCCTGGAAGGAGATGCCCGAACCATTTCTCAGGACCCCCTCACTTTGAGGGCTCGAATCACGGAAAACTAGTATTTGGTGTCGAGGTTTTAAGCATCAGAAGGCGTCGTCGGCAGGAGTGACTGGAGTCATGCGTTGGCGCGGCTTGCTAGAAATTGCCCAATTTTTATACTTAAAAACTGTACTTACACTTTGTTAAAAAAAAAAAAAAAGACTTTGTAAGCACGGCGTGGCTGGGCTCAATGACTATTCAGTGAACTCATTTGAATGTGCACAGACAGGGCTTGCTTGAACTGCTGCATCAAAGAGAAATGCTGAAATGAGTCATTTGTGAATCACGGCTTATTTTCTGTTGTTAGCTCATCTGGAATCCCATGGTGATCAAACAGCCTTTTACAATGTGTTAATACATCGCTACTCCATGTGTTTAGCAACAGCTCTGTTCCAATAAATTGTAGGTAGTCACCCATTATAACGAGGTAGTTTTTTTTTCTGCCGTGTGTAAACCGGCTGGGACGAACCCGGAGATGAAAACATTAGCAAATTTTCATGCTGTTCCAAACACTCTTGTCCACGCTGCTTCCATTCCAGTGTCATACATGCTTTCTGCTTCCTTGCTTGCAGGGCACAGTCCAGCCAGAAGAGATTGCCTGCAAGGACTAGCGCTCCCGTCCTCCAAGAGGCTGCAAGCAGCAGCAGGAAAACCACTTTCCGGGGACAAGAATGAAAGCAAGGCAGGGGAACAGCCGTCCTCGGAAGCATTTTAAGGTAAGGCCCTGTTTTCAAAATTGGTGACTGTTCCCATCCTATGCCTCCAGCTGACTGGAGAGATTGGACCAGACTATAAGTAGTTTCAGGCATTGATCTGCTTAAATTTGGAGGGAAGGGTAATCCTTCCCCTCTTCCTTTTTTTTTTTTCCCTGTAACAAACTGAATCAGTCCAGCAGGTCTGCAAAAAAGTTGACAGGAGTCTGAGGAAGAGGGTGTGAATCCCTTTAGGCTGCTATTGTCATTGAACTCTCCGTGGTGTGAAACCACAGCCTGAGGTGCTGAGCTTCTACCAAAAGCAACTGAGGCTGAGGAACCAATTCCCTTCTGCCAGCTCTTTTATTGGAGTGAGTGGCTGGAGATGGAAACATCTTCAACCAGTACTGCGAGTTTCACCACAACCCATCTGTCAGAGCCCTAAGCCCTGTCTGCTTGCGCGTTACTTAGCCATAAAGGCCCAAATACTCTCTGCCTCAGATTAGGTTTCTTCTGTCACACATAATTGTAGCTCAAAGGTCCTGAATAATCGCATTCCTATTGGGACTGATCCAGCCCCCAATAATAATCTTAATAATGTTGCTCTTAACCAGCCACATGAATCCCTTTCAATCCCCAATGCAGGCTCAGCCATGCTGTAATACAGTAGAGGAGGCCATTCACTGTGGGACTAATTTAGTTTAAAATGCAGCCAGTCTATTTATGGGACAATTTTTTGTTCATGCTCTAAATTCTTATGTGCAATCAACAGCCTGTAAACCTGGTCAAACCAACACATGAGCCATTAGTGCAGGCAGTTGGGGCTTACAGCCCTTAGGAGCAGTGTTTGTGCTGAGTTCCCTCACAAGTGGGATATATCCCCTATTTAGTTAATGGGCCCTGTTGCAGGGGGAAAACATAGAAACGCTTTTCCTGCACTGGAAATCAATTTCACACGATCCCAGGGTGAGTTTGACCTCACACTCACCCAGTAGCTTTTGTGAGCAATGCCAGCCTTCCAAAATAAAGAAGCAGCACTTTTTCTCTGTGAGGAGGAGAGGAGAAAATTGAGGCAAGCAAAACCCCACTGGTTGTGCTGCCAGGAGCAGGATTCCCAGGAACATGGGGAAAGGCTTTTACTCTTGGGAAGGTCCCACATAAGCACTAGACTTTTAGCAAAGCTCAGGTTCCTTAATGGGTCTAAAAGAAGAATAAGCAGCAGCATGTTCTTAGGTTTGGAAATGCAGCCCACAGCATGCAAGACCAGACAGGGGTTAAGACATGCCAATATCCATCTGGGGAACAGGCATCAAGGTAGATGTCCTAAGTCCTAACACAGAACAAGTCCCCTGAATTAAGCAACTCCTTAATTTTCTCTTCAGGGTTAGTTTTAGGCTGACTACCTGAATTCAGCAGTGTGCCTTACCAAAAGCTTTGGTGGGGCAACTTGATACTGCGTGAAGGAAGGGTAGGAAAAAAAAAAAAAAAGAAATGATGGGGGAAGCAGGTGGGAGAAGTCTTTTGGGATAGCTTCCCCTGGTGTGGTTGCCTTAGGGGCCAGATTTACCTCGGACAAGGAAGGCTATAAGGCTATCATGGAAGAGCTGGTGACAGGAATAATAAGCACTCCAGGTGGGAAACAAAGGCAGGGTAACCACCCTCCCATAAATACAGGCAGGGCAGGCCTGCATCCACATTGCCTACAGCTGGGGCCATCTGTCTAAAGGTGGGCAAGGGTGTCAGGAACGGAGGGCCTTTTCCAGGTTAGCAAGGTTGAGTGTGAAGCAGGTGATGCTGACTCTGGGGCAAGTGATAGCCTGCCTGTGTTTGCATGTCATATTTTTTCCAGTGACACTTTGCAGAGTGTGTGTTTGTGTGTTTTCTAAATAGCCCCAAATAAACACCACACCCCTCAGACATGCCCATCTCTTCTTACATGTTTTGAAATGAGGACTGACAGCTGGAAGGCAGGAAAGGGGACAAAGACTTATGAGACTCATTTCTTCAGAGCCCTTTTGTACCAGGACCTCCAACAGAGTAAATCTTGCCAGAACTTGGGCTCACTGGATTTCCTTCCTCTATGTCCAGCTGTCTTGCCACATCCCTGTACCCTTAGGCAACTCACTTCACTTCTCTCTGTCACAGTTATTTTGAAGATATGGAATAAATAATTTCATCTACCTCACGGAAAAAATATTTACAGTTCATCTTAGGATTTTGCTAATTTTTTTTGTGTCAAATTTCCTCTGCTTCTGCCTTCACCTTTGAAGAAAAATTGTAGTGCAACCTTGATGTAGAGATATAGATAACTATTTCACATGTATTGTCTGTCTAATTTGTAAATCTGACACTTTGATAGCTTAAGATACATCAAAAGCTTTGGGGTTTTTTTAACCTATTGTCTTTGGGCTCTTTCCAGTCTCGACCTCAGACGTACTAGGAGATACAGGCATGTAGAAAAGCTAATGATAGATGTCCTGACTCCAGGAAGTAGTGTTCTAAGGACATTAGTCACTTTGGGTAAAGTTGCCAAAGAAGGCAATTCCAGCACCTAAAGAGGGAAAGGTAAGGAGTGGAAAAGGCACAGTTCAAATTAGAGTCAGGCCGGTGGGTAGCATTATCCAGGCTGTCCTGGCAGAGCTCTCCCAGTTTCGAGTGCAGTGTTTCTGGTGCTGGGTTAAATGGAGAAAAGCCTGGGGTTGTTCTTCAACTGAATTTCTCGAAAAGGAGACACACAGGGGCGCCAAAGTCTTAGGAAAAGAAACCCAAGCCTAAGCCTTTTTCCTTTATCGCTTCTCTCTGGCAGGCTCCTCAGCCGGTGCAGTCGGAGGGCTTCACTCCCGCTCCGGAGAGAGCAGCGTTAAGGGAGCAGCTCATCAGCTCAAGACTGATTTCACTGGCAAACGCACTGGGGCTTCGCAATCGCTTACACTTGCCTGGTGTAAACAGGCTGGGTGGCTGCTGGCTGCTAATAACTCTGTGCCTCTCCCAAGGGGAGTCCTGAGGAGAGATGGGATGCACCCAGGCGTGTGGGGGAGTTTGATTCTGGCAGGAGGCTGGTGCATCGCTTTGTCTTTCTTGCGCAACACTTGCAAGCATGGCCTCAAATTTGTTCTGGACAAACTTCCCAGGTGAATTTGGAAAAGTGCCATTGTATCAGTATGGTAATACCGCACTTTGGATAATAAAAAGTTTGTTTGTCCAGTGTCCAGCTGTTTGCATTCCTGGGTGTGAAGATGATGGTCTAAACCTCCATCTGGTCAGTTTGTCCCTGTGAGCTGAACCTGGGGTGGTGGTGCCTGCAGCTGCTGGAATGGACACCACGGTGAAAATCCCCAGGACAGCTGTAATGTGAGTGCTCGTCTGCCATAACCTCCAACCACACCCTCGTTTCCCTTTGACAGAGGGAGGAGGCTGGCGCAAGAGCGATTTCATCAGCCCCTGACTGCAATTAGATTATACATGTAGCGGGTTGGTATTCCTTCAATGGCTATGTGGAACGATTGCACCAGATTGTCCAGTGCACAGCCTGCTCTTTCACTCCCCTCCAGAAGTTTTACTCCATAGCTGTCAGGGAGGCAGGCAGGACACTTTGGTATGAAACACCACATAAACACAACTGAGCTGAGCAAACTATACCCATAGCATAAGCTGCCAATGGAAAAAAAAAAAAAGCCATGTTGTTCACTGTTTTGTCTTGTCTGGCTCTCCACTGAGTGATATATCTCAGTGACAAGTTGCTCCAGTCACACAGCAAATCTTTTAATACCATAAAGTGTCGTGGGGTGTAGACATGTCCTAGGACAATGGCTAGAGCTAATGTTAAAGGCTAAATGTATTGCAGCTGCATACAAGCTGGGCTAGATTAAAGACTAGAGCTTTGGAAGTTTCTTGTTAAAAAAAAATCATTTAAGAGATTTTTTTGTGCAGATTAATTTTGGTTTGGACGTCAGAGCCTCCAACAGTCATTTTCCAGTAATACGTCTTATTGTAATTATTTGACACTTTAAAATATATGCCTCACAGACAGCAGTTCCAATGTTAGCATAGAAATATCAAAGTAGATTTTATTAAAACTCTGCTGTGGGTAATACCAGGCTTTGTTTTCTAAACACGTCTTATTAGTGTTGTATTCAATGCACTGAAAATGAAATTCCACTTCCATTATATCATGTCATGCCAGGATGGATGCAACACTGAAGTATCATTGGAGAAGCTGAGAGTTTCAAACATGAGTGCCCAAGTTTAGCCACCAAAGAGGTACAGATACAGTGAGGTATCTGACTGAAAAGGGCCTGTTTTATGGAGATTCCGATTGCCTGCTCCTCCTCTTAATAATGCTTTCCTGGTTATGGGACACGTTCTGATGGTTAGTTCTGTCCCTGTTCCTGGTTTCCTTTCCTTCCCTTGATCTCAAAGCAAACCAGCTGCAAGACCTTGGGGAAATTCCTTATCTTCCCCTTGCATCAGTTTACTTATCTGTAAAGCAGATAAACTAAAAACACTGTGCTTCTTGAGGGTTTGTTGGAGCTTATTATACAGCAGTGAGTGCTTTAAGAGGGAAGTTATTACAAAAATGACAGTGTTAATATGACATGGAGGAAACATGAAGGAGCCCCATTCTGCTCCATGCAAGTCAGTGGAGCTCTGTTATTTGCTTTAACAGAAGCAGGGATTTGGCCTATGCTTAAATGACTTGCATTTGTTTTTCTTCTTGAATGCTAATATAGAGTTAAGAGATAGCATTACAAGGAAAGCTTATTCCTGCCTATGTGTAAATATTTAGCAGCTGAATAGGCATTATTTAGCAGGGCACAGTTTCTGCTTCTCCACAGTTTTCAAGGATGTCATTCTAAGCTGCTACAGATCAGAAGATACACTGAAATTACCAGATCAAAATCCTTCCCATATAAGTGTACACATACAGAATTTATTTTACTGGGCAATTAAATGTGTAAGATAAATATCCCTGGGGGAGGAGGGTTGTTTGAGGTTTTATGGCATATCTTATTATGGGCTCAGTTTCGAAATCTTAATCCAAGCAAAACTCCCCATATGGAGACTTAAAGCTGGAGCGTAACTGTGTTTTGTACTCGGGATATGTGCAGTTGCATCAGTGGATTTTAGGGCAAGGGGGTAGCAAAGGCAGTGAAGTTTTGCCTAGACAAAAGCAGCCCTTCCTAGAACATTTGTAAGTAGCAATAACCCTTTGATCAAATAGGACATGTTGAAAGACCTTAGGCAGCATACTCTTTTCTGGATTTCATCTGCAAATGTAGTTGATGAAAAATTGAAAATAAATGTAAAATAGAACTTATTTGTAATTATTTTGGGGTGGCATGATCAGTAAAACTGCAATCTACTGCAGCTATGAGGTTGTTGGCAAAATACTTGCCTGTGTTTCAAATGCAAAAGCCTTTTGAAA
This sequence comes from Dicrurus megarhynchus, assembly GCA_013399195.1. NCBI lineage: Eukaryota > Metazoa > Chordata > Aves > Passeriformes > Dicruridae > Dicrurus > Dicrurus megarhynchus. The sequence continues at coordinate 545,654 of VXAD01004815.1, forward strand.
GACACGTGAGCAGTCAGAATTGCCCAGAAAATACTCCAGTTTTATATCCAAGCTGCAAATGCAATCTTTTTCTTAAAACTAGGTAGGTTTTGTCTGTTAGAAAATGAAATGTACAACAGAAAAAAGCATCCCGGTTGGAGCGAACAAATAATCAGATCTTGACATGCATATAGTGGATAGATTTCTTTTTCTAAAGACAAAAGTGCTTTGTATCACTAGCATGAATTTATTGTGCTTTGCAAGGGAAAAAAAAAATCCTCACCCCATTGGTACTTGAGACCATGAAACTACTACCTGAGGAACCCCAAAAAAGATGAAGCCCAGAGTTTTACCCCACGGATGCTTTACTCATAGGGATAATCTTTTCAGGAGCTCATTTTCTGGGATGGCAATGACAGTAGCTACCCCGTAAGGGCCTAAGTTGAGAAAGGTATTTGGTGAAGCAGAGCGTACCTGCTACCTTTCCTTAGGAGATCTACAGCATGGGAATTTGCACCATGTGGTTGCTCATGCAAACACCGGCCAGTCGTCGGTAGCTGGATTGCATTGGCACCGCAGTGTGTGCTCAGTTTTAACTCCCGACTACTTGCCGGTTTTGCTTGTTTAGTTGGTTTAGTGTAGCTAGTTTAGCAAATAAATATTAAAGGAGCAGGTGAGACCCACGTGCTCCTTGGAAAAAATTTCTTTTCTCCCCCTTCCAAAAAAAGTTTTCATCTTGCTTCCAAAAAGTTGCACTGAGACACCTCTCCCGCACCGTTGCTTGGCATTGAAAAAAGTTGCTGTTTATATGCATTTATAGCTATTTATATGCTGAATTCCAAACTGATCAGCCTCCTGACAACACTCTGGGGATTCAAACACCGGGCCGGGGACAAAGGGGTCTCGGAAGGGGGTGTGGGGTGTGAGGGGGAATGGCAGAGACGCGCGGAAAGGTACCACAGTGTCGTAACTCAGGGACACAGCATCCTCATCCTTTTCCTCCCGCTCCTCCGCAGAGGCTGCGCAGGGGAGACGGCTCCGTGTCTTGTCCAAGCGGGACGTCCCGCATCCCCCTTCAAAGCGGATCCCGGAGCAAAGTCGCGACGGGGGGAGCCGGAGGAGGAAGGATAGGGAAGGGGCATTCGGTTTCGTGAGGTCCCGGGAGCAGCTGAAGCGACCTGTTGCACTCGGTGAGCTTCTTTCCTGTGGGAAACGGGCTTGGGAAAAAACCAAACTGAATAGCCGGGAGACAGCACAGTGGACAAGGCGGTCACAGGTGGACGCGTATGGATTTCTTCTCTTATCCTTTCTTTTCTCTCCTTCGCAACACCCCAAGTCGCTCATCGGAAGGGCTTCCCGGTTCCACTGGCCCCAGGGTTGAGACTGCTCTGCTCGGGGGCCTGTGTCCCCCACAGCAGGGCATAAAAACAAGACACAAACCCCCAAATCAACGGAGGAAAAACCTCTCCGCTAACACCCGAGAAAGAGCACCTCCCCTTCTCCGGCACCGGCCTCCCAAAAGTAATTTAATCGTGTTGGATCGCAAAGTGCGAGCGAAAAAGGGCGGGGAGTGTCTGTATTTTTTTTTCCTTTTTTTTTTTTCCTTTGTTTTGTAGGGTTTGATGTGTTTGGGATGTTTTTATGTCCTGTCGGTTTTTGCTTCTTGCTTTCTGTTCCCCTCTCTGCTCTAAGGTGAACCCGGGATGACGCCCCGTGCCCAGAGTGAAGGCAACCCTCATCCCAGGGACAGCGGCTGTCCCCCTTCCCCCCAGCCTCGTAAAGCCGAGGTAGACAGACCCACACTAACCTGAACCTCTCCTTTCTCCCTCCGAAAATACCGACGCCGGGAGTTCGGTCTGGGCAGAGGATGGGGCGGGGGGTGCTTGCTCCCGACCCCGCCGGGGAGCGCGCCCGCCGCGCTGCCGGCAGCAGCCCCGCGTCCACCGTGGAGCATCTGTCCCGGACGGCGCGGAGCGACGCCTCTGCCGGCCCTGGGGCCGCCTCAGCTGCAAGTGGCCCCACGGCCGCAGACCGGCCACTGCCAAAAATTACTTTAGAGAAAGGAAAAAAAAAAAAAAAACAAAACCCAAAACTATTTATGTGTCAGTGAGCCGGCGGGAATCAGCCGCGTTGAGCCTCTCCCCAGCCGGGCGGCACTGGGGCAGGGAGAACTGGAAAGCAACAGCGAGAAGAATAACCAAGCCTAAATTCCCCGCAGAGAATCAGGAGCCGGGTTTATCTAAACGTTCTTGCTGCTCACCCCTGCGGCCGGCAGAACAGGCAGGAGGGAGTAGGGAAGACCTGTCCGGCCTCTGGGAGCCGGGCTGGTGGGGATACTGAGGGGTGAGATCGGTAACTCAGACCGGCAGGGGAACTTCGACGCCCTGAAGGTGAATGCCTCCCAAGAACATTCCTACTTTCTCGTTGGGAAGAGATCTGTGGAGGGGTTTAACCATAAGGATGCTGCCGGTGGAGGGAAAGGGAAGCGAGTAGGGCTTTGTCCCGTGTGCTACCCGCGCTGTGACACACGGGGACGGACCGGCGCGTCCATCGGAAATAACTCAGAGGGCACAGAGCTGCGCGATGGCTCCCTCGGAGCCACCTGCCAAAATCACCGCAAGCTGTGAACCACACAGTGTGACATAGAGGGGCGAGGACAAGAAAAAAAAAGGCGAAAAAGCCGCACATGTCTTCGCGCTAGAAGACAGTTTTGTCTGAGGAGAGAAAGTGCCTGAGCTTCAGCTTCTCTTTGCACAGGGAGGAGGCAGGCGGCAGGGCGAGACAGAGCTGGCACTTCAGGGATGACAGTAGCTCAGGGTGCGGCGATTTCAGTCCCCTACACGGGCCGGGTGTGCCCTCAAGGCTGCGAGGGAAAGGCGTCCTATAAACGCCCGGCCCAGGGAAGTCGAATTCACCCTCGAAGTGCGGTCACCAAATGCCTCAGGGAGGGGAAAAGGAGCGCCTCACAGCCCCGGGCTCTGCAGCTCGCCCAGCCCATGCCCTCCTCCCCTAGGCTAAAGAAAAGAGCTAAGGGATGAGCCCGGTGCGAGCCAGGGCTGCCCGTAGCCCCGAAAGCCCGGCTCCCGCCCCGCGGGCGGGCTGTGCTCGAGCCGCCTCTGTGCCAAGTGCCGCGGGGCAGAGCCGGGCTGTGGGAGCCGGGTCCTGAGCCCGGAGATTTAACCCTGTGTGGGGAGCGCTGGAGTTAGGGAGAAGGGAAAGATCCTACCGGGAAGAATGTGGCACCCAAGTTTACTGGGAACGTTTCGCAGAAGGCCAACTTAAAACCGAATTAATTCCCCACCCCTCTCCGGAAAATAGTAATAAAAGCTAGCGTTTTAATAATCGTTACGGGGCTAAAATTGCCTCCCCCTGGAGAGGGCTCGAGGGGGCAGAGCGAGCAGCAAGCGGGGAAAGGAGAGGCGGCAGAGTTCCGGAGCCACGAAATCTCCGTACATCTTCCCCATCCCTTTCCCGTTTTTCACGGGGCCGTCTTTACTCCGCGTCGTCCCCGAGCAGGAGGCTCCCCAGGACCGAGGGGGGTGGGAAAGGGGCAGGGCTGTGAAATTAAATTCCGGTGCCCGGTTAATTGCTGTAATTTGACGCTAACTGTACACCGCGGGCCGGCGCTGGGAGCGGCGGTGCGAAGCGCGGCTCGCACGGCCCATTGACAGCGCCCCGCCCCGCCGACGCGCAGGAGCCGCCGGTGTCCGCCGAGGCGGCCCGGCCTCCGCCGACCCCGGCTCGCTGGGGCGGTGGATGAGAAGCGAAGCCCCGCAGAAATCGACGATTCAACTGCCCGCGGTCCCGGCGTCCCCCCGGGATCCAATGGCTGCGGGTACCAGCTCTTGCTTCCCTTTTCCCACCTGCCTGGGGACAGGGCTGAAGCTCCCATCTATAAGGTCCTTGTATCCAAGCCCTTACGGTGGGGCGAGGGGGTATGATCCCCTTCCTTCTACTGGAGACGGAGGTCAGCCCAGGACCTAACCCAACACAGCGTCACAGGTGGGTGACAATGCACCCCGACATCCAGGAAGCCTCAGACTGTCCCATACCTGGGATATGATGCCTCGTTCACCTGTCTCTGAAGTGTGAAAGGGCTTGCTGTGCAACTGCGAAGTGGAAATTGTTTGCATCCCTCCCCAAAATCCTGTAGCTGGAGTGCTGCTTCTCCCCACGCCCCCAATGCCCACACCCTGGAAATTAGGCTTCATCATTTTTTCGGGGTGTGAAATCAGGGCTGCGCGACACACTGGCGAGCTTCCAGGGCACTTCGGCACTCGAATCCCCGAGGGAAAAAAAAAGCGACAAAACGTGGGCGGGGCAAGGGGTACGGACATGAGGAGGCCCAAGGGCCACAGGCTGTCGCAGGCCAGCTTCCCCCGGGGGAGCGCAGCATCCCTCACCCCACGCCGCTCCCGCGCAGCCCAGCAGGACAGATCCCGGCCAGCCTGGTGCCGCATCACCCCGGCCGCTGCCGCACCCGTACCAGGGGCTGGAAAGGCCGTCTGCCCTGGAGGGGGTGTCTTTGTTTCTCCCCGGACTTCCCTGGCCATTTGCAGTGCCTCCGTCACCCATTTGGGCTAGTTCAGCCCTCCCGGTGCTTTGCCTTTCCGGGCTACTGATGTTGTTGTCATTATTATTATTATTATTATTATTATTAT
>VXAD01004815.1:565990-592356 GCA_013399195.1 Dicrurus megarhynchus
GGGGCTGATCCAGACCTTAGAGAGGGCCCCTGTTCTCTAGACCTGGAAACATCCAAAGCATTATCCCTATATCTGGGATTCAGCTTTCAGCAACAGTTGGTCTTCAGCCACCCACAGCCATGTATCCCGTCCCTTGTGCCTAAACCCTTTATTCTCCTCCATGGGAAGGTGATGTGTTGGGGGCATGTGTGGGCGGGAGACGCAGTAGGAGCGGGTGTTCCCCCAAGCCCCATTTCTCAATGCCTTTCTGTGTGGAGCAGGGCAAAGTCTAAAAACGGAGGGAGATCTCTGAGGGAGAAACTGGACAAAATAGGATTAAACCTGCCAGCCGGGAGGCGTAAAGCTGCTAATGTTACCTTGCTCACATCACTCGTGGAGGGTAAGTGACTCAAAGAGCTGGGAGGGCTCGTTTTGAAAATGTGCCTGTTGCTTTTGCCAAATGGGAGAAGACTTGGCGTTGAGTTGTTTGGGTTTTTTTTCTCCTTTCCCAGAGTCAGTGCTGCTTGTTGGCATTTGGAAGGGCGTTATTTTCTGTGTCTTAAAAAAAGATCAGGTTAATTGTGCGCCTTTGCTTTTTGTTATAACCCGAAACGGGTTTGTGCAAATCCTGCAGACTCAGCAAAGCGTTCTACCATTTCTTTGCTTTTAAGTTTCTGAGCTAGCTGTTTTCAGGGCCCCATCTTGCTCACTCATTCAAATGAGTAATCCCTCTACGGAGTAAACAGATCTCATTGGGAGCAACACGGGAAGGATCCCTGTGAAGGGGGATTGTGGGCTTAGCCCCATAAGAGACCCCTGAGTATCAAGTTGGAAGTTATGGGCAGCAGAGCCTCTAATACTTCGCTGTTGTTCTTCTGCCACAGGTGGACAACCAAGCAATTTTAAATGTCAGAAATTGCAGCTACTTTAAGTTTGTTCTCCCTCCCAGTATGCAGCCACATAACAGTAAATCATTTAACTTTTCTGACATCTGCATTTGAGAAATGCGTGACCATTACTTCCTGAATTAATTTGGGAATCCTTGACCTCAGCCATGAATTAATGGTGTCCTGAAAGCCTCAAAGTTGCACCACCACCCGCCCCCACTCCCTTTTGGTTCTTGTTTTCAGAACACATGTTCCCTTGGCTATATCATTCTCCTCTGCTTTGCTTTGGCCAGAAAAGGTGCAAGTTACTTTTAATGCCTCGGCATGTCCTATTCTGTCTGTACTGGGAGGTGGGAAGCTCAGGAGTTTGCAGTCACTTAGTTTTGAAGCAGTGGCTGTGTCACGCTGGCTGACACAAAGTATGTCTGAGGCCTGCAAATAGATCCTTCTCCTTTCCCCTTACGTATGGGCTCAATTGCATTTTAGACCGGTTCAGTTTGTAAAGTGCTTTTAAGCTCAGCCTGAGCTGTCCAGGTTTAGCTTAAGTTTGGTTGTGTAGGGAGGAATTTGTTTTGTTGTCGCTTCACATTGTGCGAAAAATGTTTCATGTTCAAAGAGACAGGGAAAGAAGCGCTGTGCGATGACGCCAGGCATCATTTTTTTAAACATCAGGATTAGTGAACAAACTATATTTATACTGCGTGAAAATTACCGCGTCTTCTTGTTTCTGAAAAGGCTTTGCAATTGCATTGACACGCTGTGGTAAAAAAATCACAAGGGGAAAACTTGAAAAAAGTCTAGATTTGGTAGATGCTTAACATTATTTGTGATGTTAATGAATATGGAGAAGGTTTTATGGTAATCTATTGTTCTGTTTGGCTTTCACATACAATGGCTTTGAAAAGAATTATTTTTAAAAAAAACAAAACCAGAGGCCCGATCTTCAGATAACTTAGTGATGGTGGCTAATTTTGGGGAGATGATAGTATAAACATTGCTGGGGCTTTGAGTCCTGTAGCGATGAGGCAGTTTCTAGAGCACTGTTATTGTTTATGATCCGCTCCATTTTATGGAAACAAGCTCACTGGACTGAGGCTTTGAAGCTCTAATTGGCGCATGCGTTCTTCCGGAGCTAGAGCTAATGGCAGGAAGCCCTGCAGTAAAAACCAACTGGTTCAGGAAATTAAAACCAAAGATTTGAAAATCAACAAAACAGACAGACTCGGTGGAATGACCCTAAAATTCTCATGGTTAATCGTTTGGGGGTGAACATATAATTATATGCGATCAAGTTAAATTTTAAACACTTAGCTGTTTAATGCATTTTATTTAGAAGGGCTCTAGGAGTAATTATGATCAATATTAATCATTGATGCATTGCAAAAGAATATAGAGATGTGGCTGAGGCAAACACATTTTCAGAGTAAATAGCTGTGAATAAAATGTACATAAATGGCTCTCCATAGGTATGGAGATGTAAATTGAAGCACACATTCTAGGTGGATGGAGCCTGTCTGTCTAAAAGTATCTGTTAGTCAATGTGAACTTTTAAAAATTCTTATGCAAGATTTCACTTGTAACAATTGTCATGAAAATACACATTTGCATTGCCTTCAACTGAAGCAAAGAAAACTGCAAGATAAGATGTAATTAGCATTTCTTTCCCTAACTTTTTCAAAGAGAAAATGTCCAAGCCTTTGAGAAGAAGAGCCCAAGTAGAATGCAGTGGTTTTTTTGAGTGTTTTTCAAATGGGTTTTTGCCTCTGTGCGATGTGTACTGATGAGCTGTGTGTTTCTTTCCATCCCCACCCGTGCCTCCCTATTCAGGAGAAGCAGTGCATCTAGCTAGAGATTTTGGGTATGTTTGTGAGACAGAATTTCCTGCCAAAGCAGTAGCTGAGTTTCTCAACCGACAACATTCCGATCCAAACGAGCAAGTCACAAGAAAAAACATGCTTCTAGCTACAAAGTAAGACATTTAACTTTCTGGCATGTTGCTTAGAAATGAGGGAGGGGGGCAAACTTGGGTTTGGGGCTTTTATTAGTGAACGTATTTGTTTGCTGCATAACCAGTGGTTGATGGCTTTGCAAGTTGTGAGGGTGTGTGTTGGCCCTCCTGTAGAGGAGAACTCTACAACCCAGCTCGGTTTCCATCAAATCAGTTTGCACAGACTACCTTGAATGCGAGTTGTGAAAATTGAGGGTGGATGTTTAGTTACAGAAAAAGCAGTAATTCTTCAAAGCAAAACATTTTCTGGGCGTATTCACTTAGCTTATCAATTTAAGTAGAAGGGGAAGGCTTCCCATTGACAGTAAAATAAAACTGGCACATTAAACTGATTTCAGTTCATTAAAATCGGCAATGGTTCTTCCTACCTAAGCAGCTCTGTTACTTAGCAAATACAGGGATATTAAAAATATATTTTAAATGACAATCTGTACGCAGTTAAAATGCTAGCAGAGTTTATCGTTGGTGGGGCTGCCTAGACTTCCAGGTGGTGTGTGAAAAAAAAATGTTTTGGTATGTTTGCTGGAAATTAAAAGGGTTGTTTAGTAGCCCTTAATTACCAATGGAGGTGTCACCAAAGGGCACAGTGCCAGAGGACACAAGCAGGAGATGGGAGCTGCTTTATGGCTGGAAGACATTAACGTGGGTTTTAGAATACAAACTGTTTCAACACGCCTCTGAGCTCTCTTGCTGTAAGGTGTGTTATTTCTCCAACCATTTGTGCAGTGAGTGGGTGATATAACCTATCTTCTGCACCATGCCCTCGTATCCTCCCTTCTCACCTCCCTGGAAGGAAATTTCCAGGCGCTGGTTAGCGTCAGCCTTCCCCTCTGTGGAAAGGTCCCTTTGGATTTGGAGATAGAGATTTACATATATAAATGTTTCAGAATACCCTAATTTAAATCCTCAATTGCCTGCTCTGCCCTCACTCACTCTTCTTGACACACAGGTGTGTGTTTTAGCCTTGTGAAGGAAGAGGCCCACATCTCTCTCTGGTTCTCCCCAAAAAAAGGGATCTTCCAAGATGTGAATAAATCCCTTAACCTACCTTTGGATATCATAGCCCATCTATTAAGCCTGCTCAGGAACTTTAAACTGTGTTTGTGCTCCAAATCCCAGCTGGGCAGGGATGAGTGTTTGTGGAGAGTGTTGAGGGTTGAGATATGGAGAGCGGTGGGGCAAGAGGCATGTGTCTCCGTGTTCCTGTTGTCTGCCTGTGTGTTGGATGGGGCCAGGGTGTGATGTATGGTGTGCTGTCGTGTGTGCATGCAAGGTGAAGGGAAGAGGTTTGTGCATGCTGGGGAAGTGTGAGAACTGGGGGGAAGGATGCATATAGAGGAGTGGGAGAAGTGAGAGAGTGTGTGCACTCAGGAGCAGGAGCCCCCTTGATCCAGGGGCTTGTGCAGTCTAGCAGGGAGAATGCATGGGCTTTGCTGCCGCCAGTGATGGTTCATTTCTCTCCCTCTCTCTTCCCTCCCCTCCCTCCCTCCCTCTGTCTCTCTGCTCCATTTGTGCTACAGACAGATCTGTAAAGAGTTCACCGACCTGCTGGCTCAGGACCGATCTCCCCTGGGGAACTCGCGGCCCAACCCCATTTTGGAGCCGGGCATCCAGAGCTGCCTGACCCACTTCAACCTCATCTCACACGGCTTTGGGAGCCCGGCGGTGTGTGCTGCCGTCACCGCCCTGCAGAACTATCTCACCGAGGCGCTCAAGGCCATGGACAAAATGTACCTCAGCAACAATCCCAACAGCCACACAGACAACAGCACCAAAAGCGGCGACAAAGAGGAGAAGCACCGAAAGTGAGGATAACCCCCACACACACTCCTCTCCCTTCCCCCTCATAGCCCATCGATCCATTCATCTCCCTCCTCCCTCTTCCCGGCACCCCAGGCTACAGCAACAGAATGAGCGTCCTTCTGCCAGTCCTGTTCTCTGACTCTGCAGGACCGCTCTGCCCTCTCTCCACACCCCTTCCCAGCATCCACATTTCCATTTGCTCCTGCTTAAATTTCCCCCTCTTCCCACTGCCATCATCGTTTTACCCCAGTTTGGAGCCTAAGAGAACAGAACAGGGGGACGGAGCCAGCAAAGAAAAAAAGTTCTGTCTTGAGTTTGTGAACTTTTTTTTAAATAAAACAAAAGGAGAAAAAAAACCAACAAAAAAAATAAAACAAAAAAGAAAAGGACTTTTTTTTTCTAAAAATATATTAAAAATTAAAAAAAAAAAACAAACAAAAATAAATAAATAAAACTTAAAAATTCTATGAGCTTCACCGGACTGAATCACCACCTTCCCTTACATAAACTTCAGTTAAGATTGTAGCCATACTAAAAATGAAAAAAAACAAGTGAAAAAGTACAACAGCAACAGCAGACATACAAAAGGCAAAAAGGACTGATGACATTTTATCAGTATTGTGAATAAACTTGAACACAAAACACAAGCGGTTCCATGTCATATCTTCAGTTGTAGAACTTTTTCCTGTCCAAGGTAAAGCGACCAACTTGAACTTTCTATTGCAACACGATTCACGGTTATTATATAAGGGAATCAGTGTTCATGTATGTATATATTTATTTATGTGTAATTTAATGGGAATTGTAAATATGGTGAGTCTGTTTTAAGCCTTTTTTTATTTATCTGGTGATCTCGTTTACCTCTTGTTTAGTGGGTTTTAAATCTTCCCCTCTTAGTTCATCATGTGGTTCATGGTACTTATTTAGATATCAGAGGTTTTTTGGGGGTTTTTCTCTGGGATTCATCATTTTTAGCCCTGTTGTAGCATGTTAAAAGCGACAATGAAGCAGCTGAACAAATAAAAAACCATAATTTTTATATATAATTAGTATGACATTTAGTTTCTCATTGAAGATAAAATAAAGTGATGTTGGACCCTGGCAAGGTTTTTAAACATGTTAGTGGTTTTACAACCCTTATGTGTTGTGGAAAATGAAAAAAGTTATTTTCATCCACTGTCCTTCTCCCGAAAGCACCAACAGAGCAATAAATTAATATTGTCTTTTAAAACAAGATTTAGCTTTACTTTCCTTTTTTCCCCCCTCTTTTTTTTTTTTCTTTCTCCCTTTCTTTTGTTTTTATTTTACTCCTTTTTTTTTTTTTTTTCCCAAAGAACTTCAAACATTCGGGACCACCTGGTATCCTGTATTTCCACTGGCCATATTGGAAGCAGTTATAGTTGTATTGTATTGAGTTGTGCCGGCAGTAGTTTCCATGCCTATCAATGTATCATAGTCCTTTGTTGCCCAGATAAATAAATATTTGATACGCTTTATGTCGATTTTTTTATTCAGTAGCTGTCTTTACCCAGGCGTATTTTTGTTCTTGGCAGTATTTTTTATTCAGTATGGTTACAGTAATTGAGTTTAACTCTCCCTTGACAATTGCTCCTTGCAATAAGCAGCTGAACCCATTGTTTCCCTCAAGTATAATAAAAACTTACTTTCAACTTGGAGTTCAGAGCAGGGTATCATTTAGATATTCCACTGAGTCTGTATTCAGACAAATGACACAATAAAGCACAATGTATTCTTTTGGATAAAAAATTGTCTGTACTACTAACAAAAATGACACACTATCTTTTCTTTAACCAAAACATAATTTTATTTAAAAAATAAAAGTTTTATTTTATTTATGTTGACCTCTAGGTTTTTATTTATGTTTATATACAGCATACAGAATTATAAGCCTATAAAATTTTGTACATGTACTTGTCCTAACGGAGAGCAGAGATTAAAAAGCACATCTCAAGAAGGACATTTTAAAAAGAATCATTACTGAGAAAATGCTGAAAATTAATGCTATGAAAAAAATTATATACTGATAAATCAGAGCTGGATGCTCCCTCCCCCTCAAGAAAAAAGAAAAGCTCTGTTGTCGATGCCAGCAAAATCATCTCACAGTTGTGAACTTTACTGAAATCTTGCAGGAGACAGATTATTTCTGATTGATGGTTCATGTTTTAGTGGAATGCACAGACTGACATTTTGAGATGGCTGTGTCAGTTTGCAAGGGACTGAAATTTTTATCTTGAGTTTCTTCTTGTGGAAACCAGTTGTGAAACAGGGAAGTTCGCTTTAAAAAAATTGAGTGTACGTCTTGAAGATGGGCTATAAAAACATGTGAGAATTCAGATTTTGAATCTATTTTCTTTGGCCCGGGGGGTAGGTGAAGTCAGGATCAGGCTGGATTATGTTATATCATAGGAAGGGAGACTTAATGCAGTTTAGAATGTAAAGGCATTTTAAGGAGAGGGTCTCCTTTAAGTGCTGATGGTATTTTGGTAGTGGAGGCTGATTTTTCTCTCTCTTTTCTTCCCTCCCTGACTCTCCTCTCTCTTTTTGCTCAGGCAGAAATTGAGGAGTTTAAGAGGGAGGTGTTTACAATAAAGCTGCACAAAGAATTAACATTTACTCATATATTTTGACGTTTGGTAGAGCTGGTGAAGCAAAGCATTAGATAAAGCCCAAGATGTTTCATTTTGCTTTGGTAATCTACTTATGGAAGGCAGTGTAAAATCAATCTTGCCAAGCAGAAAGAGAGTTGGTGGAGTCTAAATTCTATTTTCGAGAGCCAGCTAGTTTATAAAAATGGTGAATATTTTTTTTCTATAAATTGAAAGTGGATCCTTTGAATGCAAAGCTGCAATTGTTTTTAAAACAGTTATTTATTATTTCCAAGAGAGACTGGTTAACCGTAAAGTAGATGTAACAAAATAATGAGGTGAATGAACCCTAACTGTACATATTCTTGACATAAATGAAATGCACAGTATTGTAGCAGGTGAAGTGAAGCATTGTCTATCAGGGCTGTTTTTCTTGGCTGCATCTCAGATTGTGTGTGGGATCCTAACCTCAGGCACAATAGCATTCATAAACAGCAATACATTGCTGCTCTTTCTACAGCAACACATAAATACTCATTTTTAAACGAAAACAATCTTATTAAATACCATTCATTCATATCTGGATTTACAGATGCTTGTTACTTTTTGAAACCTGTACCCAATATAATCGTTTTATACTGGTCAATGTATAAAGCAGTCTTATGCTAGAACATTATAAGGTCATAATAAATAATGTTTTAAAGATATAATTAGCTACTTCATGCTAGGAGAGCACATTTTAAGTATCCTGCTGCTGCATTAGCAAGCCACGAAAAACCAGAAATGAAATGACCTTGCATAGATTTCTTTATTACTATTATTTCTAAGGAAGGATTTTACAGGCGATAATGGAAATCAGACTGGGTTCGGTTCAGCCTCTTCTGCTGTGACCAATGTGCAGTTACTAAAACGTGCTAATTACTTCAGCATTCTTTGGATGCATTTTTAACATTGTGATCGAGGTGCAGCAGTGAAATTCTAGGTCGTGCTTTTATGCACTAAACAAAAATCTGTTGTTATTTTTTTCCCCCAGATCAGTTGAAACGAGGGTGAATGGTGGCTGAATGTTAGACCGTTGCTGCCACGCTAAGCTAATTCCTACATGTGAACCAAAATACAGCTTGGTGCTCTTTCACCGTGAACAAGGACAGCCCTCCTCTTTGTACCATATTTTACCCCACCCTCCAAAAATCAAATATTAATATAATTTGAGATTTAACTGGTGGAACAGCCATCAGGACAGCAATGCCCCGCAGCTGAAATAATATTTAAAATAGAAGAGATTTGACATTTGAGAAGTCAGTGGCTTGAAATACCCAGTTGTACTTAGCTAATTCAGTCCTTAACCTCTGGTTTCAAATAAATCAATTACAGTCGATTCCACTTCAGTTCAGAAGTGCACAAGGTTTTTAGTTAATTGAATACATTTTATTCACTTGCTAGGAGTATTCATTTATCCAAACCCTTACATTTAAAGGCAATTTCTTTATTGTCCATGATAAATTCGACTGCATAATCAGATCAGCTCCTTGTTTGTTTACTCATCTTCTACCTCCCATTTAAATTCCAGAATGTGGACTTCCTTTTCCCTCCTTGTTCCGTGCATGTCTCAGCCCAGACCAGATTCCCAGAGCCTCAGCCCTCATGTTAGGAAAGTGTGGCTAAAATAACTAGTGCCCTTCAGATGGGGAGCAGCATGAAGTCCATCCCAGCTAGTGAGGGCAGAAGAATTTAAATTAACTCCATAATCAAACGTGAAGGGTTGGGAATATAAAAAAAAAAATATGGTGCCTTCGATTTTGTCCTGTGCACCTTTTCTGCATGAAAGAGCTATGTCTCTGCTCTCTGCCCTGAAAGCAGCCAGAGCTGTTAACTCCTAGAGAAGATTTGGAACCAGCTTGGTGTCAGCAGGATAAGGTTTTTGTCGAGCACCGGGCAATGAAGTTGTGTCCCTGATCCACTTTGAACAGATACTGGTACACACTTTGTGTGTGTTGTTTGCAGAATCCTGCTGGCATTGGTTTACTGTTTTGGAAAGGAAAGGGGTTAATTAGCATCATTATCAATCACTAATGCTTGTCTAACGTGTCCAAAGAATAATCAAGTTAGGGGACTTCATGAAGCTAACATCTGCTTCATTCCAGTTAAAGATTTTTCCTTATATCGTTCAATTATTGGAAGTCCACACCAGTTTCAGGCTTTGTCAGGGCCATAAAGCAGGGTCAGATCGTTAGAAATCTAGAATGGAGGGGAAAGTGCAATATAAATAACAAATGGCTTCATTATTTGAGTTAGAGGTGCAAGAATGGCTGTGAAAATGAGTAGGGATTACTAGAATGTGTTCCTTCTTTTTATCTCCAATACAGAGGAAAAAATAAATCAGCCAAGCCCAGTTCTTAAATCATTTATTCTGCATAGGCTGCAGCCTCTCCATTTGCAGTATTTAGTTTAGTAACCCCAGAGTCCCGAAAAGAAGTAGTTTAAAGCAAGCATTTGGAAACCGAGGAAAAGTGAAAGTCTTTTATGACCCATTACTAGCAGAGCTTTACCGGCTTCAGAATAGCAAAAGAGCCTTGTTTTTCTTCTTCTAGTTAAAGTTCCTAGGCTTTCTTCGGTGGATGAAACAGCTGATATTTCAGGCAGGGTAAACAGACATAAAGCTTATGATGGTGGTAAATATTTGTATCCTTGAACTGTTACTCCTTTTTGGTGCTGGAGATATGAAGGTGACAAATCTGTGATCTTTTATTCCCTCTTACAACCACTGTAGTCATGTCTCTCTGATGCTGAGTTCAACTTTGGTGGCCCAAAATTTTTATCATACCAACAGAACGATTAGAGCATATTCACTGAATGAATGTAGTGTGGAAATCAGGGTAAGACTATCGAGAGCTTTCTGGTAGTGTAGGAGGGACCCGCTGGTTCCCTGTGGCACTTTTCTTTCAGGCTCTGATTTTGCAAGGCACATGCTGGCACCCAAAGCCTGTGGTTTCCCCATGAGTCCCTCCCTCTCAAAACCAGGGCCCTGAGGTTATTCTAAGCTCCATGGTTATTGTCCTGTTTGTAGTCACAGAGCTCATTTGCACAGAGGATCTTCAAACCAGGGCAAGGAGGGGAAATTGGGAAAGCATAGCCTAGGTGAGGAAGAAATTGTCTTGTGTTCAGCAGGAAGGTGGAGGACTGTCGGGTGTGAAGTGCAAGCCATTTCACCACGTGGTTCCTTGAGCATGTTGTGCACACACACACACATCCTATGTTCTATAGGAGATCTGCAGCATCTACATGAAGACCTTTTCTGTCCAGAGATGCTCTCAAGCCCCACTGCTGTTGTTGCCTGTGGTATACTTAATTCCCTTTGTAATACTTGATTAAAAGCAGATGCAGGGGCTCTGAACAGAGACTTGTTTTCTAGCGGGAGTGTGAGCTGTGCAGTTAACTCACAGGTTGAGGGATGTATATTGCTACTATACAGAGTTTTTGGTTTTTGGTTTTCCTACCTGCTTGTTCATCCTGCAGAACTTCCTGCCTCAGCACTGCTTGGGTCAGAGCCGGCCCCCTTTTCTCTGTGTATGATCCATCCTGACCCCCAAAGCTAAGGATAAAGAAGTGGAGATGTGAAATATTTGGGGCACATTTCCAGTTGTAGAGCAGAGCATTTTTCGGGGCTCCCAGGAGAAGGGAAGAGCTGCATTCCCTTTTCTTCCTTCTATCTTCCTCTGTCCCTCCTTTTAAAGTTTGCTGGAGGTGCCCTTCCCTCCAGCTTGTCCTCTACCTTGCTGCTGGATGCTGTTCCCTGTGCTTGTCCTGTCTCCTCCTCTCCCGTGGTGGAGTTTATCTCTCTGCCCTGCAAGCGGGATGGCTTGGACAACAGCTGGGGAGACACCCCACACTGCGGCACGTGCTGGTGCACCCAGGCAGGGGGAGGCCAGTGGGGCAGTGCTGGGAGGAAAGCAGGGGCTGTGCCTGGCCTCAGTGCTCTTTTTCCTCATTAGGCCTAACAAGCTACACTGTATTAGTGCTAAAAATGCGCTTCTGCCATGCCTGCCTGAGTTTTGGAGCCTGTGTATGGGTGTAGATGACCCAGGACAGCAGCTGATGGGTGTCCCATTGCCATGGAGCCTTGATGCGGGCTGTTCCTGGCATGCCAGTGTTTGGGATGGGGGCTGGCAGGCTGGCTGCTGGGGCTTCTTCCCATCCTAACGCCCTTGGGAGAGCTTGCAGCTATCCTGCTGGAAAGGATGGGGTTTTGCAGGGAGCTAGGGAAAGAGAACAGGAAGAAGCTGTGGCTTAGAAGAAAATCAGGTGGAAAAGGGGCAATAGAGGTTTTGCTTTGTTTCCAGGAGGACCTGGACATGGCCCTGGTAGGGGGTATAGAGATCACCCCATTCCTTGCTGCAGCTGCTTTTGGAAAGTTTCCTGGGAAAGGTCTGGGGAAACTGGAGCCTCCAGCAGAACTGGCTGCTGCTATGACCTTCTTAGAGGCCAACTGTTTATTTGTTCGCATTGTCATACCCGGGGAGGTTTTCCACCTAGGGCGCCTCTTGCTCCTGCCTATCTATGCAGCGCCGTGTGCATGTGCAGCTGTACCTAGAGGTGCGTGTGCATCTGTATTTTTGGGTGTTTGTGTGTTTGTTTGTATCTATCTATTCATCTTTATGGGCGTGTATATTTATGTCTCCATCCCTGAGACTTTTGGAGAGGCTGGGATAAGAGGGGGTGGGGTGGGCTGTCTCCCGGATAGTTGATATTCCAGGTTCAGCCTCTTTCTCCGCTCTCATTCTCTAAACCCAGCCAGGGGGAGTGTCGCCCCAGGCCGAACATATGCTTCTTTCCATTGCACTAATCCACCTTCAGCGTGGAGGAATAATTGCTCGAGTGTCCATGGCTCCTCGGCGCTTTGTCCCTCGCTGGCTCCCATCAGCTTGGCACACGCCATTTCAATCAAATCCTTTCAGAGCCCTGTCTCCTTTTATCACGTCCCCGCTCCGGCGAGAGGAGGGAGGGGAGGACCGGGCTCCCCGCAGCCCCGGCGGGCCGAGCCGAGCCAGACCGGGTCTCCCCACCGGGAACAAAAGGGCCGCCGAGCAGCATCGGGCTGAGGTTGCTCTGTCTGCAAAGGCGTTTGAGTATGATGTTGGTGTTGTTGTTGGGAAGAAAAAAANGAAAGCCATCCCGCTGGGTGGTTGAGCTCACGGTGAAGAGCTCCGGTAGTCCAAGCGGGCATTAGGTTATGAAGAGGTGTGTGGAACCCGCATCTCTCGGTGGTTGTGCTGCTGGTGATAGGGGAAGGGCCGGAAATTAGCGGCTGGAAAAGTCCCGCGACTCTCTGTGGCCAGCGGAATGGGATTTTTGCAGAAATTTGCCTCCATCCCGATTTTCCCCTTTCACCCGGCGGAGCCAGCCCCAACCCGGCGGGACAGAGCGGCTGGGCATGGAAGAGGAGCAGGGATGCTCCTGCCCTCCCCGGCCGGCTCGGGACCCCGGAGGGGCACGGTGGGGCAGGGCCCGCCCCGCGACAGGGAAAGGCTCCGTCTTTTACTTATTTGTTTTGACTCTCTTCTCCTTCAGACGAGGGGTTCCTGTTGTTTCTGATGTTGCGAAGTGGGTTAAAAATTCTACCTAGGACCCCCTAGCTGAGGGATTAAAAGGAGAGGAAGGCAGGATGGTTAACCGAGGGAGATTTAAAATTAAAGAGGAAAGAAAAGGGGAAAAAAAGGAGAGAAAAATGTCAGCGACCTTTACATCCTTGCGGGACTGTTCAATTCTTTCTTACTTCTCGTTTTTGCGTAGCTGCCTGAGATAGCTCATGGGTGGCAGCCCCCCCCATCCCCCCCCCCTCATCTCTCCGGGCTAGCACCGCGGCCGACCCCAGGCCCATCTTTCCCGGGAAGGCCGCTGCGCTCCCTAAGGCTGCCTGTTGTCCTGTCCGCCTTGCTGCTGCTGGGAGGCGGGGACAGGGGGGCTCCGGGTGGGGGTCCTGCCTCCCCCATCAGCGCTGTTGGGTTCGCCGCAGGTGAGGACCGAGACTTTCACAAGAGAACGGGGTGTCGGGCCACCGGTGGAATGGCCGCATTTCACACCCTGCCGTCCCTCCATCCTCCCCATCCTGCCCTCCGAGGGAGCCCGCAGAGCCCCGACCCGGGAGAAGCTGCCCCGGGAGCTGCGAGAGGCTTTGCCGGGACACACGGGCCGGCCCGGGCCGGAGGGTGAGAGCACCGGGGAGCTGCCGCGGGGGCAGAGCCGCCCGGCAAACATGCGGCCGCTCGGGAGTGTGCCGGCGTTTGCTCCTCTCAGTGTGTGCCCAGTGAATCCCTGAACAGTTTTTTTACTAAAGTGTGGGTCTTCCCTCCTGCTGACAAAAATCGCCTTTATCTATCTATCTATCTATCTGTCTATCTATCTATCTATCTATCTATCCATCTTTAAAAAAAAATACCCCTTTTCCACTCTTCCACTGCGTTTGGATTTAACTGCAACATCCACAGAAACCGCCTTATGAAAACCAGATTTTCTGTGAAAAGACTCTTCTGGCAGCAATTAGTCTGGCTTTCTTTAACAAAATTCTTTGTAATGTCATTCAGCGGAAAAAAATAATCCCAGGATAATTCTGATTACCCGGTTAAAAAAAAAGTAAAATAAAAATTATTAAAATTAGCATATTCGGGTTTGCCCTGGAAAAAAAAAAAAGGTTTAAATTTCCCATTGATCGGAAAAAACTCGCTGAGATTGTGCGAGGGTGGGCTTTCACGGGAAACAGACTCGTTCAGTTCCTGTGTGATGGGCGTAGAGGGCATTAATGCCCACGCTCGTTACCGAGTTATTTTGGGGGCTTTGCCTCAGCCTCGCAGCCCCACCTCGGCCGGGAAGCGGCAGGCGGGAGTGCCGCTGCCCCCAGTGGGAGGCTCCGTGTCCGGCCCCACGCAGCGCGCCCGCCCCCCGGCAGGCAGCGCTCGGCTGAAAATCGCGCTGCTGCTCGGCGCGCAGGGAGAAGCGCTTCCCTTCCCTCCGCACCCCTCGCCGGGAGCTGGTTGCCCCCGCGTGGGTCCCGACGCCCAGCAGGACAGAGGTTATCACCCCGGCTCCTGGGCGGCACCCAGTTCGCTCCCTGCCTGCCGTACCCTGCCCACCGGAGGAGGATGAGGAAGTGGGGGAGTGAGGGAAGAAGAAATCTGGCCCCGGGAGAAGGGTGGGGGTAGCTGCCTACCTGGAAGCGTGTCGCGGATGCTCGGGCAAAGCCAGTCCCTCCGCCTCATTCGCAGGTTTTTGCTACTTTCCGCCTCCCTCTCTCTCTCCGTGCTCTGGTGAAAGGTTGCATGTTCCAGCCCGGAGAGTCAAACGTTAAATTGTTAAACCAGAGTAGGAAAGGAGGGGGGAGACGGAAAAAAAAAAAAAAAAAAAGGCGTGTTTATATTTCAGATATTTTAAAAGGTCGGCTTTAATTAGGTTAAATACAAGTATTATTGGCCCAGAAGAACATACTGCAATAAGCTCGTTACAAGCCTAATTGCAAAGCAAAAAAAAAAAAAAAAAAGGAAGAAAAGTGCGTGTGGAGACAGACGCCGTACTCTTTCGGCACGACCCACCTCCCACCTCCTAAGTGCGTGCGTGGGGCTGCGCGGTAACCGCGGCGTGGGGCGCCGCGCATCCCCACGCGGGACGGCCATGGCAGGCTGCGAGGTGCGCATCCGTCCCCACCCCGGCTTCCATCCTTTGGGAATGAGTTTGGTATTTCCCCGCGGTGCTTGCCTGGAGTGGGGGATTGCTTTTGCGGTTGAGTGAGGTGTGGGGTGTCTGTGCGTGAATCTACTCTGAACTTGCCGTAGAGCTCAGTCCCTCTCGACCTTCTAAAATAGGTCTTCTCCCCAGCTGGCCCTTCTCTCTCAACCCCTTGGCAACACAACTTGAGTGGGAAGGGGGAACCATTTGCCCTGAATCACAAATTTTCATGGCTTGGAAAGAAAAAGGTAACCCTCATGTCTAGCTCAATTAATAAACATGGTGATTTCACACCCAAAAGGAGGACATTATTTCACGGGAGCGCTATCAGCTCCATCACAAAGGGTCACAGCGCAGCTGTGGCGAGCCCGGGGTTATTATGCAGCCTGATGATAGGATCCCGCTTGCCATCCCGGCTCCTTCCTCGGGGCGACCAATAGCCCCCGGCAGGGCTTGTGCCACCTCATGATAAAGGACTTACCCGATGTGTGAGGAAATAGAGCAGCTTTCAGATGAGAGGTAATCAGCTTGCAGGCGCAGCCCCAGCCCTTCGCTTCCCCCCCGCCCCGACCCCGTCTCCTGCCTTTCCATTTAACTTTTTTTTTTCCTCCTCCCCCCAGACAACAACAGCAAGAAGTTATTATTCATTTGAACGCAAACCTGACTCTCCCTCTCACCTTCTCCGACCCCCCTGCGGGGAGCAGAGGCGGGAGACCGCCCGGTCCCCCCGCCCGGCCAACCCTCACTGCTGCCGGTGGCAGGAGGAGCTGCCTCCCCGCAAGGAGGGACAGTTGTGGCTGATGGATTTCTGGTGTCAGGAATTGGGTCCAGAAGCTGTGAGGCAACATATTAACTGCGATCCCATAATCTCTTAATCACATTACATTTTAAGTGAGCATGTGTAATTTCACCCATCAATGATTTATTTAAGCAAGGGAGCACAATTACTTGTCTCGCACACAAACGCTGGCTGGGGGAGCATTGTTTGCCAGAAATAAAATCTGCGGTTTCAGGGACTATCTGTTTCTCTGTGCTGAGAAACCCCAGACCCCCCGCTCCTGAGGACAGGAGTTAGGCGGCTGATCCTCCTACACAGGCAAGGAGAGGGCGAGGTTTCCCACCCTTCCCATCCATCCTCTTTCCAGAATCAGCCCGGCAGCAATGTCTGACGCTGGTGCGGTGAGAAGTGTCTTCAGCTGCCCGGTCCCTCCCCGGTGCTGCCTGCAAGCTTTTGCTCGGGGGGACGTGCCAGGGAAGCCAGGGGGAGGTTTGCTGGCGTGTGGGGGATCTGACCCTTCTGCACCGTTTTGACTAAAGCAGGTATAATTTATCGGGGGAGTCGATCTTATACGGTGTCACTCTTTCCCGAATCCTACATTAAAGAGGAGGGAAAGTCGAGTAATCTCTCTTGGCGCGATGCTGAACACTGGTCTGGGCGTTTGACTCCTCCGAGTCTGGCCTGGACACATCCGGCACTGTGAGAGCTGAAGCGCGCCCCGCATTTTGGCACGCCAGCACGCTCCGCCCGGGCTGCCCCCCCCCAGCTCCGGGCCGAGCGTTTAAAGTTGCCCCAAGAAGAGCAACGCGACGTTTCAGCAGGATGTCAGCATCCTCCATCCTCTCTTCTTTTCGGCCCCAGGGCCAAACTTGCCGCCGAACGGCCGGTGCCGGGGCGGGGACCCGCTTTCCCGGCTGCGGGGCAGCATCCCCGCTGCCTCCCGCCTGGGGACGGAGACCGCCGGCGGGCAGACCTCCGAGCCCCACCGGCTGCCCGCGGAGAGGGCAGGCGGGCACGCAGGAGACTCTACCGGCTCCCCCAGACCACCCCCTGGCTCCGGGCCTCCTGGTCCCGTCGTGCAGCTTGGCCCCAGCACCAGGCTGGAATCACCTCCACAGCTTTATGTTATTATCGTTATTATTGCTATTAGCCCCCCGGCAGATCGCTCCGTGCAGAGTGGCCGCATCCCGCGCCCGCGGCCAGGAAGGAAAGCCACACGAGAAACGCGTGGGACTGCCCCGGAGCCGATGTTTTCCTCAAACCGGGCTGGGGTTCTACACGTGGGGGTATCTTTACTAAATAGTCGATGGAAGAAGGTCCCCGAGAGGCAAAATGTTCGGCTACAGAGAGCGAAAAAGACCCCTTCGTCCTTCAGTAGCTTTTAATTTCTTTTTTTTTTTTTTCTTTTCTGGAGCTGTCTTAGTCAGGCATTTGGCAGATTTAACGCTGTAAAGGAAACAAAGAAAAAAAAGTAATTACATTTTTGGAAAACAAACAATAATTACACGATACAATCGGTATAACAGTAAGTGAAACACAGCAGCGGGAGTTAAAAACAATATTCTAGCCATGGAGATGGGCTCCGCCGCTGACTCAGCGGTTTTGAATACTCCAAATTATCCTCACATCGGATTTCGGTAGCGCAGTTCAGCTGCAGTCTACTGGCTTTTAAATTAAAACATATCTCCCTGATTAGGCACGTATTAGGGTCTAAAAGAAAAACCCCAAAACAAGGAAGCAGGTTTCTCAAGGCAGAAATTGTTCTGGTGGTTCAGGAATATTTCATGAGCCCCGTTTTCCCATCCGTATGTCAAGCGGAGGAGCTGCGTTTGGAGGGGCAGCCCCTGCTCCCCGGTTCCCGATGGGTTCCCTGGGGCGGGGGCGGGCGGGGAGCAGGAGCGGCTGCCTCGCATCTGAACTGCTGCAGCACCTGTCACCTGGAGAAGTTGTGACTTCACATGCCCCGCGGCTCTACTTCACGTTGGAGCGCATTATTCCATCACTGAGCCGTGTTGACATAAACACTTCCTCCCCCCCACCCCGACCTTCTACTCCCTCTCCCCCCGTTTGTCCGACTTTCACACGAATATTTGGGATGATGTCTAAGGCAGCAGAAAAGTTGTGTGTGTTGTTTTTTTGTTTTGGTTTTTTTTTTTTTTTTGTTTTTTTTGTAATTAACCATTTTTTCAATTTTTTTTTTTTTCAATTGACTCAGTTTAATTTAATCAAGAGCCCTTAGGATTAGTTATAATGATATGAATGGTTGGGGAAGAGCTGAAGGCTCAAGAATGCTCCCTCCTTGGAAGAAAATATCAGACATCCCACAGAAATAGCTGTGCAGAGTGTAGGTCTTATGTAAATGGATAGAAATCATAGGGCTGCCTGTGTAATATGAAGTGTATGTGAAATCTAGCATTTGTTCAATCAAACCTTTGTTCTGCTTCCCATTAACTGCCAAATCAAAAGAAGGGCGGCGGGGGAGGAGAAAAAAAAAAAAAGGAAGCGAGAAGAGGAAAAATACCCAACTTTGCCACAAAATTCTGATTCTCGCCACTAAAACGTTTATGCCAGAGAAAAGTTTTGAGTTGTGCCGTTGTTCAGTCTTCGTACTGCTCTCAGGACTCCCAAATTCCCAGTGAACAGGCGATGATGACAACAGCAGCAGCAAATACGAGGCTCCTCGCCGCCTGCTCTATTTGGAAGCAAACCCGCACTATTTTTCGTCAGGCAACCCCAGACAGAAGTGGCAACTAAAGCTTAAAACCCTTTGGAAATTCCTTTCTGGTTTAAGACAGCCAGGGGGCTTTCGTCCTCTCCCTGCCGTTGGTTGCGAGGAAGGGCAACAAAAGAGGTAAAATGCCTTCTCCAACTAACTGGCTCAGCGTTTCACATGCATCAAAGGGAAGGCAAGAGCTAATCCGAAAATGACCACTTTAATGTACACGAACCCATGGCTACAGCAGCAGAACCGAGGGGGATTTTGAACTCTCCACCACAACAAAACCCTACACTTAATGTTATAATAACAGATATTAAACAAAGGGGAATGAAAGGATCTCACGCTGGGTTTTCTGCATTCTTGAGTCTAATTAAAAATATACAGAAAAAAGACATAGTTTGGGTCAAAATGGCGTGAGAGACGCCTTGTGCCAGTGATAATTGTGCTGCAATTATCAGCTTAGAGACAATGTCCTAGAGGTCTTATTCACTCTTCAGCTCCAGGGGAGCCGAAAGCCAGTGCAGGGGTGAGTGGGACTTATGCACCCGACCAGGGCTGAAAGGGCTTGGAGAAGGGGGCTGAGGGACACTTATCCTCTCCTTTCCCCTTCCCCTAGACAGCAAAGGGGGACTAAAACAAATACATCAGAGCCCCGCAAGGGGGTTTTGTGAATTTTTTTTTTTTTTTTTTTGAGGCCACTCGGACAGCCCTTTCATTCAAATGGAGCTGGGGTGTTTACTTAGTGTCAGATTGTATGACTCTGGCTTCTGCCTCTGGGGCTAGTGCCGCCAACTGGGAGGGGAATCCTGCGGTGAGCAACAAGTGCCCTGCATGACAATACCTTCCTGGGGAGAAAATACCTTGCAGAGAAGGGATCTTCTCCAAAACAGAAGGCCAGAAACTGGAGCCAAATTCAAATGCAAGATAAGGCACAGGCAGGAGATACACCACTTGAATAAGCTACTGAGGGCAGCACCCCCTATACTTTGGCAGAGGTGTGGATGTCCATACGGGTGACGTGACTGAGTCTAATCCAAGTGATTGGGCTCAATACAGGGCATAGGCTACTGTATAAGAGAGGTCTAATGAAGCCCTCGAAGTTATGACTAATAAATGACTTCAAGACTTTGTGATCTGGCCCCTTACAAATATCCACCGTGCTATTTTCGGGTATTGGTGTTTGGCTGGTGTTACTTACACGTAACAGTAGGCAAACTGTCTTTTCATTGGCTTCTATGAAAGCTAACCTCTTTCAATGCTTGCTCATTTTGTTTCCAGAGGAGCCAGGTTTGGCTCGGTGTCAGGAAGATGGGTCTTCAGTGAAGAGTCAACAGTGTTGCCACTCTCCCTTTGTTTGAGACTTCCTTGGTGCCTGCAGGCATCTTGGGCTGCACCCAAGGTATTCCCATCAACCAGCATGGCACGTGATGGGCAGGGGTTCCTTCAGCCAAAACAGTCGAGATCTATGGATGGTACTCTCACTCCAGAGAAGGGACATAATTGCGGTGGAAATCAAAACAGAGAGGGGAGCAGGAGAGATGGCTGCTCTCATCCCACGGCAGCCACAGGGAGCAAAACACACCTGAGCTCAAATGTTCCATTTATCCCTCCTCAGCTGGTCAAATGCTGACAGTCAGATCGACTCAAGGTATTGAATTCAACGTATAAAGACATAGCAGAGAGCAGCCCTGACTCTTGCTGCCAGCAGGACACGGGTGACCTGATGGATCTTTCTTTCTTAGGTCCTGTCTATGCCTTCTCCTCAGAGGCTTCATCTGCCCAGGCCACCCTGCCTTAAAGCCTGTCTTGCACAGAGAAGAAGGGTCTTTCCAGTTTGCCTGGCAAGACCATCCTAACCTGAGGGCCTTTGCAAGCGGCCCAGGAAACCTTTCCCCATAATTGCAGGGTACGCACTCCGGGCTGTGTGTGCGATGCAATCATCATTTACCAACATGGTGACTCCTACTAACCCTGCAGCACAGCTGCCTTGCTGGAGCTAAAGATTAACTATTGCTCATAAATCCAAGAGGTCTTCTCCAGGCAACATCACTAACACTTCTGAGGCTGGTTGTAAGCTGAGTTTTTGAGAAGAAGCTGTAGAATGAAGGTTTCAGCTAACATCATTCCTTAGCCTGTAAAATCCGACAGAGAAGAATATTTGTTATTTAAGGGTTTGTGCTGAGGCTTTCCTCCTTCTGTTTTCTTTATGGCTTTTGGAGTGACACCTATGAAGTGGTGTTTGAAACATTTATGTGCTGTTTTCAGTGGACACCTGGAGAACAATCCCACTGCCCTTGCAAGGAACACTGACATGACAGGACAGGGAGGATACCGTAGCTCATTTTCACACCTGCAGGTGTAAGTTTATGCTACTTAATCCCATAGTGGTATTTGGCTAGTGCACCCATGGGAGCTGAACCACATTTGGCGTTGCTGGGGTCCTCCCCTCACACTCCCTGGAATGGGCACTGCTCTGCACCCCTCCGGGACGTGAAGACTCCTGCACAGAGCTGATTGAAGATATGATATCAGGTCTGACAAGGGAAGAAATCCTACTTCAGACAAGGCTTCCAGCAGCCGTGTGCTGGAGGCAGCCCTGATACTGTGGTAGTTTTCTTTGTGGTGTGGTGTCCAAGAGATTTAGGAGCTGAGTAGGAAGCTATGAGCATGCCCATAGTGCTCTGCCTGTCTTCTGAAGACCGGACTTAAGGCTCACAGCCTAAACCACAGATTTTGGAGGAGCTGAGGTGTGTTTCCTTAGTGCCCTTTGCGGGAGGCTCGGTGTGGTGGTGTGAGTGCCGTTCTCATCAGGACAAGTACATTAAAAAGAGCAACACAGAGATGGATTTGAATATAAAAGCAATTCAGTGCAACAGCAGCAGAAGAGAGAGCAGCAATTCCTTGAGAGATGAACTTAAATAATTACCCTGTTGTAAAGTCGATTGGATTCTCGAGATGAAAACAACAGGAGAAATTTTATTCTAACAATAAAATTATCATCATCATCATCACCTTAAAGGAAACGGTAAATGAAACCTGGAAGAAGCTGGACCATCTTTCCCAGGCTAATAAAATAATCTTGTTCATGTTGCTCATATGTGATTAACAGTGTGTCTAATTGTCATGCTGGTTGCAGTTCCATTGCCAGTGTAATTTTGAAGCATTTTATTGTTTTTTACAAAAATTTACCCTCATGGGAGTTTTGGTTTGTACATTACTCACTGGGAAGTGTAAGTTTTTAAACCAACATTATACACAGTAATTAGCTAAGACATGAGAATAAACACTTCCAAACTTGTCAACATTTCACTTTTATTAGTGTGAACACTCACAGCATGTTCTGCATGGGCACATTTTTAGTGGGGCTGCTCATTCATCTCTTGATGGTGTGCTGGGATGGGGATGTAGGCAATGGTGATGGGGAGACTGGGAACCAGACTGGGAATCAGATTGGGACCTGGGGGAATTACACTCTTTTCCATTATTGCTGTCATAGGGAATAGGTAGGAGGAGGTGGGATTGTAACACAGTCCACAAGTACTGTGCTTTTGTTGTCTGTTTGAGCAATATAATTAATTATAACTGATTAGCACAGGCTCCTGTACTAGGTTTATCCCCAACACACGTGGCTGTCTGCTGTGGATTAAGCCACAAAATATGACTTGCAAGATGCTGACACTTGAGAGTAATGAAAGGCACTGTGTCCCTTCTATAACCTACTGTTTGTTCTTCACATTTTTTACACTAGAGAGGTACTGGGATTAAAGCCACTAGGCCGTGCCCAGTTCTTCTGCACTGAGAGCAATGGGAAACAGCTAGGTGTCTCTCTGCACTTTCAGGTACTTCAGTGCTTTAAAAAACTGATCCCTGTGTGCTTTGTGTCTATGTCCTTATCTTAAGATCAGCCTAACTGACTTGGAAGCAGGTGAAAATTTTACTAAAAATACTTGCTGGCCTGTTTCTAAGAATAAGTTAGAAAATAAAGACAAAAAGGATACTCTAGGTATCCTTTCTATGCCTTTCAAGTTTACATTTGTCAGAGAGCATCTAATACAGCCATATGGAAAACTGGATCTTGCAGATGGGACATCTACCTGGTTCAGTCTGCACCCACTGAGTTCAGGGAGTCTTGTCACTTTAGGAAAGCTGCTCCCAGGCCTTGGTATTTGGAGATCTGGACAAAGGGGTTGAGATGCCATGGCATCATGTCATCCCTCATATCCTTACCGATAGATCCTTCTCTTTTGTTTTTATGGATAAAATTAATGAGAAGGAAAAATTCTCAAGGAAAGGAAGCAAACTCCACAACCCTGCTTATAAATAACACCCAGATTTGAACCCAAAGTGAGGGGAAAGTCACATTTTAAGCTGTGCCTGTGTCCTGGATTCACCCTGTTGAACGAGAAAGTAGTACTGTCACTTCAGATTCCCTCCTCGCTGTTGCCCTGGCAGTGTCCAGGGTGGGAACAGTTGCATGCATCCACTGCTGCATTTCTTCTGTGGCTGTGTCACATTCCTCTGGCTGCTCCTCAAAGGGGTTGTTTGTCCCTAAACTCGATGGCCTCCCCCAGACCCAGTCTCTGGTATTCGACATGAACCTTGCTGGCAGAACGCAACCTGGCGGCCTTTTCCGTAGGGTCCTCTGAATGACAGACAGACCTGTGGCTCCCCAACTGCTGCCCTTCGTCCTGTCCCTAAGCGCCTCCTGTGAACTTCCACAAAAGGACTCTGAACATAGCTGAGCAGCGTGATATGTCTTGGCATCCCTGCCTAGGCCTCTTCAAAATGTGCTTCCCCTTGTTCATAGCAATCAGGCCATTTCTGATGATGGTTCAGCAATGCCTCCCAGGCAAGTGAGGGCATGATCAGTCCTTCTTCTCCAAATTTTGTTCTGAGTGAGTCAGATAAGTAATCTAGGCAAGGAGAAGCTCTGCAAGTCAGGGGACAGCAATGGCTTGGAGTGTTCATGTGCCCCTCACAGCTGTGCTTGGAGGGGGCAAATTGGTTCTGGAGCCATGCACCCAAGGAGCCTCTGTGCTGCTGGGGTGCAGGGAGACATCACCACCACCCCAGCATCTGAGATCACAGCCTGTGGAGCATAAGGTGGTCAAACTCTGTAATCGCTCCTTTTTCCTTTCCAGTGTGTCCCCCAGGAACTTAGCTAGATGGCCCCACTGATGTCAGGGGGGTCTTGCTACCAGGAGGCTTTGCTACTTTTTGGGTTTACCTAAAACTAACTGAAAAATGGGTTTTCTTTTAGATGTGGCTATCTAGATCTCTCTGCATTGGTCTAGTGTTATAGCTCAGTGTTCCAGGCCCTAGGACTTTCAACATCTTGGGGCTGGGAGACAGGCAGGTTCTGAATTTAGTTAATTTTATGGGTCCCGTGACTGTAAAAGTAGAACTGTCATTGTATCTAGCTGTACCTTCTAAAACAGTGCTGATGTCAGGAGATACAGCAATGTGCTAGTAACAGGATGACAAAATCCAGAAGTAACTCCTCTGCCAGCTACTATGAAGTGGCCATTCTAAAAAAAGGAATTTTCCTTTCCATTGTTTTTTGGTGTTTCAGTCAATCAATTAATATTTCAACAGGAATCCTGTTAATACTGGGTTTTATTTTATTGTCTGTTAAGCACAGGCCAGGATATTTTATGAAAATCTGTCAGGGAAAAAAGGATAATGTTTTCCATGACTATTTGCATTTGGTTCAGCAGAAGACACACATATCCTATTCTCTCCTATAAAAAAGAAAAAAAAGATCCTCCAGCCAGGCATTTTGCATAGTGATTGGGCAAAGGTTTTAAATGGTTAAGTGTCCACCGTGATACTTGATTAACCCCAGCCATGGCTCAGCACGCCACTCATCCTTCTGCCATTGGAATAATGCATCTTAGACAGGAGAACTGATAAACTTCACCTGTGCTGGGGCTTACAAAGACAGAACCAGTTTTCCTGGGAAATGCATGGCCCACAGCCCCCACTCAGACGATTTACCCTAAACTAGCCTCTATTTGGGCAGTTCTTGCTAGTAGGAAAAGGCCTTGGGATCAGGCTGTCTGGGCTGTGGGGCAAAGAACAGCCTCAAATGGAGGAAGCAGGAACTTTTGCTGTTTCACTTGTCAGTAGAGCAGTTTCAGTAGGAGCAAAAGCCGTGTGAGTGCTGTGCATTTACAGTGCACAACACCTCCATTGTGGACTTGAAGGACAGTGCGATGTTAGTCCTTCAGTGAGAGGGGAATCGAAGCACCAAGTTGCTAAAGAACATAGTTCAAGGCCAAACATCCCACCCCACGCAGTATTGGAAAGAAACACAAGCCTCTTGCCTTTCAAACTCTTGTGTAAATAATTTTTCTCTACTCCCCACTATAGAGTGGTGTAGGGTTTCCAGTGTACTGGAGGAAATAAGCATGGTATAGACATACAGAATAAAAGGTAGCTATGAAACAGTTTGCACTAGGGTGTGACTTTTCAGGAAACAAACTACAAGTGCCTTGTAAATGTTTTTTTAGATTATTGGGTGCAAAGAAGGATTTGTCCTGTATCCATGGATGGAAACTTGAATAAAAACTGCTTTAACTAAATCCCACTAACATGCCAGTCTTGTGTGCTTGTATTGCTGATATCAGGAGGTAGACTACAGTCATAAACTCACTGTTCAAGACATGCAGAACTTAAATATAAGGATATTGGAAATGCAGAAGGTGAGAATAGATGTTTCCCTTTCAACTTTTAATTCCCACTTGATGTGTGAATTTGAAGTGCCTAAAGGGTGGTGGTGGGGTTTTCTTTTGTCCTGTTTGCCTTTTAAAGGTCCATTTCAAATGAGACTGTAAAAAAGCCTATGTTTTATCCCAAAATTCATCAAGTAGCAAAAGAAACTAAGAATATGCATGGAAAGGGGTACCACCTGTGAGGCTTGTGTTAACTGAAGCGTTGAAACACTGGTGGTTGGTGCTGCTGAAGGCAGGGGTCCACCCTGGTGCTCAGTGTCAGAGCTGCCCTTGCAAGGGCTGCAGGCGAGGAGCCTCCTGCACACTGACTGAAGTGTTGCTCCATTTGGGAAAGGCTGGCATGGCATTCGACAACCT
This sequence comes from Dicrurus megarhynchus, assembly GCA_013399195.1. Taxonomy (NCBI): domain Eukaryota; kingdom Metazoa; phylum Chordata; class Aves; order Passeriformes; family Dicruridae; genus Dicrurus; species Dicrurus megarhynchus. The sequence continues at coordinate 591,578 of VXAD01004815.1, forward strand.
CAGCTCCCCTGTGCAAGCTGTGGATCAGACTGTCTGTGATGGTCTCCTACCTCTTTACATCTCTCAAAGAGACTCTTTGCAGACCATGTGAAACCTTCAATTTATGCCGCCTAGGCCGACTCTTCCCACCTGCAGCAGCCACCACCGCCACTCCCCAGGCCCGTTTGCTTCCTGAGCTACAGTAGATGCTTTATTAGCACCAGGATAAATTAAAAAGCCTGCACAACCCGGGAGAAAGCCTGTATTTAGCATCTCCTCTGCTGCAGCAGGCAGCTCTGTCTTGCCTCTGCTCTGCCCTGCTGATGGGATGATATCCCCTCGGTCTCAGCACAAGAGCCCAGGGCTGGGCGGCAAACTTGGCTGCAGCTACAATCCCATCACCACAAGTGAGCACAGGGGGAATCAAGGGGAAAAAACCCCTGAGAGTTGACCCCACAGCATTATCATAAAAAGTATACGTGCACAAGGGGCTATTCTCTTCTCTGTGTTTATGTGGCTCCCTTTTCGTGCTAATAGCAGCGATGTTTCTATGTCCTGTGGTGGGAACAAACCTCTTAGTGAATAATATGGTGCTAAGTCCTGGGTAACACATTAAAATGCCAGTAAAACCAGTGCAATAAGATTAACTCTGGCAGCTCCAGCTTGTGACCAAGCTACTTTTAATATTATAAAATCTCTTGTTCCTCTCCCATGTATAGGCATACTGTATTTTGCTCTTTCAAGTCAGAAGATGCTTTTGTGAATTTCTTTCTCTTCTGTTTCCTTTTTTTTTTTTTTTT
>VXAD01004815.1:592366-660113 GCA_013399195.1 Dicrurus megarhynchus
TTTCTTTTTTTTTTTTTTTTTTTTTTGTTTTGGTATCTCAATCCTCTCTCCTGTCCTCTCAGAAGGACAGTAAAAATGAGAGTTCAAAGTTTCAGGGAAATCAAGACACTTGTATTTCAATTTGCAATAGAGACCCTCATACTCTACTTTGAAGGCAGGCTGGGTGTTTGATGTAAACCAAGAGAAACTATGTTCAGGTGTGCTTGTACACGTGGTACCTACAATTACCACGTGCTTATTAATCTGGGGTCTCAGCAATACCCAGATAAACAGAGTTTAGGAACCATAAGAAAAGGCCATGGGATCAGGAGAAGGCCCTTTTAATTACACTTTTCTGCTTTTCCATCCTTCTCCCCCATCCCCTGCTTTTGTAGCAACAAACCTAGGTGTCTGTGGAACTCATTTACATGCTTTGCTTCCATTGCCTACTCCTTTAATTTATTCCATATGTTTATTGCCCTTTGTGTGCAATACTCCTGCCTGTGTTCCCTTTTACTTATAATTTCCTAATTTTTCAGGTTCTACCTCTTGTGGGTTGGTTTCTATTTGTTTTGTTTTGTTTTTTTTTTTAACCTGCTCACACATGTGTGATCTCTGTGAAATTTCTGCTCCAAGCCAAGGCAGCAGCATTCACCAGTGCTACTCGGAGCCTTGGCAAAGCAGAGCTCTTAAAGCAGTGCCTTGTTCAGAGGTGCTACACAGAGACTGCAGACAGGATGGGACCTACAGGGAGATTCAATTAGTACGACTGCTTCAGCGAGTCAGCACTCCCGTTCTCCTCTGCTGATTTGGGAGCTGTGGCTTTCCAGAATGGGCCCATAAGGAGAGGAAATATCAAGACACCTCTCAGTACGTGGCTTGGTTTAACAGAATGTACAGCACTTCCAACTCGACAGAAGAATGCTTGGAGCCTGAGACTGTAATTTTGAGCCCAAGATTTGTTTTCAAAAGTATTAATTGTGGTGTTTGCAGTAAAACCATGGTATTTGCCACTGCTGCAGTTCTTTTATGCCCTGATACTCATCAATAAATTTTTGTTTATGGGCAGGGACTAGGCATTATCTATGCTACATCTTGTGCATACCCCTCAAACCAGACACATTGATGGAGACCCAGCAACCATGATCTTCACAAAACTTTCAAATCTAGATGGCCTAGGGGAGTATTGCCTGAGCAGAACCTTTTGGACTTTCAATGAAACTTGCAGCTCTGTGCTCCCGCACAAAATCTCATGATTCCACAAGTCTTAGACAGAAGCATGGGAATGCAGTGTGTGATCATGGGCACTCTGCAACAGACACAACTTTGGGTGTTCTGCCCACCTTTGGCAAGGCATGAGCTGCCCACGAGGCTGGTGAGAGGGCTGATGGACTGTAGGGTGGGATACAAGTCTCTGGCTCTCACACCTGGCTTGAGCTGCTGAGCTCCCTCACAAGTCTGTGACACGTCTCAGCAGCCACAAAAGGCAAAGAGCTACTGCTGAGTTTACTTAGCAAGTAACTCATGGCTGGTAAAAGAATATCAATTAGTTTTAGATTTTTTAAAATAAACTGTGGTAAAACAAGCAGTAAGTTTAGTGTGTATGCACACCAGTATGGGAACATATTAACAAATTACTAGTTAGTTTCTTAGATACAAGCCCTGTTTTTCTTCCCAAGGGTGCAAGAGTACAAGTCTTTGTGGGTTTTTTTTTTAATATTGTCTTCAGTGACTCTTCTTTCCAAAAGGATGGACATTATTGCTTCAGTAATGGCCCAATTCTTTATTCAGAAACACTTAATATTGTCCTTAACTTTAAACTTGGGGGTTATCTGTTTGCCTGTGGGGTCAGACCCATGGATTCTGAATGTGCTTGTCACTGTGCTGGGTAACCTCTTCATAGAGCTCTCTTATGTCTGTGTCTGTGTCTACATCTCTCTCAAGATGTAGATCTATTGTGTGTCATTCCCAAAGATACAGTATTATGTAGATAAATTAATAGGTACAGATACACACAGATAAAACCAAAGCATACAAATACACTTTGCTGGGGAATTCTGGCTGTAAAGTCTTACAGAAACCCAGATACGCTTAAATGCCAACTATCAGTGTCTCCCAAGGCATATTCTGTGGATTGCTATCCACTTCACTGTTTTTGACTGCCCTGCAGTGCAAGTGCCTTCAGTAGTGAAGCAAAATGGCACACAGGTGAAATGCCAGTCTTTCAGAAGTCCAGGAAAGTTTTCTCTTTTCCTTGTTTGGAGCCAGAGTCCCACTCCTTGCTCTCTATAGAACCAAATACTTATATCTAAGTATTTTCTTACCTAGCATGGAAATGTATCCTCCTTGGCCATTGCTATGGGGCTTCTATTGAAAACAGTCTCCAGGGCATTTACTGTGGTGTTCCGTTCAGTGATGGCATCTCTGTAACAGTCCTGTTGTCTCTGACTTGAACTTAAATCCTTATGAAAAGACTGGAGGTGTTTCATGTTCACCTTGATGCCAACCTTGTCCTTTCAGTACAGGATGGCAGCTCCCATCAGGGGTGTCCTGTGTGCCTGAGTACTCATCCTTTGGGTGTGCTTTTGTTAAAAGGGGCCCAAGCAGCACATGCATGGGAAAGCAAATGCCATGGTTGTGTAAGACACGGGGAGAAATGTGCTTTCCTGGGCACTGGAAAAGCATGAGGTGTTTTTGTGGAGCACAGGTTGCTTTTGTGAAGCCAGTGGGGATTGGCCTGGTTCCAATACATGCAACACTACAAATTCTGGCTGGGCCCCTGCCACCTACCACTCCCCACAGCTGGTGTTACACATCTGCGTGTTGTATCTCAACACCTGCTCTTCCATTTTTGGGAGCAGAGGCCAGAAGAGTGAGGCTCTCTCTTATGCCATCCTGCCCTTTTCCTGGGGCAGGACATACTGCCTGGGCTGCACAGGGGCATTGTCTTATGGGAAACAGCTTGCTCTGGCCACTGCTCCTGGCTCAGCTCCGCAAATTTTCCACTCAGTTCCACGTGCCAGGGTTGCCTACACCTTATGGGAGACAGCCAGACCTGCCCTCTCTTCCCTCCACAGCCCCCATGGGGGAACACTGAAACCCACCATTACATTTTTTTGTAACCCTGCAGAGTTTTGCTGATCGGCGTGGCTGAAAATCTGACCTGCTGTTCAGATATTTTTCGGCAAACCCACCTTGATAATTTTTCCTTTGTTTCATTTAACACGTCAAATTGAGGCTAAGGTTTTCACCCTTCTGATTTTTTAACAGTTACTGATTTTACCATGTTTGGTTTGGCAGCTTGAAAAAAAAATCAACAGAAGGATTACATTTCAGTGGCACAACACCCTAATCCTCAGGCAAATGATTTGTCCAAGCTTAATATGAAGTACTTAGGATGTATTGTTTGATGTAAACACTAGTTCTAATAAAATGGTGCCTGAGGTACAGTTCTTCAACTTGTAATACCCTATTTGCGTTGGCCTGTACACATTGGATTTGAAACCATTATGATAAAATATATCCTCTTTAGCCTGATAAAAAAAAAATCAACAGAAATCCACAGCAGAGGGCCTACTCTCCAACGAAGGACCCTGAATGCAGCAAGAAGCCTCCCGTGTGCACTGCAAGTGCCGTCAACCAGAATTATACCCCAGCACTGATGGGGTGCATCTAGGGAGGAAATCAGCTCTCTATGGGCAGTGCATCAGTCTCGGTCTGTTCCTGAGCATCCTGAGGAAAGAGGCTTTCCTGTCCCACAGCTCCAAACTGATATTCTGGAGTCCATCTGAAGTCCTTCCTGCCTTTTTCCTGAGTCACCCCACCTATCTGAAATTTTTTTGTGTTTGGCAATGAAAATATGCTCCAGGTGTGACCAAGGGTCTTACTAAAATGCTGGATTTTAAAGAATCAGTTAGAGGGGCTGGAGAAATACCTAGGGAGGGGCTGAGGGCATGGAGGCAGAAGCACAGCCCAGCAGGAATCCCTGCACAAGTCGAGCCCCATTGAGGAGCAGCCAGCTTAGCACCAGCAGGCAAAAACATTCAGCACGTCAAGATGTTACATTTGTCTTACTACTCCATTAGTACACCAGTGACAGAAAGTCACTTCCAGCAACCTCCCCTGCTGCTTGTGCTACCTGGGTTCCTGTGAAAGATTTTCACAGAAATATGAGGAAACCCTCGGTTCTGGCAGTGTCATGGCAGAGAGGAGCTCTACTGCTGCCTGAGTGCTTTTTGCAAGAGGGTAAATACCAACATTTTGGGTTGGCTTCACTGTTCTCAGCCAGCCTTGACTTGTTCAAAATAGTGCTGTCCTTATGCCATTCTTTGAAGCCCTTTTACTAAACAGGCTAACAAGGGTAATGATAAGCAGGGCAAAGATATCCCTTTCATGGGGATTCTCTGTAGCAGAAATAAAGATTGAGAGAGAAATTATTTAAAGAAGAGAAGAGGTGGGGAAATGCTTGGAGACATACCCATGAACAAGAAGGAGTAAAAAAATTTACAGGCACAGATGTTAGAGACCCAGTGCACTTATTATCAGCTTGCACAATATTTTGAGCTGCTCCCTATTAAACAGCACAAGTGGTGGATGCTTTAGTCAAGAAAATATGGAAGTGGACTTCACATGACTCTGTGGTAGAAATTCCCAAATGACACAAAGGTCCTTCTGCAAGCTCTGGACTTTCTTCCCCCCTGGCTGGAGGACAGCTCTGCTCAGCTGTGGGGATCTCTCCTGTTGCTGCTTGTGTTCCACTTCAGTCCCTGCTCCCACTTCCAGTGGGTTGGTCCTCACCAGAGCTAGCCTGGATGTCAAGAGTTGCTTTTATGACTTTCCTGGAGGAACTTTTTCCTTCATTGCATATGTGGTGGGTTGACCCTGGCTGGCTGCAAGTGCCCATCAAGCTGCTCTATCACTCCCCTTCTCATCTGTGCAGGGGAAAGAAAATACAGTGAAAGGCTTCTGGGTTGAGATAAGGGCGGGGAGAGATCACTCACCAATTTCTGTCGCAGGCAAAACAGACTCGACTTGGGGAAAATTAATAAAATTTAGTTTTTTACCAAATTGGAGTAGCATAATGAGAAAATATAACCAAATCTTAAAACACCTACACCCCACCCCTCCCTTTTTCCAGGCTTAACTTCACTCCTGATTTTCTCTACCTCCTCCCCACAGCAGCACAATTGAAATGGGGGTTGTGGTCAGTTCATCACACTGTGGTGTCTGCCACTCCTTCCTCTTCAGAAGGGGGCAGAACTTCTCAGACTCTTCCCCTGCTCCAGCGTGGGGTCCCTCCCCGAAACCTTGCCATGCAAACCCAATACAGCAATCTCAAAGCACCCAGCAAGCAGGACCTTTTGACACTGCCGGAATACCTCCTCCATGTCTGGACATGCCTTGGCCAAGCAAGAAGGGAGCCAGGGCATCCCAGAGAAGGGTGCTGAGCCAAGTCCCGGAGGCTGGGAGAGAACAGGTTAACGTTGCAGCTGTTACGATGCCACGGGGAAGCAATTACACTGGTTCCCAAGTAAGCTTTCCATCTGCAGTGAAGTGCATTTAAGGATAGAGATGTTGCTTTCACTTTAATAATGATAACCCTGCACCACAGGGCCAACAGACAGCTCTGCCTTTCTGGGCTCCCCTTTTCCCCCTCAACCTTTCCCATGTTTCTTGTATTGCGTAGTGAGCAACATGGGACCCACATTTTCACTCATAAGGGAGTGGGTTGTGCCTTTCAGCCTCTTTGAAAGCAAAGCTGAGAGTTATTCCAGCCTGCTTTGCAGTCTGTGTGAAGCACCAGTGGTGAGGGACAAGAGGACTTTGCTTGCACAGAGGTCTCAGGTTGGATGGAAGAGGAGCAGTACCTCACAGGTTTGTGACATTTCTGTTTTCCCCCAAAAGAAGCATTAATTGTGCATGGAGAAAATGTTCAGCTTTCTTGCTCAGTGCCTTGAGTTAGCTCACGGGACAACTTCATGAAAGTGGAGCATAATCAGATGTTCCAGTGTCCTAGGCTCAGCATCTACTGTCACCAAGAGCAGGCCACAAGAGCCTGGGCAAATTAGCTGAGGCTTTGTATAGAGGACTGTAAGAAAAGCCACCTGATGCTTCTGGCTGTCCCTGCACCTGATCACACATTAAAAGAGACCTGACTTGTCCTACTTGTCCTAAGTAAAGTGTGTGGATTGACACAATTGAAAAAAGAAAAGGCAAGAACTAACCTCTCCCCCTGCTTCAGGCCTACCCTTGTGGAAGCTGAACAGATTTCTGTCGGGGTGGGGCTGGGGAGATGAAAACGCAAATAGCATCCATTCTTCCCCTCATCTCTGGAGCTTGGCTTCACAATCAGCCTTCCACTGAGAAGAGAAAAGGATGTGAAAATTCAAGAAGCAACAACAACAGATAATGGGTTTCTACCTTTTCCCCAGAAGATACCACTCAAGTTGCTACTTGTACCTGATGCTGCTCTTGGATTCCAATTTTGCCCATGGTAGCTACTCCTAAGAAAGTCTTTTTTTGGAGGTTCCTTTTCCAATCATGTGCCATGACCAGGTATTACTTGGTTTAGGGAGAAATCTGGCAGAGTGTTTCAGGATGGTGACCACACATCAGGATTTGCTAAGCTGTTGGGAGACACCATGTCCCAGCTCCAGCATGGTGACAGGAGCTGTCATTTCTGCTGCTCGAGGCTACCATACCCACAGAGTGAACCTGGGCAGGCTTAGCTCCAAAACCCTGCCTCGGTGGCATGAGGAACTGCACACACTGATGGCCATGCAGCTGCTGCCACCACTTCTTGCTCCAGCCCCACATGCCCATGGCTGGAGGGTACATTCCTGAGCCCATGCCAAGCTTGCTGTGACCTGGAGCGCATTGCAGTCTCTGCATATCCGCTTAGTCATTTTAAAAACCAGCACAGCAATGCTTAGCCCCAAACCTAGTAGGGAATTACACACAGAGGCTGATCAGATAACAACTGTGCCTTCTACTCTGGGAGCAGGGGCTGAAATTATACCATGTAATTATAATGTAGTTAACCTGTGACTGTGCTTTATATAATTTTTTTCCCCTCCAAGCCAATTATTACTAAAACTGTAAACTCAGTATGACTGAGTTGTTTATCACTGCCCTGAGAGGAAATCATCATTTGGCTTCACACTCCTCAGAAGCCAGGTACACTATTTACCTTATATTTACACTGTCATTAAGATAACATTATTATTAATTCTGCTACTTTTCCGGTGTTAGCACAATATTGTTGGTATTAATAACACTTAATTCAGGTCCTCAGTTCCTTAGGAGGAATCACAGCCCTTGGTTATTATTAAGGTTGCAACTGGGTAATAAGCAGTTTGTCCCAGCAAAATTATGGTCTTTATGGCAAGGTGGCAATAGACCAGGGGAGCCTCACCTGCCTGACAAAGCCAGTTGAAAAATACTCCCCTGGGCTCAATGAGCTTTGAATCTGGCTCCCTGCAAGTGAAAAGAGCCAGAAGGGAGCACAGGATCTACAGCCTTGCTATGACCAAGGCTTCAGCGGCCTCAGACAGCGTTGCTGGTGTCACCTGTGATTGTGGCCAACATGCCTCCACAAAGGTAAGTCCCAGCGAGGGGTTGACAGAAAGGAGAGGGGACTTTGCTATTGCTAATTTATGCAGTGGAGGGTAGGAAAAGGGAAGGCAAAGCATGCTGTCATAGCCGGTGGTGGCTCCTGAAAGGCCATCCCTGGCACCAGAGCAGCAGATCAGAGAGTCTATGATGGGCTGAATTGTGTGCTCCTGTCACATGCAGGGCTGGTGTATGTTCACGTGAAGCAGCAAACACTCAGGTGGAAAATTAGGGCTGGGCAGTGGAATGAAAGTATGGCTTAATCCTTCAAAATATTTCTCATGGACTATCCTTTGAATCCACTCTTTGACAAGTTATCTTATCTGCAGAGATGTAAACTTTACTCTGGTCCTGCAGAAGTTTCTGTGGAGTGTTTTTCTCACGGATGACTTAAAAAGTGACATCCTCTTAGAGCACTGGGGATGCTCTAAGTTCCCAAACAAGGACACCAGCACGTCTTCAACTGGAACACACTGAGAGGTACAGCTGTACATTCAGAAATGGTACATTGCAATTTGTCCCCTAGATGACCTGAGAAAAGCAGCCTTCACCCCACTCCTCTTTTTTCTGGACTCCTTGGTCTGCAGAGAAAGGGGTCTGCTGACAGCTAAATAATCTACATGACAGAAGTTTATGAAAACATTATTTTTTGCTAATTCATATTTTTTCAGCCTTTCTAAACATAATGTTTCTCCCCCAAACAACTCTGCCTGAAATCTCCTGCAATAAATCAGAGATACCCTTTTTTCTATGCCATCAGGTATGAAAGCACATTTTTCTCTTCCATGCTGCTAAAAACCTATCTATTTTGCTCTCAGTAGCTATTTGCTTATCCATGCTTCCTCATACAGAAACCAGCTTTGGCTTCACTACTATTTTCACTCCAAAATGCCCAGGGTGAGTGCAGGGTTCTGTGCAGGGTTTATTAATAAAACGTCCTTCTCCCACCACTGTGCTGACTCCTTGCAAACCCAGCAGTGGGCAGAATGTGATCAAGGAAGATGCATTGATAGATGCATCTTACCAGAAAGCTTCCACATAATTAACAACATTTGCAGCCTTAAGTTAAAGTGCACTTTAGAGGCGGCGTGTGTCTGTTGCTTTCTGCTCTTCAAGTGAATTCAGCTGAGCCTAACTGGGCTGACTCTCAGTAGTACAGTGTCACCAACGACTGAAAAAACAGCAGTGTCTTTTTTTTTTTTAAGTAAGGATTGTGTGCGTGGGGGGTGTGTTTGGTTGGGCTTTTCAGTTTGTTTTTTTTTTTAACACGTGTGGAGAAAGAACATACTGTCATGCTGCTGTCAGCCAAGTTGCCCCATTTCTTTGCTCATGGAATAGCTCCTATGTGCTTACACCTCTGGCAGCACAAGAAATAGAGGTCAAATCATTGTCCTCTGACTCAGGCTGGCAAGCTGTGACTTTCACAAGTAGCTGTCTTGCAGCCAAAAAATTTTACTTCTGTGAGTAGCTCCTCTTCATGGTGTGGGCAGAGGAGGCATGAGCAACCTGGCCTACTGCAAATGTCACCAACAAGCCTCGTTGCTTGGGAGTTGGAGAGATCCAGCAGCTGCCTCAGCCTCTGCTAGGTTACGTTGAGCTCATTAAGAAAATATTGATCAGGCAGAAGTTTGAGCAGTGTTTGATGCAGCTTGCTTCCTTTGAAGCCGCATAGATCTCGAACAGATTGCCGGAGCAGGAGAGGGGAGCATGCGCATGCACACACGAGAGAGCGAGAGAGGGAAATCAAACGCTCTGAATTGAGAAATCTTGCCAAAAAATCTCTGGGTCGAGTTTGGGCTGAGAACGCGAGCATCAGATAAAAATAACAAGTCACACGGCAGAAGACAGAGCGCAGGGCTCCGCTCTCGCCCGGGGCCGCGCATGCCCCCTGAGCAGCGGCGAGGCGAGGGGAGCCCGGCAGCCTCCTCCGGCAGAAGGCTGGAGTAGAGGAGGGCTGCGTTTGATGTATGAGCTTTGGCTTGCCATTGTGAGTCACCCCAGAACTAGCTGTAGGCAAAACAAAAATCTTTTGTGATTAATTAGAAAAACTGGACAATTATGAATTGACTGCACACAGCCAGCGTACGGTAATATAAATAGTAATGAAGCCGGCTGGATGTGATGAACACACTGTGTTTATGTGAGATCACAGAAGAAAGGATCCGATTTAGGTGGTGTCAGTTTAAATAACGTAATTTCTGCTCTCTGACTCTTTGTTCGGTCTTTACCCAGGATTAGATCTGAAACTTTAAAACTGAGTTTTAGTTGTCTTATCTAAATGTCTGGTTGTTCTTTTGATGTCTGCCCGAAACATATGCTTCTCTTCAATGACCATCTAAAATTATTATGTTACAATGAATGAGTAAGTCTAGCAGTGCTGTAAGTGGTGTGCAGTTATTGTTGCTCCTTTGTGTTTGTCAGTAGCCCATGCACAGGGTCTGACAGGCTCCATCCATGCACAGGGATCGGAAGATTATTTGAATTCCCCAGGTTTTTGATAGTTTTCAGAGGGGAGGGGGGTAAGAAAAAAGATCTATAGGCGTCTCTCTGAAGCACAATGGATAATTACATTCACAATGTTCTACATCACTCTTCCATTTAGCTGCCACCTAATTAAAAAAATATATCGGCGATCAGATGACGTCAGCGGCAGAATTTGCCGCCGGTGTCGGGGGCGCGGCTCGCCCCGCGCTGCTGACAGGAGGGACAGCGCTGCGTCTGATTTGGGGCGCCTTGCCCGCTGCTCCCCTTCGGCTCTGCGAGAACAAATTCCTCCCTGCCTGTAGGTCGATGAGCAGGTTGCCGTCCCGTCACACGTCGTGAAAATCACGAAATCGCGACAGCAGGTTAAACAGCAACCCGCCCCTCCCTCCACCTCCCCACCCTCCCATCGACCCCCGCCGCCAAGGGAGGAGCTCACCACTCTCCCGAGCCCGGGCAGGTGTTTGTTCCCCCAGGGGCTATTCCCGGTGCCTCCCGGGGCCGGTGCCCGTGCCCACCGCCCTCCCCNAGCGCCGCCGCCCGCCCTCGGGGGGAGCGCTCCCTGTCGCGACACGCTCCCGACTCCGAGCCGCCCGGCCGGGAGCCGCCCGGGGCCCGCCGCTCTCGGCACGGCCCTCCCGCCGGCACGGGGCCCTCCGCGCAGGGAGCCACCTGCCAAACGGGTCCGGACGCCTCTCTTGAAGGGAGAAATGCGGGAAGGAAGGGAGCATCCACACGGGCCAGTTGCTGACGCGGTCCAGAGTACCCGCACACGGCCCCGTTTGCCACCTTCACACCTGACATTTCTTGGCCGTTTCGTTTCACAGGGAAGATTTTAATCCGAATATTTCATACTTTCAGGCTAAAAGCACGCCTGGTGGGCAAGTACCTATGAATGGGTTTTCCCATTTGGAGAGGGCTCCTGGAGGAAAAGTGCTCCACTCTTCCAACTCCAGAAGTAATGGTAGTGATGTACACGTGGTCTTTAATTAGCACTGCAATCCTGCAACAAAAATAGACATCACTGTAAGGTGAAGGCATGTCTCTGCTTTAGTTTGCTGCACTTTTACAGCCTCTGAGACAAAGAAAGACGATTCGGTGGGGCAGGTGTGAGGGGCAAGGTGATAATAAACATTACTTTACGATNACCCTCCCATCGACCCCCGCCGCCAAGGGAGGAGCTCACCACTCTCCCGAGCCCGGGCAGGTGTTTGTTCCCCCAGGGGCTATNGCAAGTACCTATGAATGGGTTTTCCCATTTGGAGAGGGCTCCTGGAGGAAAAGTGCTCCACTCTTCCAACTCCAGAAGTAATGGTAGTGATGTACACGTGGTCTTTAATTAGCACTGCAATCCTGCAACAAAAATAGACATCACTGTAAGGTGAAGGCATGTCTCTGCTTTAGTTTGCTGCACTTTTACAGCCTCTGAGACAAAGAAAGACGATTCGGTGGGGCAGGTGTGAGGGGCAAGGTGATAATAAACATTACTTTACGATTGCTATCGATCTTTCAGCAGATACTGTTGACAGAAGGTGGAGATAACATCATGCCAAACAGCGAATGGCTCATGATGGTATTAAGTATTATCAGATTATATTGTGGATTTTTTTACACTTTGGACGCTGCCTGCATTAGTGGAGCACTGATTAAAAGCTTTGAGTACAGCTGCAAATACTAGTACAAGCACTGTGGGCCTTACCCAGTGGAGTGTCTCACACACATGCAGAGATATGCGGGGTGACACTGGGCTATATTTTTAGTTGTAATGTTAAATTTAATGAAACTGTGCAGTGTCCCACACCATTAGTGAAATGCTGTAGCCTCTCAAGGTCTTGATCATGCACATGTTTGAACATTTACAGAAGCATAGCCTGAAACTTTGGCTGAAGAATGACCCTGCCATCAGACTCCTTTTGAATTCCATCTGGAAGTGTAGGGTAACAAGGACAGCACTATTAACCACATTACCTTTTCTCGCATCTCTACCAACTCATCTAGCCTAAAAGAAAAGCTGGGTCTTTATCGTGCAAATCCTCCATGCACAAAATTTTCATTGCAGTCAATGATATCTGACTTAGCAATTGATTTTCTCATTACTGTTCCCATGTCAATTATTTCCCCAGTCCGAGTCTATCTGCATTGCAATGAGGAGTCTGACCTCAACGCAAGTACTGTGTGTTAGTTTTTAATCTAGTGAGCTGGAGTGTCCCTAACTGCTAAGGCATAACAGCAGCAGGGGCATCAACCTCCCAGCCACATGCTCTGCACCTACTGGGGTTCCCAGTTCTCTTTGCTTGTTGTATTCTGATCACAGCATGGGCAGCCCCCACGCAGTTTACGTGTCAGGTTTTTGATGTGCTACCCCATCTGCATCCCTCTAAAATCTTCCCCCCNTGCTGCTCTTCCTGCAGTACTCTGGGCTAGTTGTGTCCCTGTCTGCTCATCCTTCCCGGAACAACTCAATTCTTCAGGAATCTCCAGGCAGGTAAGTCAAAGTGATTTACAGTGCAGTTGGTGTTTCTGTGGGTGCGGCTGTGCAGACTCACTTCAATCTGTGTGTCTCATGTCCATGACATGGCTGATATGAAGACACTGTCCTCTGCCACTGCCTGGGACGTGCTTGCCTAGCAGCAAGCCAGATCCAATTGCATGCCATTGTGTTTCCTTTTTAGAGTCCTTTTTCTAAAAAAACCCATGTATTTTGCTTTTCATTACATCATGTGCCATTTCATAAGGAAGTCCTTTAAAATAGTAGTAGTTGGAAGCTAAATTCTCTGGCTGCTGATGACTATTGCTGTCTCTTTTACCTGGAAATTATGCAAGAAGTTTTTCAGGCTTTGAAACATTACGCTGCCACTTCTGCCACCTGAGCTGACATTTTTCACCAGGCTTTGGAGGATGCCACTCTTTACAGCTTTGATAGAGAGGAGCTTTGCTGAGCTTGTGCCCTGAGCTCCTGCACTGGTCCAGGGAGAGGACGACTATGTCCTTTCCATAGGGCAGAGGTCAGTGTCTTTATTTCAGTGACTGCCATTAACCATACCCCTAAAAGATGAAAAAAGAATTGAAAGCAAACACGACAAAATAGCAGCAACCTGCTTCCTACTGCCCCTCAGATATGTACTCAAATTAATGCACATATTGTGCATGTGGGGATGGGGATGAGGAGAAGACCAGAAACCCCTTGATGCCAAGAGGCTATTGAGCTGCACAGGGCTTGGGTTAGCAAGCACATCTTGGGCACCTCTTGGGACTTTCCTGTCGTGTTCTCTGTTCCTCATCTCCAGCATCTGTTCAGCAGCACCTGGCATCTGTGTCACTTTCATATTTTGTTTTTTTTGCCATCAGTAGTGGGGTGAGCATGTGCTGCTTTCTGCCAGCACAAGAACCACGCCAATTGCTTTTGGATGTCCTCAAGGTACAGCCGGCAGCTCCAGGTCCTCCTGCAGGCCTTCCTGTAATGCAGGCTCCTCATATTTGACTTTGGCACAGACACAATATTCGTAAGTATGTCAGGTTCCCAAATACTTACTTGCTGAAATCTCTTTTATTTAGATAGCAGCTATTTGGCAACTTTGGATGTTGCTCTTGTCCTGGCATAACCTTCTTCCGTAACTATACCTCAGAATTAATTGTATTTGCTTGAGAAGTTGGCAGGATTGTGATTTGCCTTCTGCCTACTTGCCCCAAACTGGTGAGCCTAATAAAATGTTGTGAGGTGTGTTATGATATTGTAACGATGACAAATATCAACCTTTTCACTCAACCAAGACTTTTTGTTGTCATGTCCTTTATCATTTGCCATCTGCCAGGCTGTTTGACATTGCATGGTGTAGGCTGGGCATGGTGTTCCTGACTGAATTTCAAAGGTAATTTGGTCAGATGAACCGCTTATAAGCTATGGTAGTTCTTTCTAACTTAAATGAAAATGCATGTAAAGAAAACTAGGATTTAGAATTGGTTAATCCGATGTCATGTGCTGTGCAACACCTTATCAAAAGACTCAAAACTGAGCCAGAAGAAGATAGCAAATAAGAGGCAGCTTACCTGGAGACATTTCTGGTTTAAATCACATAGGTACCCATCTGTCAGGTACCAAAAACTTTCAGGAATACCTTGTTTCTCCAATTCTGTTGGATGTTGGTCCTGCTATTTATTACAGAATCACTCGGTTATCTTATCTCATCTCCGGTGGGCGTTGGACGCACTTCCATCTACAAAGGAACATTTCCATCTCTGTTCTTGTTCCTCAGCTGAACACTGAAGGCTATGACTAAGTTTTCTGACTGACACTGCTATTCAGTGTCTTTATCTTCTGTTATCCAAGGAAAGATGCTTATCTGGAGGTATCTAGACCCCGTGTGTTGGCTGCTCATCTGGAGCCATGCTTTAAAAATCCAGTCAGGCTGGGTCAGGTCCTGAGTTTGCCTCAACACAGATGGAAGTTGACTTTGGTTCAAATAGGACATGAGGAAATGCAGGGCTAACATTTGCTTCACATTAGTCTTTTGAAATTCCTTGCTCCCTTTATATTCAGGATGAGCTCATTGTGCAATTTTCTGGACAGATTTGTGCAGTTTGGCCAGAATATGGTAAATGGCATCCTTAATATGATTTTTGATTTCTAGTGCTATATGGACTCACTCATTTTCACCATGATTTATTTCTACCCGTATTCATGAATGCAAGAGTTTCATCAGGAAGGTCTTGTTATTTTTTTTCTTTTTCTAATTTTCAATTGGATTGGAGTCCCACTGTGTCTTGTTGATAAACAATCTTCAAAAAAACCAGGTGAGGTAGCATCACGTTCTTTGTTACTCTCCAGTTGTTTCATTAGTGGTGTTTCTGAGACTCTTTTGCTTAATTCCCAGAAGCTTTTCACTTGCCAGGCATCCTAGTAGCACTCTGAATTATCCCAAAGACACTATGAATAGAGCACTTAACTGAAGCCAATTACAGGATGAATTTGCTTAGGTATGTTAGCCTGCCTGAGAATGAATATGAGACTGCCTTGTTTTGGTATCTTTCCATTATATAATCTAAAATCCTGCCAGCCAAATTCCTTTTCCACTTAATACCTCTTTTATAAGTTAATGGCCTAATTTAGCTTTTTCTCTCCTTATGTTTTCAATTCCACATTCATGCTTGTTCCTTTTTCTACACTTTGTGACTATTTTTGACCTCAATTCAAAGGATCGTCCAAAACTGTGTCAGCTCATCTGAAACCTCCAAGACCTGAAACTTCATGTTTCTATACTTAGTGTGAAAATCCTTTACCTTGGCTGAATAGACAGTTTGCTGTATAGTTTAGAACAGCAGGGATCTAGTCTCTAGGTATTATTCCAGTGCAAATAATCGTAATTGCCACTTTGCCCATCTCCAAAAGGAAGCCACTTGCCTACCTACCATACCTACCATACCTACCATACCTACCATAAAGGGTGGAAGCAATGGTGTGTTTTTCCTGTGGCACATCAGATTGGCTAAAGACATTTCCTGGCCTCCAGAAGTGGAAGCTTTCCTCTTTAGCGCAGGCTGGGCATGGGATCCTCTGCTGCTCTTTACCAGTTCTACACAGATGGATGCAAATGGTTTAATTTGGCCCACTTTTCCCCAAAATTAGCTTATTTTGGGTGCAAGACCAGAATAGGTGTCAGTCTGTAGAGAGACCAGGAACTAACCACGCCTCCAATCTCCTGGTATGGGGCAGGACCATGCCATGGGTGAAGAACCCACAGCAGCAGGGACCAGCGTTCTAGAGGGAAAAAATTAGTTCGTATATGATCATTCTTTCTGGCTGACATTGGTAATTAGATAATCCAAAATTATTGCCATTGTCTCCAGCTGAAAAGAGGGAAGTGCAACCCCAAACTTTGCAATGAAAGTGCTGTTTTTTCCTGGGATAGAATTAACTTTCTTCTTAACGTTAGGTAGTATGGGACTGTGTTTTGGATCTTTGCTGAACACAGGGTTGGTAACACAGTAATGTTCTCATTACCACTGAGCAGGGCTTGCACAGTGTCAAGGCCTTTTCTGCTCCTCACACCACCCCAGTGAGGAGACTGGGGGTGCTCTAGGAGTAGTCATGGAGTCAAGAGCATCATATTTCAGTCTAGGTTAATATTACCAGGTTTTGGGAGAATTTCCTAGTCCCTTGTCTGAGTGAAGTCCCATGCCCTATTATGCCCTTGGATCAGTGCACTGGCCGGAATAGCTCCATAAAACTGCTTTTCTGAATTTGGTGGTAGTTTCTATAGGACTCAAAGGTAGCATCAGGAATGTGTTTTGCCAGGACCTTAACAGCACAAAAGGCAATTAAGTGCAATCAGTTGGGAACTTTCTGGAGGGAGGTGGTCACTCCAGCGGAGGTGAAGTTGATGCAATTCTTGCATTCATTAAGCATAGCAACAGATAAGAAGGAAATGTATTTTGTTTTCTGCCTTCTGTGTGATTATGAAGCGGCAACCACAACCTATATGAAACCTATATGAACCACAAACTATATGAAGCTGAAGAACAAAAAAAAAAAAGTCCAAAGCAGTCCTCTACAATGACTGAATTGTAAAAAGGATACCACTCGCCCAGTCCGGTGTCCTTCCTTCCCACATCACCTTTGGTATAGCCTCCAGGAGTAAGGAGTGTCATAGTTGAGACATTGCAAAGATTTCTCCCATTTAGAAGACAAGTTTATGAATTAGGGCACTGATTCTGGGCCTTGAAGAAACTGATTTTTTTTCACTCTGCTCTGCCCCAGGATCCTCATGTGCCTCTGACTCAGCTGGACATTTTTGGTGAGGAGGACATGCCTAACTCCCATTACCTGTAAAATGTGTACTCTCAAATACCTCACTGAGCTGCCTGGAGGCAACTGAAATCTGAAAGCACTCAAGGACATGTTTGAGTACAGCTGCTGCAGGCTGGACACCTCAGTGCATGCAAGGTAGTGTGCTGCACAAGAACAGGGCTCAGAGCAGCCCCTGGCCTAAGCCAGGGGACTGTGCAATAAGAAGAACAAAAAAGCCCCAAACCCAACCAACCAAACAAACAAAAAAAAAGAAAGAAGGCACAATTGGGTTGCCTTATGTCATTTGTGGGTCTCACCAGAAGCAGTCCACGTTGCCTTCTCTCTCTGCTAAACAAGATCACAGTAGGACCTACACTGGCACAAGTGTCAGTCAAAAGGTTGCAAAACACAAATATTAGATGCCTCAAAGAGATGGCCCACGTAGTATGTACACCCTGTTGTGTCATGCCTTATTTTTCCTGGAAAAAAGGGGAGGACTCAAGCCATTGTTTGCAAATTGGCAGACAGATCACTCATTTGTGTGGTGCTGTTAAATCCAAAAGTTACCCCACGAGTGGTCCTGGCCCAATGTTCTTGAACAAATTTATTAATGATGCCTGACAGGCTGTCTATGTTTGGGGATGTTCAGTTATTAGTCAGAAAATTAAACTTACAGCTGTATCACCCCTGTGAAAAGAATACAGAAAAGTACATCTAAGAGGAACTGTAAAAAACACAAAAATCAGTATTGCAGGGGTAATGGCATGTTTGCTAATACTCGGTTGCTGAGAAAACTTGGCTTTTCTTTTTTGAAAACTAATTTCTTATTGTTTGTTTAAGAGTGTAACTAAACTCAGTTGAGTTGCCTTTGGTTTGGGATGATAAGACTGAAATCCATCAAGGAAAGTGTATGGGGGCTTTTATGTTATTACTCAATTTGTTTCTCCCCTTATTCCATAGAAATGTTGTAACTCCACGAGTCCCACCTTCCTTCCAGTGAAGACAAGGGTAATTTTGCCCTGGAGTAGCCTCCAGCCTAGTGAAGATCCCTGCTACAGCTCCATCGGCTCCTTCCACTCCCAAGTGCTCAAGTGCTACTGGCTTTGGTGGGAATGAGGGGGGATTTCAGTGACCCTAAGGAGCCATGCACTGGTTCCTAAAAGGCTGAAAAATGCCAACATTATAGTTGATACAGAGGAGGTTATTGTCTGCATGTTTGCCATCTGAAGGTAGATGCTGGCACTACTTTATCCCACTGAAATCTCTTGGAGATACAGTGGATTTCCAAAGCAGTGGGCAAAGCACGGTTGCTTCTGGTTAAACAGAAGAGGCCAATGTGTAGGGCTTTTACTGCCTTAATTTCCCAAGGAATTTCTAATGAGTCAGAGTTAACTCTAGTGTTTAAAAGTAAAATATGGTTATGGCTCTCAAATGCAAGCTACATTTAACAACCATATATTGATTTTTTTTTCCTGTGTAATTTTATTTCTGTGAACATTTCTGTTTTCTTAATTAGTAGCCTTTTAAAGAGAGATTTAACATCTTCATTATCAGAGGGTAACTTATGAAACAGCTGTATGGAGAGAGAGGGAGAGACAGAGAGGATGGGGGGAAAGAAAAAAGCATTGGTGAAAGACTTTCTATCTGTACTTCAAGGGGATGTGTGTGTGCACATGCACGTGCCTGCACATGCACACAGACAAGCTTACCCTGACATTACAGTTAAGACAAAATAGCAGTGGCAAAGCTGGTGACAAAACTCAGCAATTTCCAATTGCACAGTCACCCTGTAACGGGAAGAACTGTTTACCCCATGTTCCTTATTAAACTGAAGTATTTTATTTAATGAGCATGACTCATGCAAGGTGTTCCCATAAATCATCAGCTGGTTTACAAACTCAATAACTAGGCTTCCTGCTATAACTAGGCTGTGCACACCTTAAATTATTAACACGCCAGGGCCTTAAGGCAGATCTTTGATGATGATGATATAAACACTGTGAGGACAAGGTGCTCTCTCAGCAAAAGATTATTGACTCTAATTACCATTTACCACAGGAAAAAGAAAAGAAAAGACAATAAAATATGAGGGAGAATTTAAATCTCAGATTTAATTTTATGAGGAGTTTTAAACTCCCAAACTTTTTGTTGTTGTTTTTGCTGCTGCTGCTGTTGGCTGCTGCTGTTGCATGATACTCTATAGTTGGCTGATCTTGAAAGCATGGCAGTTGTTAAGCAGAAAAGAAACAAAAAAATAAAACATGAGAGAACGTTCAGTTGATGCTATGTACATTCTTTGAAATGGATGGAAAAAGGCCAGAGGGAACAGAAAATGATAATACATTGGAAAGAATCCCAGCCTTAATTGTTTTCATGTATGTAATGTAATAAAAAGGTTAAAGCACTAATATGCCTGACTACAGTCATTTGGTTTGAAAACCAGAACTGCAGGTCAGCCTTTAAAAAAGGAACTGTATACTATTATTATAGGCTTCAATTTTACTCAACCCTCATTATATAAGAATTCTGGAAGTAATGGTGTAGAGGTTGAAATGCACTTATTTCTGTCCAGGTGAAAGAGCAAAGACAGTCCCACGTACAGTGCACATCTAATTTCTGTGAACGCAAACTGCATTAGAGAGTGGCACAGTGAGGACGCTGAAACCAGACTCGGCATAGTCACATCCTAAGTAGCAAATGAAAATAAAACATGCCTTTCACTACAAAGAGGAAATTACTTTCATTTTAAAGGCATGTTTACAATGTTGTTGCTTTTTCAACCTAATTTTTGAACCTGTGTTTTTATTAATGCAAACAGCAACTTCTTACATTTTTAATGATCTTTCCATGCTGTCAGATCCCAAAGGTACTTGGCAGATGGTACGACAAGGGCTTGCTTTATACCCGTTGCTGAAATAAACCATTTGAGGTTGAAATAAGGCTATCATCCTGCCTTGTTATGATAATAGGATTATGTCTGTAACTCTACCGGGAAGAATCTCCTCCTTCCCGTCTCCAAAGCATCAAAATCTTCCCAATTCTTAATTTTTATTATTTTACCTGTCACTTCTTTCTAGGTGGAAACCATGGAGTCCCTAAGTTCACTTCTTGTCTGCCAGTACTTGGCAGCTACTAATGAAGAAACTTTTTGTGGACTGATTCTGTGACTTACACATGAGAGGGAAATTGAGGCCAAAGTGTGCACAAAATGGAGGCAATATATTACTATTTCTCCTCAAAAAGAGTTGGAGCTGTGATTAAATTTTCCTTTTAAAAACTAGCACTTCCATCAGTACCAGCGGGTTGCAGCTGGAGTGCTGGTTCAATATTAAGTCTTAGGGATACCATGTATCTCTACACCATGTAGAGAGTCGCTGATCCCATGTTCTGCCAGATTAAAGCTTTCCTTGGAGGTCCTCTGTCCAAGCTCTGATCAGTCCCACTCCTACTTAACATGTGATATATGGCACAATCTGAACCAAAGGTTGTAAGCTACAGGCAGACATCCTGTGTTTCACTGTGGAAAGCTTTAAAGTGCTGGTGCTGCTTTCATTGTCCAAGCAAGAGGTGTTGCTGTGGGAAATACAGATGTGTTTTGTTGAGAACATTCTCCCTCAGTATAGCACAAGACAGAGAGATAAGTGCCTGATGCATGATATCCAGCAACAGTGGATCCTCAGGTTTATGTGTGCCATTTCATCCGGATGTTAGCATCCTACATTCATATCAGTACTGAGAAAAATGAGTTTAATGCAGTGCTTTCACACTCTTTGAGGTTTATTGTCCCAACAATGAATGGGAGATTTACATGAGTAACTCCTGTTAATATTACTGGGAGTTAGGAAAGCTACAGAGTGCATGTTGTGTATAAAACATATATAAAAGTAAAAAGCTGTGCATGAACATGTACGTGTCAGAGAGATGAAGTGAAAAGAGAAAGAACTGAAAGTGTTCACATATAACAAAGCAAAACAACAAAAAAATTCAACATTTCTTTGTCCCCACAACTCCATTAATGAGGGATATGGTTAATTTTAATTATACAAGTCAGGAAATTCTGTGTTTCCATAGAAACTCCATCTTTGTTCCTCTTTGTGCATTTATTTCTGCCTTATCTTTACTTGTTCACAGAACATAAAACAACCGTATGGCACAAGTGCTCTCTAGTAATAGAGAGGAGTGCTCTTCCTTTGCACCGTCTTATGACCACACTGTGGGCTGAATATGCAACTCTGGTCTTATGTGTGACAGTACATTTCAACAGAGTTCCTATAGAGTGAAACTGCAAGGACATAGCTGTGAATCTGGCCCTGCCCTTGTGTTTATGGTGGTGTTGTGTGATTTGCCTCACATCGTGTCACCTTGCCCACTAATGGCATCTTGAGAAAGTCGCAAAGTGACGAAAACAAGTTCTGTGTTGTGCTGGAGTAGGAGCTATGTCAATCAGAGGCGAGAAATAACCAACTAATTATTGCCTGGCATGTGCAGAAAACAGAGCTGGCCACTGATGGAGCTGCCACAGTTGCTGTAAGCATCGAGGCAGCCTGCTGAAAGCAGAGAGGGAATGAAGGGTAGCAAGTTGTGTGAGGGCAGTTGAAGAAAAGTCGATTTCCAGGTGTGTTCTGGACCACTTGTGTCAGCAATTTGTTTACGCAAGAAAAGGCTGAAAGAAGACTTCCCTGCAGAAGAGATCTCTACCCAGGCCTGCACAGACAGCAACTAAGTTAATTTCTAAACTTCATCTGTGCTTCAGCACTGTCCCCTTCCTGCTGCTGAAGGGACCTGCCTCACACTGACTTGGTTTTGTGTTCCTGGCTGACTCCATGACGGCTCTGGTTGGAGGGGGAAGAAGGCACTCTTTGCTCATGTTCTTTGGCAGCAGCATATTGTCTCCTTCCCAAGCCTCTCCATATAAACATGCACCTGCCAAACCTGAGACTATTACCTCTAAGAGATGGAGCAACACCTTCAGAAGGAAAGCCTATGTATGGTCTCAGACCAATGGACAAGGATAGCTGTGCAGTTTCATTCTGTCTCCTTTCTCCCCACCCAAAAACCACACTGGAACCTTAATTGCTCCTGTTTTGGAGAAAGCCATTTGCAGGCAGCCAGCAGAATTGAGCCCAGGGGTGAGGAGGCCCTCAGAGGTCTGATGGCCAGGCTGCACTGTGTGCAGGGAGTGTGACACATTCTGAGGGGTTCGCTCTGGGTGACATGAGAGTTTGAGATAGAAAGTAAGAGGTTCAGTTCAAGTCTAAACTAAACTCCTGATCTTTCGTGCAAGGCAGACCAGCCGTCATCACCTTTTATGTCCATAAATTGTGTAGACTGGCTTGATTACAGTAAATACTTACCATGCAACTGCTTCTGGGGCAGTCTAACCATAACTTTGACTTGTCCTTTCAGGAAACATCAGAAATGGTCACAGCCATGCCAGAGAGGAAAAGTGACATAAAGACAGGTGGTGCTACAAGCAGAAGAAATGTCATTACTGTGAAAAGCAGATTAAGCAAGGCAGTGGTAGAGATGAATCTCTCATTTCCATTTTTGCATACAGATGTGCTCCAGCATTGGCTGCCTTTCTGTCACTAGTTTACAATCTGTAATGCAGATTTATTCTTGGGTTCTATGTTTTTTCTTTATGTGGAGCGTTGCTTCCCCATAACAGACTGACTTCAAGCGCACGGCTGTTGTTCGAAGGTGTTGGAATTTTGCAGCACTGGGAGGCCTGGCAGATAGCATCCAGCAGAGCACATGGGGCTGTCACTGAACCACAGGACTGGTGGTGACTCCCAGCTTTCCTTGAAAGGTACACACCACTGTCTTGAGAGAGAAGAGGGGTTCTGGAAACAAGCCCAGGTCCATCTGCACATATAGCAATAAATGCTGTATGTGCAATTAAGTCTGCCTATTATCTTTAATGATTCCAGGAAGAATGCCTCTCTTCTGGTGGAGTGAAAAAGGACACATCTATCTGCATGGAGATCAATAAGCTCAGCATGAGCAGAGAGACACCTTGAGCTTCCAAATATGTGTGCATTTGTGAAATTGAGAGCCACCAAGTCTTAAGATGACTGATTTCACCTCCCAGTCCAAACCTGCTTTCAGGTTTGCATTCTAGCTCTTTCATTATACATGTGTAATAAACACTGTCACAACTTGCCATGCAAGAATGTACTGGAAAGTAACAATTTTAGCTGCTACTCTCACTTTTCCCTCCCATATATTTAAATATAATAGTGTTTTTTTAAGCTAAATGAAAAAAGGGAAAGGGAAGAATTAGGTATTCTGGACAATTTGTACAACACAACTCTGTGTGTGGTAGTGATATGGAAATTTCAATCTCTTCTACTAGTTTGTTGCTGCTCTGGGAGGAAGCAGCAACAACAAAAAACCTGCCTATAAGTACTTGTTGAAATAATGGGCCCATCAAACCAGATGTTGGCCAGATGAGCAGTCTTTTTGTATGTGTTCACATTCCCCTTGCTAATATTTGATTTCTGTGCAAAAATTAAACCTCACTTAGTGCCTGCCTACAAGCAGGCAAGCATCCAGATTATTAGGACATTTTAACACTTATATTTTAAACAAAAAGATCAAAAGCATTTGCTGTGCCTTTTCTTTCCATTTTTTTTTAGGGCTACTTAAGCAAACAACAGCAACATAAAATCCAAGGGGCTGATCTTGATTGAGTTGGCTTGTATGGGATGTTTTGCTGAGGCAAAAGTGGATGTTATACTTGGATGTGTCATGTAAAGTTACGGGTGTGGGCTCCTGCTCTGCATAGGAGATGCCCCCTTGAATCAGGTGTTAAGGCACCACTGAACATTGTTGACTTGCTACCAATGTCCTCCATTAAGTGCCTTTCAGTGAAGCATGCCAAGAAATAAACTAGTCATGGTAAACCTGACTTTTTAGCTCTTGCCAGAGAAACCTAATTCCCACACAGTAGCACAGAAAACATTTTTACGATGAAGATTTCACAAGTCAAAATAACACTCTTTTTGTGACTCTCGATATCCCAAGGGTAAAAAAATTGAATGAGTCATTAAGTTCCTGAAAAGCAATAAATTCATGTGGGTTTAAGTAGTTCACAAAACAAGCCTTTCCTCCTGTCACAACTCTTTCCCATTATGAGAAGTTCAGAGTCCTTCTCTGACAGTAAAGCTGCCACTTCTGGGTGATGAACTTAGCAAACATGATGAAGCATCTCCTACTGTCCTTCAAGGCTTTATACTGAATGTGTCTCAGGATGTGTCTCAAAACAACAGGGAAAATTCATCCAAGGTAGCATTATATCACTACAAATATGTTCAAATATAATTACATGTTGGTGGAAACTGGGGTTCTGAAACATTACATGTATTTACATGAGCATCACTGGGTCAAAGTCCCTGGAGTCAATGGTTTAACATTAGTGCATGGCCTTTGGGAGATAACCTTGAGACTCTGGGGTCTGATTTTTGCCAAATAGTAAAGAACTTTCTGTTCTAATTATGGTGAATGGAAACTCTGATGCTTTTGTGTTACTGGAAATTAGGCCCCTTGGTGTCTCAAACAAAACACTGAAACAAAAAGTTCCTAAAACATTGAAGAACTAAAGCATCTTCTGTTCTTCTGAACATTTTGACATCAAAATAATTGTTGCTCCCAAACCAAAGCCTACACTAGGAAATTCCTAAAGGCTCTGAGAGATTGCATTTTAAGTCCTATTCAAAGAATTGATCTAGTTTCTTAAAATACAATCATGATGAACTATTCACCACAGTGACATTCTACCACCCAATTTCAGCAGCAGATCTGTTGAGTATTTGCATCCCAAAGTAAACTGCCCTTGTATTCTTCATGGCTCAGGATGATGTGGTGATCCCATCAAGTCCTGAGGCTGGCTCAACTGTATATTTATCTGAAAGCTCCAAATTCTGGCTGTGGCCATTTTTCCTTCCACAGGTCCCTTTGGTACCAAGTGAAGTGTTCAAGTGATATTTGGGATGCTTGATGCAACTAGTAGACTCATACCTGTATGTTGCCATGCTACTCTCCCAAATGAATGACAAAATTTCTGGATTTATCCACCCTATGTGAAAAACAGTCCTTCTCCATGGCCCTACTATATGCTAAATTGTTGCTCCTTAAGGGTTTTGTTTGTAAAGTGGCACAGATTTAATATAGCATGTGTTTTATTTTGAGCAGACTCTACATTATAATGCAGCAATGTAATAGAACTCTTCTGGTTGACAAACACTCTGGTGTAAATGATTTAATTTACTAGCTGAAGCATGAG
This sequence comes from Dicrurus megarhynchus, assembly GCA_013399195.1. Taxonomy (NCBI): domain Eukaryota; kingdom Metazoa; phylum Chordata; class Aves; order Passeriformes; family Dicruridae; genus Dicrurus; species Dicrurus megarhynchus. The sequence continues at coordinate 617,506 of VXAD01004815.1, forward strand.
TCTACATATTATTGTACTGATCAGTCATTGCATACTAAAATCACTCATCCTTAATGTAATGATTTGGTATCCCTACAGAGAATTTGAGTCATCAGAAAGTCATTAGATACAGTAAAAAATGAAAATTACTATTACACAGCAGTAAACACTATTAACTGTTAGTTAAAACAGCATTTAATTTAGCAATGCAACAGTTTACAAATTTCTGCAGTTTACTTAGTTCTCATATAATTGTGACTACAAAGCTAATGCTTCCAGTGCCAATAGCATGACACAAATATGGGGTGGGAGAATATGATCAACTATTTCAGCTCAAAGGAAAGCAACTATACATCATTACAGAGCATCACGTTAATTTTTATCTTGGTTCAGTCATATGATGCCAAATCCATGATTGATTGTAGAGAAGGCAAAAAAGAACTGTATAGTTCTGTAAGGCATCCAGGCACGGGTCTGTCACTCAGTAGTGGGGATGGTGTGATATTTATTCTCCTGTGGCAAATGGGAGGTTGGCAAAGAAGTGTAGATGAAAGTAGAACACAGTAGAGTTCAGAGCTCTGTTAAGGCATTCAAACTTAGGGAGTGTAGTGGCTGAACACCTTTGGTGAATGGTGCAGATTTCTTCTGAGGAGCAAGGTATCCTGCAACCCTGAAAATCTGGTGGGTGTTTACCTAGCAATAAAACACTCTTTCCAAGCATCATTGGTTTTTTATGCTGGGATAATTGAAGTTCAGTTTATAGAGGAAAACAACATTTGTGCTTCTTTAGGTTCTGTCATATTGTGCCTGACAAACCTGGTGAGCTGTCACGCCTCCACCAAGAGGCAATGGAGCTGCTGCAAGGGGACACATGGCCCAGTGGTGACTCCTGCTTCACTGCCTGATTTTGCAGCTGAAGGTCCTGTCTAGAGGGTTCCCACCATACCCATTCAACCAGCAGGTAGCTGTCTTACTCAAGCAAATGGGAATTCCAAGATTTCTAAAGCGAGAGCTGTCCCAACTCTTCAAATAATTTTTTAGGACTAGTATTATTATTTTTTAGTGAAGGCACTTACCCCTGGTAGAGCTATGCTCATTTCACATTTGGATTTAAATGGAAATTAAAGGGCACTTGTAGCCTGTGCAAAATCACACTTTTTACTGGTAAGGTATCCTCTTGCAGGCAAGGCCCACAATAAAGGTCTCCCTCTCCTCCTTCTCCTTCCTTTTTCTTTTTCTTTTTCTTTTTCTTTTTCTTTTTCTTTTTCTTTTTCTTGAAACTTGTGGCAAACCTCTGAGTAGAAACCGTATCTCCCAAGTCCAGGATTAGCTCCTTAGCCACAGGGCTGTGGTTCCTTTCATGTTGCTTTCTTTTTGTCACAGAGTGTTGTATAAATTTTGGAGGCCAGTTTTATTTCTTCCAACCACAATCCACACAAGTTGTACAATGGACTGTCTTCTGCTGTCTTGTAATCCAGCTGAAGTGTCTGGACTAACACCAGGGGTGAATCTGATCCTTCCCTTTGTGTATGAATGTATATTCTTTGTGGGTTCTATGTATCTAAAAGCCTGAAAAGTATTGATTTTGCAGAGTATGAAATGTATGTGCCTAGACTTCACTGATAAGATAGAATTGTGGGATTTCTCTCATTTTCTGTTATGTTTGAATGAAGAATTGGCTGGAGGGGCATTTTTTGCTGGTATCATATGAATGTCTGGTGATACTTTTGAGTTAGCAATAATTACATTACATCTGCTGTGTACAGAACAGGAAACAAATTCTTCTTACGAAGCTACAGTACATGGATACAGATTTTGAGTTTTGTACTATTACATTTACTAACCACATAATTGCATATTTAGTTCTATTACACCAGAACCTGAAATGTTATGGTGCAGGGTATAATTACATCATTTACTCTGGAAGAAACCCTCAAGATTCAATATAAATAATAGGATTGCAGATTCATAGAAATTAGAGATGGGAAAAGAGCCTATTAGGTCATCTGCAGCCCAGTGAGAAAAATTATGAAGAGTTTGCTGGAGTGCATCCTATCATAGACATTGATTGCCCTTTCTATTTCCTCCTGTTAGAATTCCCCCAGAACCCTGCAAAAGAGCTGCTTGATGGTGTGGGAGAGGGACTGTGAGCCCGTGTCTCTGCACTAGCTGACAGCTTTGTAGGAGAACTGGCAAAAGCACACCCTTTGCTGCCGGCAGTGCAAAGTCTGCTAGAAATCCAGGTAAAGCTGTCTTCTTTTCACAAGAAGTGTCAGTTCTAGGGGCTGCACTGGTCACTGGCAGATGTAGGGATGAGGGCTGTTGTGTGACCTGGGCTACTCTCTGAGCAGGACTCGTACTAAATTTTCTGCTACCCACATCATTCACCTCACCTCTAATTCAGACCCTGGTCTTTTCCTCTACGTAGTTATTTAATTGGAATGTAAGTAGCAATTAAAAAGTTGCCACAAATATTAAGAATAGCTCTTTTCTGCAATAGCTATCTATCTTTCAGCCCTTTTTCCCTCCATAATGGACAGCAGTCTTCTAAGAGGTCCAGGAACTGAAGAGATGGCCATGAAGTGATCCAGAAGTTGTCCAGGTTGCTTCTCAGTTTAGTACCCTTTGTCATCATCACTCTCTGCTCTCTTCTTGCAGGCACAGCTCCCTCCATCCTATGTTTTCTCGCTTACTGGCTTTCTTCCTTCTTCTCCCTCTCTCCACTTGCTTGGCATTCTTTGAGAATTTGGTTCTCCTTTTTCTTCCTTCTCCTCACTTATATGTACAGAGACTTCACTGAGGAATTGTGTCAGTAAAATCACCTTCTGAACACACTCAGCCCTGGCAGATTTAGATGTGAGTAGAAAGAAGATAATAGTAGTTGGAGCTTTATGGCTTCAGCTGGTTTGCCTTTGTTAGTTCTCACCGCAGGTACATGAGGGAGAAGGTGCTGCCACCATGCCTCCATATCATCCATACGTGCCTCTAGACAGGCCTCCAGTGACATGTTTTTCAGTCCCATGCTGTTTCCATTGGCTCTCACATGCTGGTAATGGGTTCCTTGCTTACTCTCTCCCCTTCTGGTGTGAGCCCCAGAGGGCTCTGAGGCAGGTGAAAAGCAGTCCTGCCATGACGAAGCACCCCGGGGGGGAGACTGCAAAGGCCATGCCTTGGGGAAACAAATCCTTTCCCCAGGACAAAACCAGCTGTGCACTGGGGGCTCTCATGGCACCCCTATGCCTACCTCTGCATACTGGGTTGTTGGTGGGCCCCTGATGATGCCACTCCCTCTTCATCATTTCTGGGGGTCAGACCTGGCCTCCTGTGCAGCTTCATGATTTCATTCATTTTGGGGGATCTCTGCTGGGGATCTGGCCCTTTCTTACTCCTGAACCAGCAGCACAGCATTCCTGAAGGATGACTGCAGTGATGAGGCAATTAATTACAATTCTGACTTAACTGTGTGCTCAGGTTTAAACAAGTTTGCATCACTAACATTCCCCGTGTAATTGCTTTTAAAGGAGCAGAAGGAGCTGTGAAGCAAAAACCACCCGGGCACATGTGGCTGTGCAAAAAGCAAGGGTGGCAGGGGCAGGAAAAGTCGAGAGCAAGGACTTGCTTCCCCGTGAGCAGGGCAGTGCAGGAGAGACTTCATGGTTTTGATTTCAGTGTCAATAGTTGTACTGTGGGCTGGTGAGCCGATTCTGTGGAGGATGGGGTCCTGAATGGCAAGCCAGGATGATCCTTCTCAAAGTCCCAGCAGACCCGATATCATACCAATAACTGAGAATAATTGCAGGATGCTTTGGAGGACTGCTTTTCCTGATGCCTTCCAGCACAAAGAGCCAGATGACTCCCAAGAGCTCCATGGAGTCAAGAATCATGGATGTAATCATGGATGACTACATGCAAATGTGGAGACATAGAGGTGCCCTTCACCCGTTGCAGTTTTAATATTACTGACCTGTTTGCTGCCAAAAATAGTTTAGACTGAAATGTGTGTGTGACAGAGTCAGTTAATAATGATCTTTTACAAAAAAGAAACAGGACCAAAATGTGCTAGCAAGTAAAAAAGCATTTGGAGGCACAGGAAGCATGGGAAATTTCTGCTGCTATCCTTTGGACTTTCTAACTTGTGCTGAAAGTTTGTCTTTGATTAGCATTCCTATGGAGCCTTTACAACAGTGAATAAGTCCTCCTTAGCCTGCAAAACTTGATCACTTCACTGTGGTGTCTGTATCTGAACAAACATGGGCTCCTGTAAGAAAGAGAAAAAAAAGTTAATTTGTGCCAACACCTGCCCTAGTGGTTTTCAGAGGTGGACTAAAGAGAGTTGTTCCAGTTGATTCCAAACCTAACAAAGAGCAGGCTAGGTCCGTGCCACCCATCAAGATTAGAATGCACTGCAACTCTGATTTCAGGCTGTGTTTTTATTTAAACCCTATCTGTAGATGTATCTAATAAACACTACTGGAAACTAATTTACATTCTAAAATATATTAATTTAATCATAGTCATTATAAAAGTCAACCAATAAATAGCAAGTAAAGCAAGCAGAGTGAAACAAGAAAACGAGATAACCAATCTAACTTAAATAATGACAAGCACTGCAATCTAGAACAAAAAAATCACACAAGTTAACACTTTAACAACATTTGCATCCCAGTCTATTAGAGCTTTCATACTTGGTGTGACGAAAGTGTGGGATGAGTAAAAACAAGTCCTTACGGGCAAAATTCAACCATGCAGGGAAAGCCTGGATAAAATCTTCCCCATCCTTTCAGTCTTATGGAAGGAGGAACTGGAAGAGCCACTGGGTAGAAAATGTGTGTTTCTCCAACCATGGGGCCTGGGAATGAGTCCAGACACAACGTGCCAACACCTTGATATGCAGGATGCTGTGCTGTTGTTGCAGTCCATGAGACTGAAAGAGAAGTTCCAAAGCTTTGCAGCCTGCCCATGGGGAGTGTGCTTTCAAACTCAGAGGTAAACTGGGAGATTGCACCCCAGAGAAAGGAAAACCTGGTACTTGGGGCAGAGAATGAGACACTAGCAAATTCCGATTTTGTTCCTTTCATTCCTTGAGTCTCTTTCTGATGAGAATTGCCACAAGGCTAAAGCTTTTTCTAGAGCTGCAGAGGTAGTGGTTTTTGTGCTACCACTCCAGAGGGGCAAAGGTGTCTGCTACCACACAAGGAAGGTAGCAGCACAGATAGTGAGGGTCAGATAGGACTGGGGAATCTGGCCTCGTTTGAAGAAATTCTGATGGTGGAGTGCCTTGAATGAAAGAATGTCAAGATTTTATAATTAACACTTACATATATTTAAATATCATACCTTTCAAGCACACCAGATTGCTGTTGTCTGCTGCTTGCTCCAGCCCTGCTTCCCAAAGCAATGGTGACCCCTTTGGCCTCTGCAGGCAACACCACATCCTTCAGCAGCAGGGTCAGCTCCATGTGTCACAGACAAGGTACAGTCCGTGGTACCAACGCCTCCAATGAGGTTGAGGAACAGACTTTGCTCCCAAGGGTTATACAGCCCTTGGACTTCTTTCAAGAGCTGCATCTATGGTTTAGAGAATTTCTCCTTATTATTTCCCGCTGAGTCTCTCACACCAATTTCCTTCTGTTTCCCAAAATCAAACAAGTCATGAGTGCTACGACTCCTCCCCGAGGGAGGAGATTTATTGTTTTGGTGAGAACCACCCACTGGCCAAGCATTTGCATAGGTCAATTCCTCAGTGGTAAAGCCTATAAATAAATGAATTAAGAGATTTGGTGATGCCCCTGGGAAACTTTACATCAACACATTTGTGTAAAGGCAGCTCCAGGCCCAGGCCTCTCCCATTCCTTTTATTTTTAGAGACTTATACCCAAGAACAGAAGACTTCTTTCTTGGGGCCATATTTTTTTAAAGTGGTCCTATCTCTGCATCCAAGTGTGAGACTATAATAATAATAATAACAACAGCAATAACAACAACAACAACAGCTAATGATGATGATAAGTGTAATACCTTTCACTTATGTGTTTCTCATTGCTATGATTTGCATTACATCAGAAATATATAATAGGGGCTCCCTGCCAAGCAGATAACCAGTGTTGACCTGAAGAAGCTATGCTCCAAGACATAAGCAAGCTCCAAATAAAAATACACATGCAAAATTATATACACTCACATATATGGCCTCAATCTGATTCATCCAAAGAGATGAAAGCAATTGGCAAACAGCAATTAACTCATTTTCATGCAACAGATAAGCATCATCTTTCTATCTGATGGATGAGCAAGACAAGTTAAATGACTTGCCCAAGGTTACACAATGCATCGGGGCAGAGCTTGGAAGCAGTATAAAGAAGTCTTCATCCCCTGATCTAACTTTCCTCTTCTTGACTTTCATCTGAATTTTCAGGGTACAGAAGAGCAGACTTTCAGAAATGTGCACACACGTACACATACGCTTGTGAACCTGGAAGATAAAAAGACATTAGGGTTGGGCTCTAACTGCATCTGGTTAGCAAACTACCCTTGAAGACCTGTATGTTCTCCACAGCCTCTCAGCTTGCATAGTTTAAAGGGCTGCAGCCAATTAGCATTTGATTTTGAGTAACAAATTTTGTTTTCCAACATAAATTAGATCTGTGTCTCTCTTGATGTTATAATTTTCAGTTTTAATGTCACTGAATTTTGGCTTTGGTTAAAGAAGCAGCAAGAGTTGCTGGACAACTGCAAAGGGATGCTTTTCTTAACAGCAGAGAGATTGCAACCACTTAAACTTCCTTTTTTTTTTTTTTCTTGTTTTTTGGTGTCTGCCTGAGAGAAAAGCACTTACTGTTAATCTCATAGCAGTAAATTACAGAGAATTTGCTCACTTCCATAATGTTTTCTACTCAAAGATCTTTAGAAATATTATCCACTAATTCAGCATGACAGCACTGCTATAAAGGTATATGGGGCTTTTCCACATTTTAGAGAGGAAAAAATTGTTGAAAGAAATTTGAAAGTCTGCTTGTTAGCAGCAGTGCTGTGTGGATGGTACGGGCAGGTGTAAAGAGCCAGGCATATAAATGCAATAGTCCACTTCCAGAGACAAATTTTAATATGCATATCAGGAAAACTACTGTACCCAATAACTATGAAATTTAATATCACACAACTAAGTGACTTACCCAAGATCTCAAAGAAAATCTGTGGCAGAATCAGGAAAATGTCCTGCTCTTGTTCTTAAGCCACAAACCCACTTTTCCCTTTGAACCTCCAATCAGTCTTTTCTTTGATTTAAAGTTGACTGAGATGAGCTGATTAAGTTTCCATGTATCATCTGGAAGCTTCAGAACAGGCTTGTTTTGCTAGACGTTCCCATCAGCCCCCATAGTTTCAGGCCTTTTGATTATAAAATGCTTTTTACGTTAGTCTTCATGGAAACTCCCTTTTTCTTTTGTTTTAATCATTTACAAGCTGGAGCTTTGCCAATTTATGTAACATGGTCTCATCCTACTCATTATTTCATCATACTCCTGCCAGATCTTTATTAAATGTATTTCTCCCCCCGCTTTAGTAAAAAAGGGATGGGTGCCTGGGAACCTGGATATGCAAAATGAGTGGGAATTCAGATTTTTTTTCTTTCTCTATGTTTTTCACTCTCTTTTATTCCAGACTCAGAAATACCAGTGAGAAAGGTTATCTTCCCCATTTGTGGGAGAGAAGTGCCTGTCAAGTTTAGGTGGGTTATTAGTGAGGGGTGGGATTCTCAGTCTCTCCAAACTCCCACTAAGAGGGAGACAAGCCACAGACTTTGAAGTCTTACTCATGGTCATAGCACAAAAAAACCCAGTAAAATTTTCTCTATAGGTCAATGAGGCAGGTTTTTAGCCTTCCTAAATAACTTCCAAGCCTTTTATACGTGCAGTTCAGGTACACTTGGGTTTCCTATCTCCTTTCACTGCTTTGGTACTTTCCTCCCTGTGTCATCTGTTATTTTTAAGGCGTGTGCCTTGCTAATTGAAAAAGCTGTACGACTCCCTGTGAATTTTCGCCATTCACATTCACATCTCTGGAAGCCGTGAGCACAACCTCTATAATGTGACACCAAGAAATATGACCCTGTGATCTTTGAGGGACATAGTGGTGCTCTTGACTTGGCTGGACACTTCAAGGGCACTGGAAACAGCTGAATTCTGCTGGTGAAGCCTGGCCATAGTGCTTGTCCATTTGTTATTTGAGGACTCTTTCTGCCTTATAAAACCAATCTTGTGAGGATGCACTCACAAGAGGTTGGTCCAGGGCTGTAGGCTGTGCTGTTCCTACTTGATAAAGCCACTTTCTTCTTTTCTTTTTCTTTTTCTTTTTCTTTTTCTTTTTCTTTTTCTTTTTCTTTTTCTTTTTCTTTTTCTTTTTCTTTTTCTTTTTCTTTTCTTCAAAACCATTGAGTGATTCCATACTCCTTGCTCCTTGTAGCAATGCCTGGACCAGGCAATTTCCTGATAACCATGTCCTTGAGCAGATCATAGGTCCCAGTCTGTCACTCTCTACTGTGGCCCTTGTCCATGAGAGGATTTCCCCCTCTGTGTTTGCCTCCCATGGGCACAGACTGTTTTTCTTGTTCCCAGGATGAGAAATTTCTGATGTATTTTGCATATATGTTGAACGATGAGCTTTTGTACAGTTACACAAACTTGTGGTTTCCTATGAATTCAAGGTTCTCCTCACCCCCAGTGGTTTTCCTAACCTTTATTGGTGATAGCTATCAGCTTTTCGTGGTTTGAAGAGAACAGGGGCCCCCATTATTTAAACTTTCTGCTGTGCTCCAAACACTTTAACAAGCAACTTGCACAAACTTTTTTCCCTCAACTTGATGGACCCCATTTTAGTGTTCACAAGGGGACTTGACACCACAGAATCCAACCAGGCCTAATTAGTGTAGGTGTGGACTGCATGTTGCACGAGATCTTCTTCTTGCAAAACGTGCTGTGTGTAAATATGATTACACACGACGTTGTGTTTGTGTCACTGGAAATGTGCTGCCATCGGAGATGAGGACCCTGGGTCAGTGTCCCAGGGGGAATTCTCCTCAGGACCCCTGACCCCAACCCTCACACATGGCTTATTTCAGTGCATTTCAAGTACAAACACGACTGCTCTTTTGAAGTACTTTTATGAGCCTTGGGGGTAAGTCATCTCTGGCAGGGATGATTTAGCAGTATGCCTTTGAGAAGGTGAACTCTAACAGAGGCAGGGAAATCACCCCAAACCTCTCACCAATGTGGTGGCAGACCTTTTAAAGCAGATCCCAAGAGCTTCTCACTCCTCTCCAGCACAGCCTCAGGGTAGGACTAGAGGATGCACTTCAGGATTCTACAGCCCACACCATACCAAACATTTACAAAAGTAGTGTAAAATGTGTTGTATGTTAGAGGTAAGTGCCCATCACTGCCAATAGAAAGCATCAAAACCTGGATGCTTGAGCTGTATTTAGGAGGATTGGGCAGGTTCATGTTTAGTCTGAACAACAGGAAGGCAATGTGGGGACTATGCCAAAAAAACACAAATATGTGCTCACCTCCTAACAGAGATGGGGATGAAACCATCACCAAGGCCTATGGCTCCAATGGTGTGTTCACTGGAGGCAGAAAAGGGTGCAAGCAGGCCAGTGGAAGCTGGGAACAAAACCTCAAATAAAATAAAAACAGGAAACCCATAGGTCTGTAATGAAACACAATTTTTTCTTAATTCATGGAATTAATGGTGTGTAAAATGTGAATTTCTGAGGATATGCAGCAAGGAAGTAACTTTTTCAGGAGCTGCTGTTATTGCAGGGTTGTTTGTTTGGCCTGGGCCTGACAGTAATGTTGTTTGTGGCTTTTAACTTAGCAAGTAGGAATCCCAATACTGAATTACGTGATGAAAATACCTTTCAACAATCTCAGTGTCTGGGAGGAAAGGAACTTCAAGACTGGACTCATGGTTTATATTTCCAAAGATGACTTTTACCTTTTGCTCAGCTTTTGGATGACAAGTTCGCAGACCAGCTCTTTGTCAGTTACTGAGCAACCACGAGAGTCACTGAGTTTCTGCCAGGATGCTGAGTGTGCTGTCCCAGTACAAACACACTCCCTTTATTAAAGCTGAATGGCCTCTAAATAAGAGTATTTCACGGGGTGTGTGTATTTAAATCTATATAACTTCTCTAAGCTAATGCTGCGAGCCAGCTTTCCTTCCTCATGTGGTCTCACAAGGAGCTGGCAACAAGCCCTAGGACACTGAGTGGGACAGTTGACCTCACAGGGTTTTTAGGGGTGACGAGGAACAGGAGATCATGGACAAGCATGGACAGCCCAGTGAGTGGGTAAAAGAGCAGCAGTCGCATGGACACAGCTGGCAGCAGGGGGTTTTCCCAGGCCAAGTCTGCATCTGCCAGTTTATCAAACTGCATCACATTGCTTCCAGCACAGCCTTTGGGGAGAACTGGATGTTTGAATGGGGGCACGTGTCAAAGAGAGACCTCAGTACCATGGAGCTTGGTGTGTTTTAGCTGCAGACCCATCCCAAAGCCACAGCTCCGGTTTGTCCTGTCCCCTTTGCTGTCACATTCCGAAACCTGCAATCTCAGTTCAGGCCTGGTTCTTCCCTTTTGGCAAGTGTTAGTCTGCAAAAAATCATCTCCTAATTTTCATACTTACATCTTTGTTTCAGAGTGGGACTCTAGAGGCTTGCAGCCATCTTTCAGGAGGCTCCAGTTCAAGCTGGAGTTGTTAGTTACGCTATGCAACGGAGCAGCACTCACACAAAACCAACATGGCAGCTGGTGCTGGGGTTTCATGGACACATTACAGCCCAAATGCCAAAAAGACGAGAGGGGGAAAAAAAAATCTATTTAAGCAATTTTTTCCTCTCTATAGGAACTTAGTCTGTCAGCAGCATAAACACTTGCAATCATGCACTTCCTAGGATGCATGTGCTATCGAAAAGGGAGGTGTTAATTGCTGTGCTAATTACAACATGATTGCTTTGCACTTGTTTTGCACTTGCAGGTGATTAAATTTTTAACGAAGCATATTACTTGGCACTGTTAGCATAGTTAACACATTTCTCTCTCTCTCTCTCCCTCTCTCTCTTCCTCTCCCCTCCCTGTTTTTTATGCCTTGGGAGAAGTCCTGTGCCGCAGACCCTTCGCTGGCTGCGATGTGCTGTTGTGCTTGGAACGAGCCCCTGTTTAGGCTGTCGGTGGCAGTACCCTGGGTTCCTGCTCGGAAAGAGCAGCAGCCTGTTATCATCAGGCTCAGCGTGACGGCGCCGGCCAGATGCGAATGCAGAACCCACCAAGGTATTAGCTAAAAATTAGGCAAGGCTGTTGATGCCAATCTCACAGATTTCATTTAAAAACTATGCCAGCTCGAGCCAGTCAGGCGGCAGCGGCGGAGGGTGTGCGGGAAGGTGGAGAAATGACAGCAAGTTCCCCGTGATTTATTTCTGCTTTGCTGAGCGGGTTCCCAGCTGAATGAGAGCAGGGGAAACTTGCATCTGTTCGACGGGCAGGCTCACGTCTCTCCAATAAGGCGGCAATTACACGGCCCAGTGAGGCTGCGTGACCAAAGGAAAGCTGGGTGAACCAGCCCGTTGGATTTGTTGATGGGCATAGATGGCTTTACCTTGCTGGCTGCTGGTTTTGCAAGTTCCCTGCAAACTTGTTGATTCTGATGGGTTTGAGCTAATTGATCCCAAATGAATGACAAACTCTCTTTTGGTGGATGTTGTCCAGACTGGTGTATTGCTTTTGCATTGCTCAACTCTGTTTGCCTTTGGAGACTGTCTGGTCTATTTTTTATGGCAACAAAAACTTTCTGAGGCTCTTGGGGTCAGGCTGCATGAATGGACTGAATGGTTGTTAATATTATACATAAAAAAGGGATGTGATCTAGTCCTGAAAAGTGCTCCTCACAAGAGGCCAAAAGGCACCTCCTGCTTCTGTTCACAGACGGTATAAGTAAAAGGAGAGAAACTGGGTGAACAGTGAGAAATATTGGAAAGGCTAGAAAAGGTGATCTCAGCCAACTTTTTAAATTTCATGACTAAGAGCCACTCAATAAGGAAGCAGAAGAGGAAAAAAGAAGATTTGAAACTGATAAGGAAATATTTTTAGATAACACTTAATTAACCCTGGGAGCTTATTTCCACAAAACACCACTGAGTCCAAAAGATTAACTGGATCCAAAACAGGCTAGGTAGGCATTTGTATGGATAAGAAGACTTACATGAGACAAGATTAAAAATCTATAAGGGATGCAAACTCTCATGCTTCATGGCATTGGGAAACAGCTAACTGGTGAGGAATAAGAACATACTTCTCCTGTGGACAGATCTTCCCATGCTGGTTCATAGGGGGTTTATTGCACTGTCCTGTGCGGCAGCTAGTTTGGGACGCAGGCAGGGATGGGCACTGAGAGTGGCAGAACAATGGCCTGATCCAGGACCCGGCCATTCCTTTGTTCCCATGCAGCACTGGTCTGCATCCAGGCTAGGCCAGGGATACCTTTTCAAAAAGGAAGGGGGAAACCAAAGAGCTTACAAGGAGACTACACAAATACTCCTGACATAAATCCTTGCTTCTTGCGCATGCACACCCCCAGTGAATTAATAGGAACAGAGGAAAAAAGTTGTTGCTGGGATTGTTTACATAATATGAATTAAAAAGCGCTTGGGAACATCTTCAGCATGAATTAGCTGAATTTATTTTGGCTAAATATTTGTGAACCGTTTTTAGCTGCATGTGCTGAATTTTACTGTGTCCAGGCACACACAAGCATACACTGATGAGGAGTGAAATCCTGAAGGATTTGGGAGAGCAGGTCTGGTCCCTGGGGAGCTGGGAAATAAGACTGAGGTTTGGTACCCATATAAGACAGATAACTCTGTGCCCTGTAAGTGATTTGGTTTAGCATTAAGTGTTAAAATAAAAACTGGACTTATATAAATTGCTGTGAGGTGATATCCTCACCGCACTGTCATGACCTGGCAAGTTCAGTCTAGAAGTTCATGGACACTGACCCTCACATATTTAATATAGATAATGTAAATAGATTTGCCCACTGGCATCAAGGGGCCAAACTTAAGTACCTAAGCTTCACACTTTTTGTGCCATGTAATTGTTCACATGTCACTGTTCACATAATTGGAGGACTAAGAGGCCAAGGGGGAGTGAAAATGACAACAGGAATACGTTTTTCTGCAGAGCTGGAGAGTTTGCATTAACAATTTAGAATGCTGGCAAGGCTCTCTTTAATGTTTCATGCATTTTTTTGGCCCACAAATCACAGGCCTTCACCTTTCCCATCATGTTGGCCATGTGGCCCTGCAGCAGGTCTCTCATGCAGGAGTGAAGACAAAGGATGGGAGAGGACCCTGCGTGCCCTGGGGCCTGTTCCTGCAGTGACAGTGTGTATGAATGTGTGTGTGTCCCCTCCATGTGGGGGGCTGAAGCGGTGTGGAGTGAGTGGATGGTGTCTGTAAAGTCCTGGGGACTCCAGCAAAACGTCTTCAATTGCAGGATTGGTTTTTGCTTGACTTTTCTGTGCCAGCATTAAAAGATGTGAATTGATATCACTTTTAACTGGCAGGTTTCATTATCTGCAATTTCATTAAGAGGTATATCTGCTGAAGGACCACTGACTGTTTTTTTTATTTTTGGCTTGATGGGTTCAATTCTATCGGCAGCAAACCTTGTCATCCCCCCACCTCCAAACTTCATATTCTAGTTTATTACTCACTGTCTGTCTGGCCCCTAGCGTACTTTGACTGCAGATGTCATAACAGAAAAGAGATGAACAGGCAGCTCTTACTTCCTGATAAATTAATGTGCTGCAGTCTAATCCATATCCCAAATGATAAAGTTAACAACAGTTTGCAAGCCTGTCACATAATCTAAAAAATTCAGACGGATATTTTTCCCCCTTGTGTGGGAGGAAAAAGCTGTTTCGGGGATGAACAGTTACTAATACATTTAAGCTCCTGTAGAATGTCATGGAAATGGCACAATTAATTCATCTGCCACCTCAATCCAGTGGTGAAGCACTTTTATTGGGAGCAACATGTCTGGCAGGCTGCTGGCCGTGGCGTGCTTCCCAAGGCTGCTGCAGCCCGTCCTCCCTCCTTCGTCTGCTTGCTCCAGCTGGGCTCGGGCCTCGCTCAGCTGCCAGTCTTCGGGGGCGAATTTCTGCTGCAGTCTTTGGGGTCAGTCACCTGTGGTTCTCCCACAGTCCCCAGCATGTGGTTACTGGGACGTGGAAATGGGAACTCAGCAAAGCCTTGCTCTAAATCTGCCGTGCCGCTCCAGAAACCGCGGCGTGCGTCAGCCACGGCAGCACACGTCTTTGTGCAAGAGGCAAATTGATGTGCAGACCTGCCACTGTGCTGTAGGTGGGGAAGGATGCTCTTCCCAGCCTCTGCCTCCGGTGTGTAGAGCCTCTCTGTTCACACAGAGCAGCTCATGTATGTGGGGTGAGCATCTGAGGGATGGATCCTGAGCCGAGGAGAACTGGGTTATCTCCTTAAAACTTCGCAGACTCGAGCCAGTTTACACCAGCTGACAATAAAGCCCTTCCAGCATAAGTGACTGTGGGAAACAACTGTGCAAAGAGGGTTTATTTGGGCATAGTCTCCAAAAAGGGGAAATTACCCTAATTTCCTGGTCTAGAATTCCTGTAAGTAGAATGTTTCCTGTAAGGCTTTCTCTGTGTCTTTCTGCAACCATACCAAATATAACAGATAAAGGCTTTTATCCTAATATTTTTTAGTGATTTTAATGACAATCCAGGTTGGCAGAGGAATAAGAGAAAAGAAAAATGCAGTAATGAAAACTTTAAAAGCTTTCTCTGCTGCAAAGTCATCAGCTGAGTTATAAAGCAGGAAAAGGTTGTGAGGGATGGAGAAATATTACTATCAAAGCAAAGTTGCATATCCTTGATTTCAGTACTTGGTTTTGCTCTTCTTGCCAGTTCTACAGGTTGGTTTTTTTTTTTTCTGTTGGTAGGCACGGCTGACATGATGCTTAGATCTAAAGTTTGCATTGCTGATGCAGCTCCCTTTTACTACAACCTGCAACCCCACTTCAAATTCTGTGCTAAGCACACTTTCAAGCTGCAAATATGTGGTGGGCAAAGAGAGATGGGAGGTGATCGGTGTTGGGATGTTAGCTGTGTTGATGGGTTGAAAAAAACAGAAGAAAATGAGATGTCAGCTTGTTGCAGGATTCACTTGGGAAGCTGGAGGAATACCACAGTGGGCAATAGCTTTTTCAGAGTGCTGTCTCCTGCATGGAGCAGGCACAACATGCTGCAGCCCCCACAGCTGGACAGTGTGGGTCAAAATAGCCTCCCCCCAACCTGCTTGGGGTTCTTCCTTTGCTTCAGAGTCACCTTTGAGAAAGGCAAAGCCATGTTCAGGCTCTGCCTCTCTCTCTCCCATTTTGTCAGGTCTGGCATCAGTGCTACCCTCACGCTTCCTCACCAGAGACTGAGCAAGTATAGATGCAGAAAATACCTTACCACTATGGGACACATACCTAAATCTAATGGAATGAAAACCACAGGTGCTGACTTTAAGAACATTTCCCTCTTTAGGAGACACTGACAGAGGAAACCTGTTGTTCAGGAGTTTAATGGTCCCTGGACAAGGATCCTGTAAGCAGCCCCTTTTCCTCTTGGATGCTTCTGATGCCAGATAGGGGAAGGCAAAGCTTATTCCTGAGTCTGACCTATTTCTGTGGAGCAGCTGCAAGCCAGGGTAATAACTCACTTATCTGGTGAGAAACCCACAACAGCACCTTACAGACAGGCACTGTCTTGCAGAGCTCTCGTTCTGCAGCCTGGGTGGTTGCTGACAGCCTCCCCCAGAGCCCCCCCCTCAGCTGGCCACAGTGCCCCAGAAGAAGGTCAGTCCAAAAAATGGGGTGGTGTGGATTACTGAAACATTTGCTTGAAAGTATACCTGGTGGTGACATTTACAGAAAGCCTTACAGAATACCCAGAACTCCCAAATGAGTGAAAACTAGGATCTACCAGAATGCTGTGAGGAAAATCTGTTATTAAACCATCTTTGGTGAATGACAATGCCTTCACCAAGGAGTCATCCGAGAGAGCATTTTCCAATGCCTTGCAGTTTGAAGGTGGTAATGGTTGAGGGGTGGGCAGTGTCCCCCCAGTTACACCTTGAAGCCTTGGTAGTGTGGAGAGTGGTGGAGCACAGACCAGCCCTGGGGTCCAAATGCTGCTGATCCGCTTCAGCAATGTCACCAGGTGCGGTTTCATGCCAAAAGCGAGATGCTGAAAGGTGAGATCTCTGCAGCTCCCTAACAGGCCACATAAATCTTTGGTCAGCTGCCACCATGCTGTATTGCAGCCTTGGCTGGTTTCCTCACAAGTCTCCCTCACATCAGGGGTGCTCCTGAGGTCAGAGCAGGCAACAGTTGTACCTGCTTCAGGGCCTGGGTGGAGAGTGGGGAGGTGGAGACCCACGCTTTATGTGCTGGGGGAGGCTGCAGCGACTGAGCCAGGGCATGTGTGCTAGCGAGGGACCTGCTCAAGCCTGCCAAGGTCTCATTGCTACCACCACATTACTCGTGTCAATTCCCACTTATTAGAAAATCTTTCCCAGATCAGGAATGAGGTAACTCTCACTCACCCAGTTAGCTGTGTCTCCCAAGAGCCTTCCAGGCAAAGAGCAAGGTTCTCCCCTGAGCAGGCCTGTGCTATTTGAATACTTTTGCTGAGCTTTCTCTGGCTAAAAATTGTCTTACCCCAGGGGACTCCTCTGCCTGAGGGACTGCAAAGTGTTCTGCTGGGGATGCCAGGTGATTGCTGGCAGAGGGTTAAAACTAACTCCTCTTGCGGGTTTGGTGATCTACGCATAAGAAAGTGGGTGTATCTGAAAAGAGTGTGGAGCTCATTATATTGTATATTTCAAGACTCTTGTTGTGATTTATTTCGGGCACACATCTACCTCTTCCTCATCTTTTGTAAAAAATAAGCCCACAATTGGTATAGAGTGAGAAGATGCCACTGATTCTGGCCATAAACATTTTACTAAGTACTTTGGGTGAGGATGTTCCCAAACTGCCTGGGAATCATCTCACATAGCCCATGTGATCTTGTCACAGACCATGATCTTCAGCTCCATCCCTCTTGCCCAGAAAATTCTTTCCAGCATTGTGGGATACCAGGACCTAATAGCCAGGTAAAAGCACTCTGCTGCCTTTTTCCTTTCTGTATTAGAGCATTTTTCCCTTAGGGAGAGAAGTGGAGTAGGGCACTACAAGGGCAACCTAGGCCATTAGGGCGTTACTGTTCTGTGGCATTTTAATTTCCTGTACTTATGCATAATATGGGTTTCATGGTGTTGGATTTTCTCCGTGATGATAACGCTGATAATAACGGTGATGATAATAACGGTGATGATAATAATAATAATAATAATAATAATAATAGTAATAGTGTTTAAAAGTACCCTGTTTCCCCTGCATCCCTGCTTGTGGATAGCTTTGCTGTCTGGTAAATCTCAATATTTAGAACAGATCCAGTTGTTAGCACTGAAGACACAAAAAAAAATCAGAGCTGACTGTTTCAGACAGCTGATGGATTAGTAACAGCCAAAGTTAAAAAGCTACAAGTCTCCAGACTGATGGGAAGATATAACTCATAGGATCCAAAATTACTGAATGTGAGTGCATTAAATAATACAATCATCCATTGTGAAGATTTCGTAAAGATGTAGAAGAAGGGTTTCTTTGGTGTTCATCTTTTCCATAGAAATCCTCTATGAATAAAAAAACTGTTAAAGAAATAGTTCCATGAGCATTGGAAGTAATGAAGCCTGGTTTCACAGAATGGGTGAAGTTGGAAGGCACTACAGTGGATCATCTGGTCCAACCTCCCTGCAGGGCCATCCTGGAGCATGTTGTGCAGGATTGCATCCAGACGGTTCTTGAATATTTCCAGTAAGGGAGACTCCAGAGTCTCTCTGTGGGCAATCTGTTCCAGTGCTCAGTCATCTGCACAGTAAATTTCTCCTCAAATAGTTTCCCATAGATCCTTTCTGTGTGGATCCTCTGCTGGCTGAGACAGACGTCATCAGCTTTTCCTTCCATTGGCACTAATAAGTTCTTGCATCTTTTTGTCCACTTCTTTTCATAAAACTTATAGGGACACTTACTCTACCTCTTGGCTTGGCTGATCCAACACAGCAGGTTCAAAAGTGACTGTGCAATATGAGGTGACAGACATGCCTATCCACGGGGTGACCTGATGTGTGCACGGGAAATCAGAGATGTGGACTAACCACTGGTGGGGGTGTCCTTAGCAGACTTTATTGCTGCTGCAGCGTGCTGCAGCTCTGCTTTCTCCTGTGCCATCCCGGAGCAAACGGGGTGTCCAGTGGTGAGGAAAGCTTACAACATGCTCCTGTCCTGTTACATGTAGAGTGAACTTGTCTTTGTACACTGACAACATTCATCCTGTCACTATTTCTGAGACAGAAAAGTCCTTGGAGTGGAGGCTAGCCTGGAGATAGGTATCCCTTTAGGTCCCCTTTTCAGGAACATCAGGTGATATTTCCACTCCTTCATGTCCCACTGACCAAGAGCCATGGTGCACATATAACCCAGGGGGTTCAGCCTGGCTGCCCTTTTGTCTGCAGAAGCCTGTGCAGAAGATCTTTTTTTGTAAAACATTCACATTGTGCTCCAGCAGAGGAGAAAGTAGTTTTCCTGTCTTTCTTGAACCCAATATAAAGCGGCATGCCTTATATTGGCTTCAGAGGACAAATCATGTTATCACCATGTTCCAGCAGCTACAAAGAAGACTGAGACTGCCTTCTTACAAGGAGTCACCTGGAAAGATGATAAATTAAAGATGGATATAAATCATTCCTGGGGAGTTCCAATTAGATACAAGAGGAAAATTTTTTACAATTAGGACAATCAGCCATTGGAATAATCTACCAGAGAAGTGGTGGATTCCCCAACGTTGGTCGCTTTTAAGATTCAGCTGAACAGAGTGCTCAGCCATCTTGTGTAGACTGCTTTTGCCGAGAAAGATTGGATCAGATGATCCTTGAGGTCCCTTCCAACAGGGTATTCTATGATTCCGTGAAATTCATTTGTGAGTTGTCTACAGGGACTCCTCCAAATGTAGAAGGCTGCTGAGCTAGAGGTCCTTCATCTTCAGCAGCTTTGGAGGAGCCCTCAGAGATTCCCTGGGGACTCTGAAGGTTGCCTAGATACCCTAGCATGAGAACTCAGGCAGATAAGCCAGACTTTTAATCTTATTTTTCTTAATTAAGGAGATTGATGACAAAAGCTATTCTGATAACCAGTGATGAGTTGTGGGCCAGTAAAAGACTGGACAAAGTTGAGTCCCTTATAGCTCAGATATATCTTTCTGGTCTCTGAAACAGTGCACACGTTTTTATTTCTCACTTTCTTCAGGCACTCTGGAACACAGCAAGAACAGCACGGTGCAACCACATTGTTTCATCAGATGGAAATCTGTGTAATCTCAAGTGATCCCCACTGAAGTTTAAACAGACACAGAAGACCACATTTTCATTAACTCGTGCATATACACAGATTTTACAATGGTAGTTTGAATTTGGAAGTGGGTGCCCGTCTGCAAAGTAGGGACATCTTGTTAGCAGATGTTATTTGTCTGAGAGGTTGAACTTTTTCTAATGACAGTACTTTTTACTTTTTTTTTTAGCATTTGTAGTACCCTGAAGAAACATAAAGGCACAACTACAACTTTACAAGCAGCAAATTGTTTTCTAGTTGAAAATACTGTAAAAAGACAAATTGTTATTTTTACTTTGCAGGCAGACTTGTTCACAAAAGTGTGTGTGGGCAAGGTGAGCCTGTTTATGTAAGTAGCTGTTTCCTATTATTCTAGGGAATTCATGAATACAAAGCATATAGATAAAATCCCACTCTGTGTGGGTGCGTTTGTTGAGTAAAGTTGTTAGATGTCTGTTAAAAGGAAATAACACTTGTATAGCAGGTTTTCACAGATGTAGTATGTGAAAATTATTATTAAAGTATTTCTAGGATATTTCCAGCAGAATGAATAGTGTGTGATTTTTGAAATTAAGATTTTGTGGCCAAAACAAAAAGAAAGTCAGAATTTGAATTCAGATGTGTATATGGTTTTCCTTATGTGACACTTCTAGATTGTTCACTGCGAAGAAAAATATTTCAAGATGCTTGTCTTGATAGTTGAATGCACTAATCCAGGGAAATAAATAACAAAAACCCAAATGATATAGCACCACTGGGGATTGTCCTCATGGAGATAGTTTGTCTGTTCCCACTATGCTGTGTCAGCCTAAACCCACTCCTTCTCCCTTTTGGCTCAGGCTGCTGTAACATTTCTTTCCTGTGTCGGATATTTTTTGCTGGGAGAAGGAGACTGCCTACAGATTGCACCAGAGGCAGGAGTGTTTCAGGAAAACTCTATGTGTACTGCCCACCTTTTGTTTCCCAAGGAAATGGGAGATGAACAGGCCATGGGGCTGAAACTCCTGCTCTGATGAACATCAGCAGTTGGTGATTTTCTTGATTTAAAGCTAAGCAAACGGGCTCTTTACACTCTCAAAATCTTCCTTCAAACAGGCAATGAATGCACTATTGGCAGAATACATGTGTGGAACTCTTGGGCGATAATAAGTTTTGTGGGACCTTCTGGGCAAGACTCAGGAGATGTCATAAAAGCTAGTGTTGCCACCATTCACATATGAACTTCTTGCTGTAGTCAAAGTTTTAATTACCACTCCCATTCTTGAAGCTGGGGTTATTGGCTTAAACTTCAGACTTTGGGTTGTTTTTTTACTTTTAATTGGGTGGTGGAAGGGGACATGTTGGTTTCTGCTCCTTTCAGTGGTGAAGAAAGAGCTCTGAAGTTAACCCAAATGCACCCTGAAGATGAAAAGAACAAAGAACACAAAGACTATAGCTTGAAAAAGAACATTTTTTTTTTTTTTCAGAAGCCAGAGTTGTGATTTTGCCCAGATGGATGTTTTTGAATGCTGGAGCCTGGCAAACAGGGACCAATCTGAATAAATATCTAAAATAAATAAATACAGCATCCCTGATTAATACCCAAAGCACTTTTATTCCCAAGCATACATATAAACCAGCTCCACCCTGATTAATCAAGTCTGTCTCTGCTGTGTAATACTTACCATTTTTTAATTAAAATTGAGAGCTTATACTGTCCAGAGTACTACATGTGCGTTCTCTGAAAAATTACAGCACAAGCAGAGGCCATTTTTTTCCTACTCCTGCTACAAATTTCCTACTGAACTTTAAAGGCAATTCCAGGTGCAGCCGAACACTATCCGTTATCCTTGCCTGTACTCCTAATCAGAGCAGCACAATCTGCCTTCAGAAACATTTGTTCTGAATGGCTGCTGTTTCTGAAAGCAGATGCTCTTGAAAATGCAGCTGTCAGTAGCTCCACTTACCAGTGTTTTCTTACAAAGAAATATTCCAGTTAAGGTTTGCTTGGATTTAACTACATGCTTATGACCATGCCAGCGAGGTATAATATTTTTGCCTGTGCGCATGGAAGAAATCAATAAGCTGCTTCTTCCTAACCCTGGTTTTGCTTTTGCTCCTGCCCATATAAATCAGGGAGATCTCTGCTCAGATGAGTAGTTACACCTGGATAAAATTGTGGGAGATAAGGCTCAATTCCTTTGTTTGAAGCAGAAACAGGTTTTTGTACAGGGAGGGAATAACCAAATACTTCATGGTTCCTTTCTCTCTGTACTCTTTTTTTTCCTTTTTTTATTATTTGAACAAATAGGATTTTAGTCATATATTACACCAAACCAATGACTCCATCTAGCTTCCCACAGCGCACTTTTTATAGCAGAGAATACTCCTTTCTTGTCTTGCTGAAGCACATATTTTCACATAATTTGCACTGATAGTATAACTCTGCTGAGTAGATTGATAGAATATATCACTCTTCACAGTCTAGCAGTCCCCCTCCTTAAATAATGGAAGTGGTAGACTCCTGGTAGTCTTGATTTTAAACATTTTAAATATATATAATGGTTTGCATACTGTGCAGTGATTTGTAAAATGTGAATGCCTACAAAACCATGGTTACCAAGCATAACATTATCTTATTTTTACTTACACAACCACTAAAACAGCTGGAGGTCTAAAATCATGGCCTGGCATTAAATGCATTACTACATTTTAACCATGCAGGATGAGGTTGTCCTTTCAGCTGGGAGATAGGAAGAGAAAAAAAGTGTAGTGATTACTGGAAAATTAACACCTCCCATTTTAATAGACTGACTCTACCAAAGGCACTTAAATAGAAACCCTTCAATTGAAATGAATTGGAATTTTATCTATCTATCTAAAGAGTGAGTAAGACACAAGTGGCTTTGAGCTACACAAATAGCAGTATCAATCTAGAGTGGAAATAGAGTATTTTACTAACAGAAATCATGTCTTTAGTTTTAAGACCCATCTGCATGGTACCATTTAAATTTCTTTTTTTTTATTCCTGTCTCCGAAAGAAGATCCACAACCACAGTGGAAACCTTAGTTTCCCTTTTTAACATCCATAATTGTAATCAACTGGCAATGAGTAAAGCTGTGAGCCATAAACTCTGGTCATTTCAGCCTGCTCACAAGGTTCCAGATGAGGTTCCCTCACCTAATTTAGTGTTACCAAGTCCTATCAGTAAACCTCCACAACAGTGGTGTCGAAGGACATCAGTTTTGCTACTGCACATGGTGTTTCATAAATAACACCTTAATTGTTCTTCCAGAGATATGCCTCTATGAGCCTTGTTGAAATGTTCTCCCAGGATGTAGTTTCAGTGGGGGCTTTTGCCTGGTAGGAGGCTGATGGAAGACAGCATGCTATGGGGCAAGAGAGTAACTCTACTTTTGAAGAAAACCACCAATGAACAGGGCACCTGGAATACTGTAGGAGCAGGCAATGTGGCACAGCTCAAAGCAGAAGTTTCTCATGGTTAAAAATATGTCCTTAAATGCATTTGTTCATGTCAAGTGTCTGGAAACAAACATTCCTCCTTATTTCATCTGTTTTCGCACATCATGGTACCTCTTGTCAGTGTCCCCTCTTGGATCCAGAAGACTGTTCCACCAAAATCACCCCAGAAAGTTCCCAAATATCTCAGGTTTCAGGAGTCTGAGGACTATCAACAATGTGAAGGGATCACTCTGCACCTGATCAACGTGACTCCAATATCCGGTCAGTGAAGCAAGTGCAGATTGAAAACTGTCAGCACTTCCCAAATCAGCCCAATGGAGTTCTATGCTCTTCTCTTAGGTAGAGCTCTTCTGCTACAACTATGAGCCCATTCATGGCACGTGGTAGCAGCAGTAGGAGTAAATAGCATTCTGGTGGCTCCTCCAACCCCAACAAGGGTAGCCAGGTATAGGGAAGGGTAGCTAGGGGCTGATACACTGCTTTCTTACTCCGCCTGCACTGGGGAACAGTGGGAGATTTGGCTAAATGCTTGTGACATTAGGAGACTGAAATCTGATTCATCTGCCTGATAAAGCTTTGAACAAGGTAGTGGGGGAATAAAAAGCATTTGACTCTTGTCTCACAACACGAGTTTTACATCAGTGGTATTACAGGCTGTGTTTACACAGGCGGCCACGCCAGCTCTCAGACTCCACAGAATCCATTAAAACCAGCTTGTGCAACCCCCTGCAGAGCCTCCTACTTTGCTTGCCTGACTCATGCTCAAAGGGCCCTACTCAATGCACACTCCTCACCCACCCCCCATGTGCCAGCAGCCCTCAGGTCCCAGCTCCCAGCACCCAGCTCCCAGGCCTAGGGTCCGTGGTGGAGGGGAGAGCCCCTGCTCTCTCCCAGGCTGCCAAACCATAGGTGAGGAGGGACAAAGAGCTGTGGTATTGCCTGCCCCAGCTCCTCCAGTGTTGCCCTGGATGACAGTCCATCCTCTGCTGTGGACATGGTTGTCCTGGGCACGGATTACCCCACTCTGTGCTTAAGGAGTCAGGGTAGGAGCTTAGCCAGGGTAAACAGCAGTGCTGGGAATCCCCAAGAGCAACACTGAACTACCCCTGCTGAAAAGGGTCTCTCCTTGGAGACCCAACAGTGCCTTTCCTTATGGCACAGTTATTGCGAAGGCAAGGTTGTGGTGGTGTTGGCACAACATCTTGGACTCAAAAATGACTCGTTTACTTTGGAGAAGATCAGAGAAGGACACAGATTATACAACCAAAGGAAAGAATGAGGCTGGTTAATAGCACTGGCAAATAGCGGAGGAAAAAATCTGCAATTTTATTCAGAGAAGAAAATGAGCATTGTAGTAAACATGCAGACAATCCACACCAAACACAAATCTGGTTTCTGTGTGTAAATGTGTGGTCTAGCTGCAATCTTTATGGAAGCTGCTCCAGCTTCAAATGAATGTAGTATTTCTGAAATAATTGAAATGAATGCTGTCTCTGGAAGGAAACAATGGATGTCATAAACAAGCAAATATCTTGTCAATAGCTGAGCAACAAGGGTGCTGAAAATTCCACCAGAGGAGAACTAAGCATGGGATTTCCAATGTTACACCTGTCTAGAGGTTGTTCCATGGGTACAGGGGCAGAGCAGCTCACAGAGAACATGTCAGCCCTGCACACCCCAAAGTCAGGAGATGGGTACCTGCTTTTAGCAATTTCCAGCCATACCGATGGGAATGTGTTCAAAAGCAGGGATCAGCTGCATGCCTTAAAAATGAAAAGGCTATGCATTCAAGGTGGTTCAGATGTGTTTCACGTTTCTAGCACTTGGTCCTTTTCCTCAGGACATCCTGCCTCAGAAGGGCATTCTGCCTTACAGAAGAGCTTGGTAGCGTGGCCTGGCTTTCCTGTCCTGGCTGTCCCCTTTCAGGTTATGGATATGCCAGGAATACTGATGGCACACCACTAGCAGAACAGCTGCTCTAGCATGGGTCAACCTGAACCTGGTGCTACCACTGGTGGTACCCAAGTTTTGTGCCATTTCCTCTACTCCAGCTCCCTCAGGCATGGGCTCAGACCCGCAGCTGTGGCAAAGCTTAAGCTGCTTTTTACAGCTGAACGTTTTTTACTGCTTACAGAGTTTTTACTCTGCAGTGAGGTACTTTGTGAGGAAGGGGCAGGTGGGAGGGTGGGACAGCATCTTGCTCAGCCTGCTCCACCTGAACAGTTTTTCATGTGGAGGTCGGTGTTTGCTCCTGGAGCGAGGGCGGCCATCCAGGTGTAACTGCTGCTCACCTGCTCTCCGTGTCCTGTCAGAGGATTCTCCTGCCCCACAAAGTTCACTGCCAGCAGCAGGAAATCCTGTGGGACAGCACCTTTGCCAGAGCTGCATGGGAGATGAAGCCAGCGCAGTAAGCAAGCACAGTATTTTCCTTTTAAAAGAGAACCCCTCCACAAACACACACCATGGACCTGCTAATTGCTGACTTACAAGCATGGGATTCTTTTGTAGCCTTCAGTTTTCACTGGTGTTAGTTTTGTAATTTTTTTTTTCCTTTTTAGGGTGACAAAGAAGAACCTCATCTTACTGTCTGCTGTCAATTAGCTGCTCAACCCTTCATCCACAGCCAAAAGCTTTGTGTGACACAGAAAGTCCCACAGATGTTGCCAGAGGAACCTCAATAGCTTCTCTCTCCATACCTAGTGGGGATTTACAAACACACTTTAGGGAGTTTGGTCTGAGCCTGAGCACTGGGCTGTATTTAAATACTCCGCTCACTGCTTTGTAAGTCCAAAAGATTTCATAGGTTCCTTCTCTTCAGATTTCCACAGAAAAGCCTGTAAGTGCCTTGGACCAAATAGCTGTGCAGTTAATGAACTGTGCATACACAGGCGCTATGTCCAGCTATGAATTCACACTTAATAGTTCAACAAAAATGTCTGGTTTCATATGTTTTTCATTGTTTTTTAAATAGTGATAGGCCTGTCAATTAAATCCATCTTTAAAATAGATTTTACCAAATATATGCACTGCCCAGTGAGATTCATTTAATATTATCTTTTCCACATGCATTTCCAAGAGAATTAAAGGACCCAATATTCTATCGTAATTGGTGATTTTATTTTTCTTCAACTTCCCTGAATACCAAACATCTGATAGGATACTGTAAAACCCTCTGGAGAAATTTTTCTTTTATGGAGAGACCAGAGTGAAAATTTCCAATCTGAAATGCACATAAGGCTAGATTTTCAAAACATAGGCTGCTGCCTCCATTTGTGTGTTTCAACACAAGATACTCAAAGTATGATTTCTCAGGGATGCTGAGCAAACATAACTCCCATGGACTCCAGCCAGAATTTTTCCTGTTTGCCACAGCTGCAAAGCAAGCTCTGAATTACTAAGGGGACCAGAAAGCATTTCTTGAGCACTTTTTAATTCCACTATTTCCTTACTGTGGAAACAGGCTTAAG
The DNA here is from genome assembly GCA_013399195.1 of Dicrurus megarhynchus. NCBI lineage: Eukaryota > Metazoa > Chordata > Aves > Passeriformes > Dicruridae > Dicrurus > Dicrurus megarhynchus. The sequence continues at coordinate 643,973 of VXAD01004815.1, forward strand.
TGATACTTGATGGCATTCAGTCACAGATGACACAGCTCATAAAGGCAAAAAAAAAAAAAAAAAAAAAAAAAAAAAAAAAAAAAAAAAAAAAAAAAAAAAAAAAAAAAAAAAAAAAAAAAAAAAAAAAAAAAAAAAAAAAAAAAAAAAAAAAAAAAAAAAAAAAAAAAAAAAAAAAAAAAAAAAAAAAAAAAAAAAAAAAAAAAAAAAAAAAAAAAAAAAAAAAAAAAAAAAAAAAAAAAAAAAAAAAAAAAAAAAAAAAAAAAAAAAAAAAAAAAAAAAAAAAAAAAAAAAAAAAAAAAAAAAAAAAAAAAAAAAAAAAAAAAAAAAAAAAAAAAAAAAAAAAAAAAAAAAAAAAAAAAAAAAAAAAAAAAAAAAAAAAAAAAAAAAAAAAAAAAAAAAAAAAAAAAAAAAAAAAAAAAAAAAAAAAAAAAAAAAAAAAAAAAAAAAAAAAAAAAAAAAAAAAAAAAAAAAAAAAAAAAAAAAAAAAAAAAAAAAAAAAAAAAAAAAAAAAAAAAAAAAAAAAAAAAAAAAAAAAAAAAAAAAAAAAAAAAAAAAAAAAAAAAAAAAAAAAAAAAAAAAAAAAAAAAAAAAAAAAAAAAAAAAAAAAAAAAAAAAAAAAAAAAAAAAAAAAAAAAAGAAGAAGCAAAACTCAGGTGGTGAAAATTTACCTCAGTGTGTGAGAAAGAGGAGGGGGAGAGTTTTTGAGTGAAAGCTTCACTCTTTGAGAAGGAGACAGATGGTTTGCATCTACCGGCATGAATATTACAAGCTTCAGGTGTCCCAAAATGCTGTGAAATGCAACATTAGAAACTGGTGGCAAATAATAAGTCCAAAGTTATCAAGAAAAACAATAGCTTTTGCCTCTGCTACAGGTAATTTAGGGAAACCTTGCCAGAGTTCCTTTTTATTAAGAAAGAACTCTTTGCAGGGTATGAGGAGCATGAAGAGAAGCTGATTCCATTAGAAAATACTATGCATCTGAAAGTATTTTTAATGTTTTTTTTCAATATTGCTGGATCATGCCCCCATTAGCACCCCCTCAAACCTACCCTCCTCCATTACTTTCTGTAGCTTTTAAATCAGATCCTTCATTTCCTCCAAGCCCACAGTCCTTAATTACAATTTACAGACACAGCAATGGAGCACAAGCTGGTCAAAACAGCTGTGGGAAAGTTTCTGCTTTGAAGGAGATATTGCTGGTGAGGATAATTTTACAGCCAAACGGATTTTTCCTTCATTTGTATTAACACAGTATCTTCTATCTCCTCCCAGCCAGTTTCCACAGGTACAAGTAGGCAGCATTTCTGCCTAGTCACATAGTGGTTTCTGCTGAGGATTTCTGCATTTTCGGTTTTGTGAGCCGATGTTCAAACATGTTCTTGTTCACTGCTAAGATTTTGAAGATCGTAGTGGAACATTTGATACTCAGGTATCACTGAAAGGTCTCTGTGAATTCACCTAAATTTACTGGTATATATTATTCTCTGAGATACAGCGCCAAACAATTCACAAAAATAGCAGTTCACAAACCTTAATTTAGACTTTCAAAAAACTTATGATACCCAGTGACTCTAACTTGGGACACAAAAAAAATATGGAATATCCTACATACTTGTAAGACAACTTATTTCACTATGGTCTTGGTCAAGGTTCCCTGCTCTATCCCTCAGACTGTTTTTTTTTTAAAGTCTTGCTACTAGCTGACTTGTGGCTAAATGGGCTCTTATGACAGTACATTCTAGCCAGTCTTGGAAATCTCTTTGACCTGAGCTCAGCCACCAAGCTCGAGGTGGCTTTGGCTTGTGTTTGCTGTCTGGTGAATCTGCCCCAGAAAGACATGCAGAGTGTGTTTGTAATTGTTTTCCCAGCAAACAATGCAAGGTATGATTATCCTTTCACGTCAACTTTACTGTGGTCTAAGTTCATTTTACTCGCATAAGATTATTTATTATTTATGTGGCTACAAGAAAATATACTGCAAGACCTTAAGGGTCTTGGATTCATGAGATTCATAAGGCTTCATGAGAGAATGCAGAATAAACTGTTTGTATTGAATCACAGGAGTGTGATTGCTGAGCTAACATTTGCAAAGCCTCCTTTCTTAGCTAAAATGATTTTTTCTCTCTATGAAATAATTTCCTATAGCACAACTATAATACGTAAAGAAATGTATTTCCTAATTTGTATTTATTAAAATGTTCTTTTCACATTTCTTTTATGTTTCTGCTATTAGATATTTTATTGGATGTTAATGGATGTTACTCAGTTCTCCAGGGATCTCAGACATTTTTCCTCAAGTAAGTTATTGAAATCTCCGAATTCCACAGATCCCAGTTTGTTCTGATGATGTTCACTTCTTATTGTTCCTTTTCACTTTTTATCATGTAGCACTGTAAGTACATTAAATTAGTAATGAAAAATGAAACCACAGGAGCCCCCTGTATTCTAGATAATGACTGATACATCTTCTCACTTGTCTGTGTTACATTATAGTGTCATAACTTTCCTTTATATCCAATAATATTTTTCATTATTGCACCATCCACAGCATAGAACTATAGGGGTTTGTTCAGAGTCTAACAATATTTTCCTTAAGTAAATCCATATCTAATAACACCATTTATTTTGTCTTTCTTTTTCTTGCTGTATAGTGGAAGGTAACATGCTGATTTCTCTTAGAAAGTGCTGCTCAAGGGCTACAGGAGCTTTAGCTCCATGCCCCAGTGTTAAGGGGATTCAATATGAATTTGACAGTAAGAAATGGATGGGGGGGGCCGGTGTATTTGAGCTGAGATCCTCCCCAGGTGAGCGTGTGGGGGCTGCCCAGAGAACAGGCACGGTTGCCTCCCATTCACTGCAATCAGCTGCTGCAGTTTTGGCAGAACCTGTGGCTACTTAGTGGCTTTTCTTTCCCCTCCCTTTCCTTTTATTTCCACTTCCTTTTCCCTTTGTGGTGCACTTTCTTGCATGGGTTGCCTTTTTCTTTTGTGGCTTGCGGTGGTACTGAGCTAAGCTCTAGAGCAGACCTCTGTGGCAGCTTTAGGGTGCACTAATATCCTGAATGAATCATTTGTAGAAGCAAACATGGTCCATATTGTTGACTGTCTGGAGAGACTCTTGCAGTTACTGGAGAGGACAGGAGACCATAAGCTGTTTCAAAGCCTTTAAAATCTCAGTGCTGTCCCACAGCTATGCACTGGAATGTGTTGTGGTGGAGCACAGGGATGTTCTTCAGAGGTGGACTTGCTGGAAATTTGAAGCCGTGTGGTAAGTAACTGTAATTTTGTGTGCTGGGTGGCTGCATGGGTGTTCTTGCACAGATAGTGTGTGAAGGCTGTATGTTTTCTCCTGGAGGGATGAACTGGGAGAAACATAAAGTGTACATACAGGGAACTTCCTGCCTTCCCCAAAGTGGAGAAGTAGAAAGGATGGATTTCCTTGAGACCTGAAAAATGCATTTAGTGGCTGCAGTAACTAAAATGAGTCACTAGCTTAATGTATTCAATGCTGAGTATTTTTATTTCTGGTAATCTCCATTCCTACCTAATTGAATTTTATATTGTGAAGTGGAAAACTCTGGAAGAGCCTTCCAAGGTATTTCCATGGCCCAGCAATACAGGTTGCCTCTTCAGGGATTCCTTGTTCTCTGGGGTCTGTCTCTTGCCTGTTTGGGGATAATAGGGACTCTGCCATGGAAGTAGGAACTGTGGGCCTTAATTTCTTTGAATGTGGGAGGCACTGAAACCAACTTCCACTCTTAGGTATGTCGGGGTCAATGACATAAGAAAGCCGTATAAATATGAGTACCTAGCAAAGGATGCTGAGAGTATGGAAACTCTAGGCAAGATTGAAATGAAAACAAGCTTTGAGATACCAAACCCCACTTACTGAACAACTGGAAAACAATGGTATAGCCAACTGAAGGTAAAACCCTTTGATGAAACAATACCTTCTGCTTGCAGAAAAGTCTAAGGGTCAGAGCAGACCCTGCCACCTTGGCAGAGGGTCCAAAAAGCGGTTTTTAGAGTTTAAAATATAATGCCATATGGTAATGCAATGATTCTTATAGGCTGTATGTAAATGTTATAGGATTTGTAGCTTGTTCTAGATTGGTTAATGCAAGTTAGAATATTCAGCACAAGAGATGATTTATTGTAATGTAAATGGGAAAAAAGGTATTCTGCTCTGTATTCTGTTCTATTCTGCTCTGTATTCTGTATCCCGCATTCTATTCTGTATTCTACTCTGTATCCTTCTTCTCTGTTCTCCGATCTGCTCCGAGCTGTGTCTGGCAGCTCCTAGCAGGTCCCCTGCACCCCCGCTCTTTCACAATAAACCTCATGCTCTAAGACCTGACTTCAGAGATCTCTCGTCTCCGTCCCGGACAGAGACACCACGGACAAACTACCACAAACAGAAGAAAAATCCTACATAGGTAGTCATCAGGCTACTAAATAGAAGCTTTAAAAAAACCAACCTTTTCTGCCCCCCTTTCCACCAGTATGTAACGCAATGGGCCCCATCCCACTCCTACAGCAGCTTCCAGAAGCAGAGTGGCTGTTCGGAAGCAAGGATGGTGTGTGTGTGTGCTGGACTGAGTGGCCTTGGTCAGTGAGCAGCCAGTCAGCACAAGAAGCAAACCAGGGACAGGTCCCAAACAGTTTCTTGCCGTATATTGACACCTCTTACTTTTTTTTTTTTTTTTTTTTTTCCCCCCCTTTCCCGTTCTCTCTCTGCCAGTGGCATATTTTGCAAAGGGGCACCTGGAAACAGGGCTGGTTTTGGTGGCTTAAGACCTCTCTGCTTGTTGTGCACAGGGGCAAAGACCCGGTTGTAGTTTACATAAGTACCTACCATTGCTTATGGTTATGTAAAATAGGGATGAATACCTAAACCTGGGATCAGAAGTCTCCTACACATGAATGAGTCTGTTAAGTGGGGAAAGAAAACAAGGCAGAGCCGTGCCAGAGAAGGCACGGATGGCTTCACATTTTCGTTTGTGGAAGAGCTAAAAGTAAAGGCGAACAGTGAAAACATATGGTATTTCTCAACCACCAGATCAGTGGGGAAAGTAATCATGGAAAAAAAGATTCCCCCTCCTCCCCTCCATGCATACAGACACTACAGAAAAATCAACTTAACTGCAGGGAGATGCTGGGCAGGATTTTGAGGATGGTTTTAATGAAAGAGAAGGAGGAACAATTATTTAATGGGCAGTGACTCAAAAGGACTGAGCGCACCACATGTGCTGCAGGCAGCAGCCAAGAGGATGAGTGGTGGGTTATGCCTCTCTTAAGGCAGGCTCGGCCCCAGTCCTGCTGGATGAATGAAAAAGGTGGGTTGATTATTTGAACAGGGGAATAAACATCCGCTTCTGAAAATATTTCCACTTTTGGAATGCCTCCACTGACTTCAGATGGCTTTGGGATCAAAACTGCCTTGCTTAGAAAAAAGTCCTTGACTTGTTGCAGTGCATGTGGGTTATGTGTTTCATCCTTGGGAAGTGGCATGGGGGAGAGCTGACGTGAGGGGCAGCTGCTCCTGGCACTGACCAGACTGAGCTGTGGGATGTGTTTTTATTGCACGTAGCTTTTTTCTTCCCCTCCCACAAAGAGGGGTTGCAGGCAATGTCAGTGATTGTGGTGCAAAGCATTCGCAGCAAAATGCTGTCCTTGCTCCATGTGGTGTGTCTGTGCCTGACTGTGCTCTGCAACCTGGATAGTGGCTCCCTGTGTGCCTGGAGGTGACTCTTGTGCATTTGTAGATGGAAAAAATACTGCTGTTGGTGCGCTTGCTTAGAGAGAATGAACACCTGAGTCTTGCATACAGAGGAGGAGCTGTGATCCCAAACAATTTGTTTATGAAATTGAATGTAGGACGTGCTGGTGACTTCTTCCAGTGCTGGCTAGCAATGAATTAGAGCTGCGTTTCCCCAGGGCTGGCAATAGATAGGACCACATAACAAGATCTACCACTACATCTTTTCTCACAGCTCTCCTCCCTGACCATCTGCCTTTGCTCCCCAACCCCACTTACACCTTTGTCTCCTCCTTGAGTTACCGTCTTATGCAAAACTCCGCCCAAAACACTTTTCTTTCTGTACCTTCCCTGAGGAGCTTCACCTCCCAGTGCTATGAGAATGATAGGATTTCTCCTTTTACTGTGAGGGCCAGAAACCATCCATTTTATTAAACTTTCCAATACAGCTCTCTACTAGCGTTTTTACACAGTGGAATTCCTTATTACAGATGAGGATTTTAATTCTAAGCTTAGCTTGATAGAATGTAATTTAAAGCCATTAAGGATGGCTTAGCCTTCAAAGCAAACTCAAGATTGTTTAATTAGTCATGCAAGCCACTGAACACTACCCATAACACAAAACAGCTAAAGTATTTATTAGTTTTAGAGCTAAGCTAAGCTTTGCTTGTTCTACATTTTCAATAAAGTGCAGCAAGTGTTAAGCACATCTTGCTTTTTCCTAATCTTCCAATGCTCAGTAAATTTTATTTCTGAATAAAAGCATAGCCCAAGTGTTGCAAGATGTAGAATGAGAACCAAATTGAATCAGTTCTCGTAAGCTTTAGAGGAAATAGAGGCAGTAATGGTGCTTGGGATGTTCCAAAAATTTTTGTGTTTCTGTGTTGGGTTTTTTTGCAACTGTCTTCAAAACAAATGCCAGCCAGTTCAGACTTTGTCTTTTTCTTTTCTATGTCTGGGGACTTTCTGAAACAAGGTGTGCTAAGAAACGAGGTCCCAGTAAGTAACTCTGTAGGAATTGCAAAATGCAGCAAAGCAGTTTTGAATAAATTTGTGTGGATCAGTAAGAAAATGATCTCTCTTCATGGTTTCTTTTTGGGAGGTGCTGGCACAGGCAACGCCAGCATTTCAGGATTTAAATTGGAACCACTTCTGATTGGGTCAGTAGAGAGACTGGTGTTGTGGAATTTCTTATTGCCTGTTTGTATTATTTGGATCCTGAATGTCTGACTGGCACGAGGATTATTGCTTAGTTAACCCCAGTTGATATAAACTACACCCCAGCCCTCTGACGTGGGGGGCTGGGACACCGATTTGTGCATTAAGAAGGGTTTGTGTTGGGATGGATCTGGGGTTTCAGTATCTGTAGTGGGGTACAGTCCAGAGAGTTGTCTGGGCGAGTTTGGATTTAGTCACTGTATGTCTGTTTGAGCTGTAAAATGCTTGCCTTGCTGCCATGGTATGTTTCTGCACTTGTTTTTATTGAGAGAAATCTCTCCTTCCAACTGAAGGGAAATCTTAGTAGTGCTGGGGACAAAGTTTCATGGACACGACCTCTATTCTGGGCTGCCTCAAATTAACTGGTGAGATCAAAGTGTTGCCATAATGCTTTTCTAATATTCTGTAACTTGTGGGGGAAAAAAAAGGGGGGGTGGGGGGGGGCTCCTTGTCTTACTAACTACTTTTGATTCTCTTCAATGCCTTCGACACTTTCTTGGTCCCAGCACTCAGCTTTTTTTACAGGTGAATTGTTTCCTTGATTCTGTAGGTGTTTACACTGAATTGTGTTCCTGCCACCAGTAACAACAGCAGGAAAGGCATTACTTTCCTCCGTGAAAATCAAGCCTAAAATAACAAATATCCCATAAAAAATTAGCTGCATCATTGAGAGTGGATTTATGTGACTAGTGTTTGGAAGCAGCATTTTTGATGTTATGACTTTTTCAGGGTAGTGATAATATGAGACCATTAGACAAGGGTTGGGGTATTTGTTCCCTGCTTTCCTAACTGTCCTACTCTAATTCCTCTTCCTTCTGTAAGTAAAAAAAATTCTTATTGGTCCATGGAAAGAGGGGGTATAAAAGTGTTTTTGTAGAATAAACTAATATTGTGTAAAGAACAATTCCCCTATGGGAAGAAAGAAGTGCAGCCTTAAGCAGCAAATTCTTTTCAGAAACAGTGTGCTTGTGACACTTGTGCAAAATATACAGACAAGGTAATTGGCTTACTGGGCTGCTTGTACTGCTTTATTCTGGTCATGATTTGGGCACTGCCAATAGCTCAGAGTTCTTCCTGGCTTTAGGGGCGTGCAAGGTGTGACTGCACTGCTTTGGGGACTTTTAGAGCCTCTGGGTTGTGAAATAATTCCTGGTTTAAGTAAGACCTGGCAGGTAAAGTTCCCTGAAGCTCTGGCAGCCCAAAACACCTGCCCATGTAGCATCCTGCCCAAGAAAAGAGGTCTCTGCCAAGACCATGCCTGTGACTGGGCAGAGTTTGCTCAAACCTGTGATTTCTTATGGAAATGGCCAGATCTGATGAGAGGTGGCATTTTCCAACACAAGTGTTCAGAAAATCTACAGTTGTCTCTGTCTTGGAAAGGTATGTGGAAAGAAAAAAAAAACAAAACCAAAAAAACCCAGGCTTGGGAGGCAGTTTGGTGTCTTTTGATAAGACACTCCTACATAAGAACAAAATGTTACGACTCTATTGCTTGTTGATTTCCTGTCATGTGAAAAGTTAGTTTCTGTGGTGAATGGGAGAAACTCTTACACATTATCAGTCTTTAAGTTACTCTGCCCTTAGGCTTTGGTAATTTAACTTCATTCTCTTTCAAAGTTAGTTTTTTTTTTTCTCCTTGTTTTTTTAAACTTAAAACTTAAGGGGGGAAAAAAAAAACCCAAACCTTTCAAAATCTGCCCCCACTCCCTCAGGTGATGCTCTTCTGAAATGCAAATGCTCAATTATGCAAAGATAAGAACATGAGAAACTTTGGAAAGCAAAGAAAGGTTACCTTGATTAATGACTAAAGCTGTGGTAATACTGCATTTTTAGTCTCCTGGCCAAACCAAAGAAGCATTGGGGGAAGGGAAATAATCCAATCCAACTGGAAGTAGCACTTGCATAAAGCCAGGAGTAACACCAGGGACAGAAGAGAAATGCAGGTGGCTGGGAAGCTTCCTCATATTTAGTCTCTCTCTTCTGGTTTCTTCCCATCTTTCTTGTGGCAAGAGGGATTCAGTCATAACAGATGCATGTAAGGATGTGGTGAAACTGCTTTCTGGATAGGGAAATCCTGCCAGGAAATATAGAGGAGACCAGGCCTTCTCTTCCTCTAGGAATTGCAGCCAGTTTCTCTACCAAATACCTTACACAGTGTTAGGCTGAGCTGTGCCTGTGTTGTTCCAGACAATGCATGCTGCAACCTGCATTTTGCTTAGTGAAGGTGCTAAAAGGGAATATTTTGGGAGGTGTTATTTAGGACACAAAAGAAGTGAGGAAGAGATAACGTGGTCTCGCTAATTTTGATTTTTGTAATCCACCACACTTTAAAAGGATACATGCGTGGGCATGCCCCAGGTTATCCTCTTGTACAGAAACATGTATGTGTAAAAAAAATTAAATGTGACCAGCTTGACCACTGCTGACTGCCTCTAAGGCTGTTACTCTAACCAGTTATTTTTAAGCATTTTTTCCTAATATTTTTTTTCTTTCATTTAAAGTAATGTGATCTAATTTCTGTTATCAACTAGACACTGGAATTAAACATAATTTTCAATGTAATATTACCCAGAAGCTGCTAGATAAGCCTGGTAGGTATGATGGCTTCATGAAAAGCAGTAATTTCTTTAGAGGAAGCTTGGTTAGGGAGTTTTTGTAGTTTAGAGAACAAAAATGATGCTCAGCATGCTGGTATGAGATACTTGTGGAATCTGGTATTTGAGCTGGTACCGCCTATCGTGGGTCAGCTTCAGGTCTGAGTGGATCAGGTGTAGTACAAGGCAGGGACATTAAGGCTGAAGAAGTTTCATTCCGGGACTGCAACAAGAATTTCTATGTTACAACAAGAATTTCTATGCTAAGTGTCTCCTCCCTCCATGACTACACTTTACATACAGATTTTACTCTCTGCTGCATTTCTCATCCTTACTCATCCTTCTGTCTTTCAATGTTACTTTCCAGGTTATCTTTTTTTATTTCTTTGATTATGCTGCAGGGTGTATTAGCATCTCCTTTTACTTGTCTCTGTCTTGTAATTCATGTCCTGCGTGATTTTGTTTTGGTGTAGTTTGTCCCACATAAGTTAGGATTTGTTTGCTAGATGTCACTGTTGAAAGAGATTAAATTGCAGAAATACCATGATGTTCCTTTTTAAACCACAAGTATCTTCAAGTGCCTGGCTTTTTATGGCCGACTGTTTATTAACTCACTATTAGCACAGTGTTTTTTAATTAAAATAATGATTTTATTAAAGTGGACATAAGATTTTCTAAGCTTTAGAAAACTGCATCCATTATCCCTATGTAAAGCCACCTACTAAGGGGGCCTGTATTAAGGATCCCTTGCTTGTGTCCAGTTCAGGCACTGAAGCCTAACAACTTTCCATTTAATACATGAACTGTTCAAAATGCCATGTGCTTCCCTCGATGTGTGCCTGTTGCAGACCCCACCATCCTACAGCCCGTTCTTTGTTCTGTGGGATCCCTCTCACCGGCTTTTGCAGGTTTGAGATCCCTGGAGAGAAAATTGCCCCATGTCAGAGTTTTAATTGATTTTTAAATCAGTCTCTTGATGTGCGCAAGCTAACCACTCACTTCTCCAGGCGAAGGATCTGATGGTTATCACTTGCTCAATTACGTATCAGTGAGACTACGCTAGGTTAAGTGAAGTTGATTTTGATTCTTAGGCCCAGAGAAACAAAGATAATTGTACCTTGTAGCAGCCTGTTGATCATAATGCTCAGAGACTTGTCTAGTTTCAAAAATCTGTTTTGGGCTAGAATTTCCTCTAGATGCTGCAGTGACAGAGACCAAGGGATTGAATCTGTCTGAAAGTGCTGAAGAGCACAGAGCTTTACAAATAATATTGACTTGTCTTCATCCCCAAGTAATTGACAAGAGAGCTGAAGTGCCAAAGGGCTATTTAAATACCTGATATTTTGGGATGTTTAACAACTAAAGTTATTGTTCTGAGAATGGTTTTTGAGGTGTTTTGGGAGCTTTGAAAATTGTTGCCCTCCAAGTCTAGAGGTACTTGTGTTGGAGGGGTCTTGGCTGAGCCCTGCAATCAGCTGTTCCTGGTATTTCCCCACCTCTTCCAACAACTGACACCTCCCTACCCGCCTTTGAATCCTGCGTGGAGGAACCCAATGGGCTCCATGAAATATGGCTTAGTTTTATTTGTGTTTGAGCACTTTGGGTGTGCTCGGGTGCCTGGGACAGCTGTGTATGCGAAGCTGCTTTCCAGCAGGAAGGGCTTGAAGCCTGCTATTTGTCCTAGCATGAATAATGATAATAATAATAAACCTTAATAATATATAGGTGTCAACATACTTTTTTTATAAGCCAAGGTACAGTTGTCTTATATGATTTCATATAAAGAGCACTCACAAAACATTCAGTAGGGGAGACTCTAATGGACTTTTATTGCTGTGCAAGGAGGGAACATAAAATCACAAAGGAGAAGTTCTGAAATGCTTAAAAATAATTGAACTAAAGTGAAGTTCAGCATTTATTGAGCTTCAGACTGAAAAAACAAAAGGCCCCAACCCTGCAATGTCTTCTGAGTTTTCTGTGAATTCAAAATAGTGCAGTAACTCTGGAAGTATCTTTCAGTGACAACAGAAAATGAAGTTAAAATTTTATATAGAGGGAACTCATCAGAGCAATGGGAGTGAAGTTTAGCATCAAGTAAATGCTTTCATCTATTCAAGTGATTTGAATTATGCATAGCCCCCTGAATTAATAGGCAGGAAGTCAATCAAATTATCCTGTTAACTTTATAAACCTCAGAAAGCCATGGCTTGGGTGGATAAAGAATGTCAGCAGAGCTTGAGTGGCATTTAGCACTAGACAATTAATTTGGAAATGGGTGTTTAAAGGGCAGTAAATTTACTGCGTGCAACACAGTTCACTTTCCTGACGCAGGTTTGTCTCTTCGGAAGAGATGTAGAACTGAAGTAGTGAGTAGTAGGAGTACTGCTTGGGCCTCCCCTGTGTTGCCATTTGGGATCTGCCAGTGTTTTTATGGAAATGTCTGATGGTTAAGACATTCTTCACTTTGATCACTTGCTGAGGTGCAGCAGCAGTTTAATAGAGATGTAGGGTTTACATGTCATTTCACAAGCACTGAGACTCCTGGAGATATGTGGTGCTATTTGGACTCTCAAAGTAGTAGGTTATTAACTGTAATTATTTAATGAATTAAGTGGTAGTCACCTGAAAGTACTGAAATGGAGGTTGATCAACAATGTTGTAATGGTGGACAAGAAAGTGAACGCAGTTTAAGATCAGTGAGCTGAAGATCTTGTAGATACCAGGCCACTGAAATTCAGCTCATTTGCTTATGTCCTGCAGTAAGATTTTAATTTTCTGATGCCCTTTTTTCATGCCTGATAATGTCTTGAAAGAAGGACTCAGGTGTGGCCTGACTGGTAAAGCAGTGGTATTGATTTATTTCTTCTCAAATACTAGGGTATGTTTCTGGCAACCTGAGGCATTTGAGTAACTTTCAGTATCTGAACAACTTTTGGTTCTCTGATAACTTATTTTTATATCATGCACTTATATTCATACAACCTCTAGAGAAAAAGTTGGTGGTTTTTTTTTTTTTTTAGAAGTAATTTTAGGTAGCAATGAATGTTAACTTACCAAATGTTAGCCCACAAAACTGTTTATAGGTTAAGTGCTTGGTCATGAAGTCCTTGTCCAAGTATTATCTTCTGGATTCCAGCAGTAGCAACAAGAGACCTCTTTGTAACCACGCTGCATGTACTGATTTGTTAAACTAGCCAGAAAATAAATTTCTTTTGAAAGCGTGTTCAAAATGGACCTTAGCCTGAAATGCCAGGGAAGACCTCAGTGAATTGGATGTCTCTTGAAGTGTCTGGGCACTGCGAATACAGCAGAATAGCTCTCTGAATGTCAGCTAGGAGGGAGGAAAATCCGTTTTGCTGTATTCACCAGAATGATGGTGGCCAAGCTGGAACAGATCTGTCTTATACCATGCAGTTGCTTTTCCCTAGTGAAAGGAAACAAAATGCATGTGTGGGATACCTAGTTGCATGATGCTGCATCGTACTCTGAGATGTGCCATCCCATTTAATAGGTCTCATTTTTCCATCCTTGTGGCATGTAGAACCTGAGGAAAACCATTACACTGGAATTTACCAATGGAGTTGTGGAAGTCTAATTTGGCCTGGTGTTAATTTTTTTTTTTAGTGAGACTGTTTTTTTTAATATAATTGTTGCACTTTGGGAGACTGTCTGGAGCAAAACAGGATTGAATCGACTTCATGTAATGGACTGGCTTGAAAAACAAATTAATTGGATTCTTTAAGAAAACTCTGTTATGCTTTGGCTGGGGTTGCATCGACACACGTTGTAAACTCAGCAGCACTTCGGAACAAAGCGCAGGAGTAAATGTTTTCTCAGCTCTAACAATCATTGAGGCCATCTTTGGTTGTCACATTCCCTGTTCATATATTATTTTTATGCTCCCAGCATACAGAAACAGCAGCTAGGGGAAGTTTTTATTTTGCATTTGACAAGCTGCATTTTGCTATTTTTCAACTTGCCTTTTTCCCTCTTGCTGTGAGGAATTATGTCTGGGGCTTAGAAACTACAACTGTTGCTTAGATATGTTTAGAGTTTCAGCTTTATCTCAGCAACTTTTGTATTGCTGTCATTTTATTGTTTAGGTATTGGTTCCACTTCAGTTTAAATCCCTTACTTGAGGGCTTTACAGCTTGTGTAGTTTCTAACCAAATTTTAGATGAGAATACATTTTTTTAAATTGAGATTACAAAGTGGTTTGCTTACTCCAGGAGAAGCAATTTAAGGAAAAAAAAAAAGTAGTTATTAAAACCAAAAATTAACTAAACTTGGCAGTTACTTTCTTCTTCCTTCCAAAGTACCTGAAATTAATGCTTAAAAATTAATGTTGAAAATTAATCACTTGATATACACCATATGCTTTGCTATCTTTCCAGTCGGTTGTATTGGATCAGCTTTTCTCTACCTCTGCATTGGGCTGTGATCCAAACTGCATTATAACACAGGCAAAATGCAGGGGATACAGCTGTTTCATCTAGTTTTGGTTATTTATTACACTGGAATTTGTTCAGACCTTATCTAAGGCACCATGATTAGACCTTAGCAGCAGAACTTTTGAATTGCTGCGTTCATGGCAACATAGAAATGACTATGGAAAATTGGGGAAAGAGCAGGATTCTCGAGATATTCTTTGCTGTTACAGGTTGGACTGCAGACTAGTGTAGAGAAGACAGGAAAACATTGTAAAAATTAAGAGAAATATTAAAGGATATATTTATATGCTATATATATTTAATATAAGGATTGTCATTGCTGGACTACTATGCTTCAAAGAAGAACATTTGCACATAGAAAGACTGGTAGTGCTACCTATGGCTTGGTCACTCTGCAGCACTTACTACAAATTTACTCAGTGCTTTATTTTTTTCCTCCCCAGCTCCATGCATAGCTTAAAGCAGTGTGAAAATCAAGCCAACCTTTGTGTAAAGACTGGGAAGGTGCTCTCCAGGCCACAGGTGGGCCTGATATGTTGCAGCAGGCAGAGGGAGGGGGAAGGGGTTGGCCAGCTCCTGCGCTGCGTAGGTGCTCCTTGAGCGTGTACTTACGTAACCTTCCCAAAAAATCAGGCCCTGACAGCTCCAGAGAAACTTGGCTCGTTGGACTGCACGTATGCCACCTGAATTCAGAGGAGCCATTATCTGCAATCTGGCACCTCTTGCAGGGCAATTATGTGAGCGGTGGTAAAAGAAAGGCACTGGGTGAGGGCAGTGCCTCTGCCACAGCTGCTGCCTGGATCCCAGTACCCTGGGATGAGGCTAAGCAGGGTGGAAGGGGCTCATGGCCCCCTCCAGCCTTGTAGAAACCTTTTCTTCCTGGGAAGAAAAAAATGTCAATCTGTCTTGGGATCTCCTAGAGTTGTTTGTTGTTTGATTTCTTTATTATTTTTTTTTAACTGACCAAATCATTTGGTACTAGTTCTGTAGTCTCTATATTATCAGGCCTGTTGGACCTTTTCTCCCAAATGCTCTCAGCTGAAGGTAAACACGTAAGAGAGCGTCCTCTATTTCCAGCCGGAGCCAGATCTGCAGGGTGATGTAGCTCTTTCCGGCCTGAGTAGGTGCCTGAGAACGTTGCTAAACTGCCTTGGGGTCAGGCACCTTGCTCTGTTGACTTCAGTAAGGATTACATGCCTTACCTGCTTAGGTGCTTTGAAAGAGACATCTGACATTTCTGAATGTCTAAGCAGCTTTGAAAATCCTGATCTCCCTCTTTTAATCTCTAGCTTCTCAGTATTCCAACGGTCTGGAAATTCTAATTGTTCTGAATATACTCCAGGCTTCCTATACATCAAGTAACTCTTCTTGTGCTGGTCATACATATGTCCTTACAAAGAGAGTGATGGCAAAACCCTTTATCATAAACCCGAATAATTTCTGTAAGAGTCTTACATATCTTCTGCAGTTCCCATCTCTTCCACAAGCTGTAGAAAATGCATCAATGTAAATGAGTGATATCACCTCAATCCCATCTGCTTTAAGATGGCCCCTGGGGCTGCAATCTCCATTTTGCAATTGCTTTTGCTTCTGTTTGCTCTTGGAGAGCTCCTAACTCCTGAACTACCCATCCTTCTGTTCTTCTCATCTTACTTGTTCACCTTTGGCCTGCTACTTCCAATACCATCTTCCAACAATTTACTTAAGTCATTTCATTGGTCCATTTGATCACAATTGGCTTCCCAGTTGCCTCCTCTTGATTTCAACTCATGTGAGCCATGAATAGAATTTTCCTGAAGTAGGGCACTCTTTGCGTGATGTTTGTACTGAACTGCTTTTCATTCATTTGAAAGCCGCTCCTCATTTGCTTTTTCTTCAGAGATATAACTTCAATATACTATAGAACTGAAAACTGTTAATTGGTTTTAGAAAGAAAACAAATTTTTCAGTCTTTACATAAAAAACTGTGGTTAATCCTATGTAGTAAACCCCAAACCACAAAAAAAAACCCCGAAGAGCAACATTTCTGTGAAAAATCTAGTGCTAAATTTTTTAAGTTGAGAAGTTTGGCCGAAAGTATATCTTTGTTTCTTATTTAAAGACAACACCCCTGCCCCCCCC
>VXAD01004815.1:663450-750950 GCA_013399195.1 Dicrurus megarhynchus
AAAAAAAAGGGTTTTGAAAGCTCAGGACTTAAGTGTAGTCAAGTAAAGTCTAGCTCACAGGTTTGGTTTAGTAAGTTTGCTGGCCATGCGACTTTTGGGAAAACATTTTCTTCACCACTCTAGTATCCATGTCCTCTTTTCACTCCCTTATGTTATTGCTAGCTCACCAGGTTTGCCAAGAGGAGTTAATAGATATAGACTCAACCCCGAAACTGAAGGGGGTGGCGGGAACCACCTTAGCTTGATTCATAAGCAGCATGTTGCACTCTGTCAACAGCACTTGTCCTGTTTTTTTAAAAAAAATTATTCATGTTTTTTAGGATTGTTAAAAATGTCTGAAGACTTTGTAATAAGTTTTGTTTTGTCTTGTTTTCTTTTTTAATAAGAAATGGAGGTGTGTCTGGAGCTAGTGGAAGAAGTCCAGATTCAGGACAAAGCTGGAATGTTGTGTTCCACTTAAATTCACTATCTTTTGGCTAGAAAATCTGATCATGTCAAAATCCTTAGTTCTAAAATTCTCATGAAATGGACTAAATCTTTGTGGAAGACGGAAAAATGTATTTCCCAGTCCTGCAGAGAAAATGACTGATATTTGCTAAAAAAAACCCCAAAGCAATAACAAAAATTCTCTGACAGGGGTCTTCTGTGAATGTTTATGTGTGAAAAGAGTAGAGCACCCTGCTCATGCACATACAGTTGCACAAATGCGTGCATGCAGGTTTGTATCCTTTATCACAGAACTAAATAACTAATAGTTTAGCCTGCGTGTTTCACAACTTTTTTGCGGCTCTGTAGATCCTACTGAAAAGTACAGCAGGAACAGCTTGAGAGGCATATGTGGGTTTATTCCCTCTCGCTACCTCCGTTCTCATCAGACATATTTCTACCAGTCAAT
Source organism: Dicrurus megarhynchus (assembly GCA_013399195.1). Taxonomy (NCBI): domain Eukaryota; kingdom Metazoa; phylum Chordata; class Aves; order Passeriformes; family Dicruridae; genus Dicrurus; species Dicrurus megarhynchus. The sequence goes on from VXAD01004815.1 coordinate 664,346, forward strand.
TGGACTTTGCATGGTAAGGATGTCATTAAAATAGAGCTAAATCAATGAAAGAACCAAGCTTTTTTTTTTGCCGAACAAACACTGCACTGAAAATCTGCTTGTTTCTGCCCTAAAGTGATGAAACAAATACTCCCCTGTACTGGTGGGTTGTTTAAAACCATCAGAAGGCATGAAACACAATTATTTTTCTATCGCAATTAATTTTCTCCAGATAAGCACATTTCACAACGGTGTGCAGTCCACCCCTGGAGCCCCCAGGCTGTGCTCCTGGCTTCAGTCACAAGTGCACACACGGGCTGTGGGAGGGGATAACAGCGTGGTCCGAGTGCCGTGTTTGAAAATACCTCAGCATCGGCACAGCAATCAGCCTTGCTGCAGGTTTTACCTTATGAATGTTTGTTTGAACAGAGGTGATCGGGGCTTCCAGGGGCTTCCACTATTCCCCTAGGGTGGTGTGGCTCTGCTGGGCTGTGGCAGGTTCTGTGCTGCTCGTGTGTGCCACCATCTGCACTTATGTGGCCGTGTTGTCCTGTCCCTGTGCCACTGCCCATGTCCCTGCCACAGTCGTTTCCACGGCATGCACCCTCCAGGAGCGCTACCCTGGCATTGTAGGCAAACCTCCCTGTCGTGGCTGAGGCACCTGCGTTAGGGCCTTTGCAGCAACAGCTGCTTCTGCCCCTTCTCTCATTAATGTGGTTTGGACTCTGGCACAGCTGGGGCCTTAAGCACGGTGAAAAATCCCTGTTAACAGCCAGACCTGTAGCTTGGTGTGGGGCTCCCGGAGAGCCACCTCTGGAAGGCAGGAGCAATGTCCACAGGCTGAGCATTGTGCTAGCCTTGAGGATCTCCAGAGGAGACCAACACTGCTGGGACGTGTTTGAGATGACAGCATGCCCCCAGGTGAACAGGGATGCTGAAGTCATGCGGTTGTCCTTCTCCTGTAAGCGTGTGTAACAGGGCTGAAAAAGCATTTTTCACATGTATTTTCTGCTTAAGAATGGGAGGCAACATAAATAGACTTGCAATTCGGTCTCTCATCTGTGCAAAACTGAAAAATATCAGCCAGTTAGGTGTTTTAAAGCATATTAATATTTAATTCCTGCTCTAAGGATAGGCCAGTAGGGGAAGCTGGAAAAAGTTTACCATATTCTTATTATTTTTGCCTGTGGGCAAAAGTCCAGCAAATCTTTCACGAGAGAGATAATTACACGAGGATGGTGTGGAGATGTGTGTTTTAGCGCACGTGAATGCTGACCTGGCTGCTCCCAGCAGCTGGCAGGGCTGCTGTGATGCTCAGAATTACATTTCCTTCTGGTAGACTGCAGGAGAAAGGGCTGAGGGATCGGGATGGAAGCAGGAGGGGCTTGCTCAATTACAAACCCTTAATTTTTACCTTGTTGAGCATTAAGGGAAAAACAAGGGGTGCCGATGAGGGATTGGAGACCAGTTTGGAGTCTCTGAGCACTTTCCTTCCCCCTCCATGCTGGAGCTTGCTATTGCAAAACACCTGATGGGAGGTGATGATACAATTTGCAGTCAGATAAGGGTGTGCATATTTATGCATGCTGTATGAGGTGGGAGAAGGAGTCCTTGTGCAGGAAATGTAATGTTATTTGAAGAAACATGCTTCTTGACCACTTTAGTTGGCCTTTTCATTGCAGTTTTATTTTTAGCACTCACTAAGGGATTCCATATGGATGGAGTTTTTTTCTTNGGGAGAACGAGGCCTTGGCAATATTTGTGGCAGTTTTCTGATCAAAGCTGAGAAGTGGGCAGTAATGTCAGGGAGCTCCTAGCTAAGCTGCTGGGTAATATAGTCTGGCTATATGGAGAGAGGTGAGGGGTAAAAGGGAGATGCAAAAAACAATAGGGTGCGAAAAGTGTCTTTTGCTTTGTCTTTAATACATACTTTTTTTGTTTTTAAATAATTGATTGTGGCTAAGCAATAGGCATGCCTACCTGTAACTCCAGAAACACATTTTGGATTGCTTAAATTGCAACAAAGAGGTATGTTTTGTATGTAAAACTTGTGCATGTGTATTTTTTTCCTGTGTGCGTGTGCCTTTTATTTCATTCAAAAGAAAGGCCTGTGAGGACTAGAAAAAGAGGAGGATACTGTCTCTTTATGAATACTAATAAGGAAATCAAGGGGGACAATGGCACTTCAAGTTTCATCTTTCTATTTCCTAGAGGCGCAAACTCTGCAAGTTGTCACCTTGGTGTATTCAGTGCCTCTTGAAGCACTAGACTCCTCCAGAGAGAATGTCAGCCCCAGCCCTGGGCAGTTTTGACAAACAGAGTATATATTGATACATGATAAAGTATGCTAGAAATCACCCCAGCGCTAAAGGCTACTATAGTTTTAATATCATCATTTGAATTAACAAGCATTCTGTGGAGAAATAATGAGCTTTCATTATTCAGAACATCATCCTTACCCCGGGAACTCAGAAACCATTAGCTCTTGAGAACTTAATGAAAAGATGATAAAGAATGTTTTAGATAAAAGTTTGAACGGGTGCACTTGGTAACTAAGGTAAAATATTAATGTTTCTCCCAATGATGAATTGCTGTTGCTAAACTCGTGCTTGCTGAGGAGATGGAGGGGTAGGTAGGTGTTCCTGTGGGCAGTGGCTGGGATATGGAGGGCTGTCATTGCCAGCATGCCCCACGCTACTGCCTGCATCTTTTGTCAAAGGGGATTGGAGAAGAGAGAAAGTTGGTTATTCAAATCTCCCCATCCTTCCCAGCAGCTATTTTCCCACCATGGGACTGAAGCTAAAATCCTTTGCTGTTTCTTTCTTTTTGGGATTCCCCCCCCCACTTTTTTTTCATTTTTTAATTTATTTAACATGATAGGCAATGCAATATAGCCAAGACGGAGTGGGAAGGGGTGTAAGGAACAAAATGAACCAGCGCAAAAACTTCTGTCCTGAAGCTGCTGACCTGAGGCTCGGTTTGGGCAGATCTGAGGTGCTCAGGCTGAGCGTGGTTGCCACTTGCTGAAATTCCATATGGGTGGCTTGCTACATGTCTGCAATAAAAACCCCTGGTGCAATAAACGAAGAAAAAAAAAATATATAAAAGTTTAAATTTTATTGGGTGTAAAGCTCTTAAAGAACTGCTGTTCACAAAGAGTATAAAGATTGCTGAGTCTCGGTGTACGTATGCCTACTAAAATGTGTTAGTCCTGCTGTTTTCTTTCTTTAACTGTAGCAATTTGCTTTCTTGCTGTTCTATAATCCTTGTGCTTACCAGCATGGAGGGCTCGCAGTCTGCTTCCACCTGTGGGCAGCTGGGAGAGGCTGTCTGTCCTTCCGAGGCAGGTGGAGAAATGCTCGGAGACCCCCGAGGTTGGTATTGCTGTGGAAGGCTTCGTTCTTGCTAAACAACGCGAGTGGGGGGAGGAGAAGGAAAACAAATGGGAATAAACTATCACATAAACAGTCTTAAGTCATGGTGTTTGCTGCTAACAGATGCATTTAGGTAAATGCTGTTACCTCAAGAGGTGTTATCTTCTGGGGATCCTTATCATAATTTTGTTTTAAATCTGAACAGCTGTTGTTTAACTACCACAGACCACAATTTATCTACAGCTTGAGGCCATAAAGGTACCTTTATTACACTCTCTTTCTTTTTTTTTCTTCCATTTGATTTAATTTCAGTGTGTCTGACACCAAAATGCTATATACAATTTGCATATTACAATATGCACTATTGCAGATTCCATACACTGCTAAATGGGAAAATCGGAACAGAATGGTAAATGGGGAAAGCTTGCAATGACAAATAAAAGAGGAAGATGAGCTCCCATGTTTCATTTACATGTAAAATATTCTGACAATAGTTGTTTCCCCAAGAACAAAGAGCTGGTTTTTCTAGGGTGACTGGTTTATGATGGCTGCAAGAAAAAAAAAAAAGGATGTTTTTTTTGGCACCAGAACAGAAGCATGCTTATCTGAATTGAGCCCTGGGGCTTGCCATATATTTGGAATAAAACTTAAGTCTTACTTAAGAAACCAACTAATATGGAAGCACGAACCATAGTGTACTAAGGCTGAAAATCAACCTCTCTCTGGACGGAGTCCTGAAAAGGATTTCAGGAAAAGATAATTTTGTTCTGAAGCACCTGACCTTTTGTAGTTGATCTCTGAAGTTTATTATAGGGTACAGGGAGGGAGAAGTGTTTTAGGTGTTGCATAGTGTGTGGTGTACATGGGAAACTGTGGTTTTATGGAAGATTCTTCTAACCTTTACAACTTGGATGACCCAGGTGGTATCTTCCAGCCCTAGGTTACTGCTTCCAGTCCTGCCAAGTAATCTGTGTATCTAGACCTGAGTTTCTCACTGCCCTGCTGCAGAAAAGGTGCACAGCTCTCTCTGTACTTCCCTTTTCCTTGAGGAGGCAGAAGGCCTTTGCCTCCAGAGTTGTCAGTTCAGAAGCTTTCACCAGCACAAAAACTGTGGTAAGAAATCTCCCCAAATGGAAAGTTTTACACATGAATTTGACTAACCCTGAGCACTTCACCCAAACCTCTAGAGTTCTGCTTTATGTTAGTTTTTCTTTGGAATAAATAGTATTTATAGCACCTGAATGATATGTATAGTGGTTTGATGACAGAAAGCAAAGCACATCTCACCACCTTTGCTCCCACTTCCTCCCTCCTAGCCATGAATGTGAAGGCTATACCTGTCTCTGAGAGTGGGGTGATGATGTTGAACTGTTTTCCTAAGTGCAGAATACATTAATCTGTTGGCACTAATAAAAAAAAATACCATAACTCAGCTTCTAATTGACCTTTCATACTCCAACATCCATCAAGTAACATGATACTGTTTGGCCTGGATTTTCAAGGACAGTGTGGAGAAAAAACCGCCTTGTAGCGGGGAATTGGGCTGGGGTGTGTGTGACCTCTTAATACCTGTCCCTTGATGGCACTCGTGGATGCTGCTGGTGATCAAACTATGCTATGATCCCATCAGCCAAAAATTGCTTTTTGTTTCTGAAATTTGTCCCAGCCAATTTAATCTCTCAGTTGATGTTTCCCCATCTTGTGTCCTCTAGGTATTGTGCAGAGCTCAGTGTCTTGCACATGAACAGTAGAGGGTTTTATTGAAGTACGTGCAGGTATGAACCAGCGGCTAATGTCTCTTGTATAATATTACTCCTGAAAGAACAACTCCACAAAGAATACTGTCTAGAATTACAGGGCAAGAGCAAGTCAACAGTTAATTGGCTGTGCTGTAATTACTTCTAGATGCATAATGTGCAATACTTATAGGACTTGTAGAAGTGGCATACAAATTTCACAGTGGTCTCTTGGTATTTTATCATGTGTGGAGGATTTTGGTAGTCTCTGTAGATCTTGGGATTAATGGTACTGTTATAATTTATTCCTGCTCTGCTATTTTAAATAGTGTGGGGTTTTTTTTATTTTCCTCTTAAAAAAAAAAAAATTAAGTCTGTCTTTAATTGTCTCAAAGGCTAGAGTGAAAAATAGGACAGATGCTGTTCAAAGGCTCTGTCATTCTTTTCGAGGATGGAAGCAATTCCACTTGCTTTTTGTTTGCTTGGAGTGGCTTGCACTTCTGGCAGTGTGTGGTAACCGCATGTTGTGTGCTGTGGTACCACAGCCCAGTGGGTTGCAGGCCTAACAAAGGTCCAGATGAACATGGACAGTGAGACAGATGTAGTTTTTGAATATCCAGAACCTGATTTTCCCTATCTTTAACCCCAGGGTTCATAAGATATAATTTCACTGAGTGTATGGAATGACTATTTTAGTCATGTTCGGCGAAGATCTGAAAGGGCCAAGAGCTGTGTGTGTGGGAATATGGATGAGATCTTTAGAAATAAGGCCAGGCAACAGTAAATTCTTGACCTGGCTATGTCTCATGGTTTCAACAGTCCCCAGAGCTGTGGCTCTTTGGACGACATCCAAGCCTCTGAAGTCAACCATAATCTTTCCAACTGCAGCCGGGAAGAGGCTCTGCAATTTGGTGGCACAACAAGCACATTTCAGGGCTGCTGAAATCACATTTGAGAAGCCAGCTCGGAGGGACTTGTGTGCACGTGAGGTTTCTGTGTGCTTGGTTCACTCATCTCAAGTGATGTGGATACAGAAGTTAAAGTGAAGCTTTATTACATGGACTTTGGAATCCCCAAAATGCCATTTGTATTTTGCCTTATTAAATATGGAAATTGTGTCAAAGGTAAATGTCAAGGGGCTATAAAATTACCCTTCTTATCTCCTGTACGTTTATCAGTTGATAAATGGAAAGAAGCTGCTGCCAAAATAACTGTGAATGAATAATTTATAAATGACTGATGCATCGTGTATGTTGTTTCAGGCAGAAAACAGTAGGACATCAATAATCAAAAGAAGTTGGATTAATTTAGCAGTATTTTGCTGTTAATATTTTTATCTAAATGCTGCAGTCTGGACCTTTGTCATGAGATCCTTCTCTTTGTCGCTGAGGACTGATCCACAGATCACTGAAATCAATAGGAGTCAGCTGTTTACTTCAGCAGGCTGTGAATCAAATTTATAATATGCATATGTAGCTTTTTCCCCCCTGCTTTTATAGTGCTCTGAATTTGAATTTCTCTAACACTGTGTGTCTTAGCATGGAATGTGGTTCACGTGTTTCTTCCCTACCCACTTTCCTGTGGGCTGAACATCCCAGGCAAGAAATTTGGAGAACTTGATGGAACAAGGATGGGGGAAAGATGACTTCCAAAAAAAAATTGCATATATTCTCTTATTTTTCAGTTCCTTTGTTTTTATTCACGCAGGGAAAACTGATTTCTTGAAACTTAGGTTTCTATGCAAGGGAGACTTTTTTCACCATGTATTTTTCACATGCCCTCCCCCAAACAGAGAACATTTAGGAGATTTTCAGCACTGGCTGTTGTGAATAAGGTTAAACACTGAAGAGGTGAACTAGATTATTTCTTTCTGTTCTTTTCCATGTGATTTAAATATGGCCCATTTTGCCCATCACATGACAGAGCTGCCAGAGATTGCCTCAAGCTAGTTTATGACTTTAACTAAAGGTCATCTTAGGGGGGAAAAAAAATCCCATGGAGCAGGGGGAGGAGAAAAATGTATTTTAAAAAAATACATTAGAATGGATTTTAAGCATTTGTTCTGAAGAATACAAATGAAAAAGAGAAGCTGCCATTATATCGCAATGAGTCAGGAGGAAAAAAAATAAAACCACCGCCACCAATAACAATAAACTCTCTTCCTCTGCACGGCACAGCGCCTCGTGACAGGAGGGTGCGCAAAGCAACTGCCTAGATTTCGGTCTACAGCTTTCTCTACCTGACCTAGATATCTGGCTAGCAGTTCGCCCCTGCAGAAAATGCCCTAGTGCAAGACTCCTACCCCACTGGCTGCTAATAAGAGCAGTTCTCACATCCCTAGCTCTGCATCCATCCTCACCATGTAATTGGTCTGGCTCTCCCAGCTAGCCGCCTCTCCTCCAGTAGGCCCACACTGGGAAGAGAAATCCCAGACCTCCTGAAGGCTGAGGGGCTCCAAAACTGTGCTATGCTATCAACAGCTACATGGTTAGCTAACTGCTGTGACTAAATGGAGATTGGGAAGCACTGCAGGCAAGGGATGAAAAGTGATGCCCTCCCATAGCACAATGCTGATATGCAGAATTGGCCAAAACAACAAAACTTCACAGACAGTGCAGCAGAAGGCATTGGCTCTCTTGTTTGGGCATTTTATTACCTGGAGCTAAATGTGCAGAGAAGGGAGATAATGAAGTACTTGACTAATTCAGTGTGATCCAGCTGGCTAAGCCAGAGGGGCTGTAGAGCAGGAAAAGCTACAGAACTCACTGCTAGCCATTTTCCCTTGATACCTGTGAAGCCAAAACAAAGAAGTGCCGAGATCAAAAAGCAGAGCAATATCAATATCGGGAAAGGGGAGGGGGACAACAAAAGGGGAGGAGAAACCTCTAAGATTGCCCCCCCCATCCTTTCTCCTTTCTGCTCTTTATTTAGTAGTGGGGGGGAGGGGAAGATTATTTTCATTTGCCTCATGCTAACTTCTAATCTATTTAAGAAATTCACCAAGTACCCAAACGTTTAGTACCCTGTGTGTCACAATAGTCAACGCCAGCCTAATTTTTAAAATTTTATCTACCGTTTTTGCTTGGGGGAAAAAAAAGACAGGTTTTGTAATGCAGGCACGTGCAATGGTAGTGTGTTCAAAACCCCATATTCCTCCGCTTTTCTGCAGCCTAAAAGGCTAGATAAACTCTACAGTTTTTATCCAGAGGGAAATTAGAAAATATAAAGTGTGTAAATCCCTCTCCCTGGCTCCTAGGCATTGGTGGGTTTTTGCTGCTGCATGTGGGTTTTTTTCCCTCCGACGACCCAGCTATTTAAGTACACAAGACGCGTTGCTCTCTGTCTCTTCCCCTTTCCTGACTGCTCCCCACTATCTTTCTATGGAGTGCAATGCAATTCCAGCTGCCCTAGCAAGCTGTTGCCCAAACTAGACTGAAGCGCTTGTAAAAAGCTGGTAGTAAGTGAAAGGCAGTTACCATACTTTATTAAATATAGAAAGCCAAAACTCATACCTGGTGTAATGTTGGTGCAATGCCCTGAAAGGAAATGGAGGAATACCCACCTCCACCAGGGCTGAATTTAGCCCGTGGTGCTCTCATAATGGCTGCCAGGGAGTGAATCACTGCTGACCAGTCTGCCTGCCAGCTGCTGTTCATACCTTTTTTTAAATTTTTTTTTTATTTGAAGACAGGCAGACACTATGCATCATTCAGAGATGAACATCACAAACATGCTTTGCAGGGAAGGCAACCATAGCAGACTGCCAATGCTCTTCTAGTGCCAATTACAGTGATGGTTTAATCGTAAAAGCAGATTCATTAAAATAGGATCAGAGCCAAGGCGTTTGTGATTTGGAAGCTTGTGCTAACTTTTGATAGTTATCATCAAGGGCAGCTGATGTGACATCACCCTGCAACTCTGACTCATATTTTTAATGGACCACATGCCTTTGCATGATAATTTTGCTGCTAGAGTTAGCTTGGCATTAGCTCAAGAGACAGAAACACAAGCAACCAAATCTGAAGATGTGTTGAGAGTTTGCAGTTGTCATGGAAATTGGGGGTAGTGGCTGGTTCTTACCTCCTTTCTAAAATGGTAGTCCATATTTGCTCCCTTCAGCCTGGAAGCTAACAAAAAGGACTCTAGAGGTGGCTACTCTCTGACAGTGTGGATTTGAAGATAGAGGAAGCTCCTTGTAGGGTTACGTATAACATTTTTCAGAAATATTTTTTGCAAAGAAAATACTTCCAGCATTGAAAAAATACACCTTTCCTGCACTGGCCCAGTTTTTTTCCATATGGTGGTGTTGTGACCATAATATATCTGGAGAACACCTTGCAAAGGGCACTCGTGGGTGTTAGCAGTGAGGGGGCAAATGTGAAGTGCTGGTTTGTGCTAAGCCTCTGTTGTTGTGGTACAGCTGGGATGTCACTGATGTACTGATGGACCCTTTTTGAATGGGAACAGCCTGTGCTCTCCATGAGAGAGCATGGGGGTTACAAGATGGTGTGTGTTGTAACTCAGCGGTTCCACGTGATGCAGATTAGCAGATGCTCATAAATAACTCATGAGTTCAGAGAGTCATTACAACCTGACCTGGCCACCTCCAGTATCAATACATCTATCAATAACAGTGATGAAAATTATTAAGACAAAGCCTCTAAAGGCACTACTGGATTTAGCAGTGTGGGGAGAACAAGAATGTACTTGTTCCTGGAGAAACAATAACCTAGAGCTATGCTGTGTTTAAGGAAAAAAAAAAAAGAATAAAAGTTTGTGTTCCTGCTGGGGAACTGGGTGTGATGCTGGCTGAAGGGTCCATACATGTGCATATACATGCCTTGCAGTTTCTCTCTGCTGCTGTTGCGTGCTGTGTTGCTGTAGCTGTCAAACTATAATCTCTTGAAGATGACATATTTCAGAGTAGTGCCCTACTGGGACAGAGCTGCAAACAAACTATCTTCTTGACCCTTCCTGCTCTAAGAGTGCTTGGCTTTTCATCCTTCACATTCTTATGTCTAGAAACACAGTTGGAAATTACTGCCATATTTTAAACCATATCTCTGATAATGTAAGCCTTTGGTGAAGTGTTTAAATAGCAAGTGGTTAGGCAGCATCATGCAACCTGCCATCAAGATGGTGCCTGGCTTGGAGGTGCTAGGTACAGGTAAGAACCTATGTAGCTGCTAAACTTGAGGGAATGTTCAAGAGAAAAAGGTATGTGTGCGTTGTAAAGCTCAGTGCGGTACACGGAGTCCTGTAGGCAACTTAAGCCCCAAATTAAGTTATGGCTTAAATCCTCTTTTGCAAACGGTAGAGGCACATAGATTTTCTTGAGCACATTAAGTATCCTGTCTCTGCCTATTGGGATGATTTTATACTAAGGTAGTGGTATAAGCTTGAGACCAGCTTTTATTAAGGCTTTTCTTTTTTTTTTTTTTTTTCTTTCTTTCCAAATGTAGTTTTGGCATAGGTTGTTGCAATACAAATCACAGAGTCAAGGCTGGGGAATGGTGTAGAGATTAAATCATAAGAGGGGCAGCTGAGGGAGCTGGGGGCCTTTAACCTGGAGAAAAGGAGGCTTGGAGGGACCTTACTGCTCTGTACAACTGCCTGAAAGGAGGCTGTAGCTAGGTGGGGGTTGGCCTCTTCTCACAGGTAACCAGCGACAGGATGAGAGGACATAGACTCAAGCTGCAGCAGGGGAGGTTCAGGTTGGAGGTCAGGAAGAGCTTTTACTCTGAAAGGGTGCTTAAACATTGGAATGGGCTGGTCATGGAGATGGTGGGGTCACCATCTCTGGAAGCGTTCAAGAAATGACTGGATGTGGCACTTAGTGCTATGGCTTAGTTGGCATGGTGGTGATCGGTCAAAGGTTGGACTTGATGATCTTGGAGGTCTTTTCCAACCTTAATGATTCTGTGATTTTAATAAGGATTAAAAGTCAGAACACAGTGCCTGGAATTGGTGGATATTCAAGGGATGGAGTTAAAGAACGCAGGGGTTCTGTTGCCAAACTCCTGCCTGAACACAGCTTTCTTTACTGTCCTTTGGAAGCTGGAAGCACAGTGGGTCCCAGCATATACAACTTGCTGGAAGGTCTGTTTCAGAACTGTGGCTCCCAGCTCCCTCTAAACATTGTGCCTCTTCTTCAGTGTTGCAGGAAAATGCACTAGGCTACTGCCAGAATGGAAATCTCTCGAGGATGATGCCATGTTTGTTATAAGGAAACAAGCCTGGCTCCTGTTAGCCTTGCTTACTCTTCTAAGTGAGAATTCTTTTCCCCTTGGACAGTGTGAACCAGTGCCACATTTTTGCTTGGCACCTGGGGAGGCAGTGGGGACACCAGAAGGGAACTGCTGGCCACGATGGCCACATGTGCCTGGGTCACCTGAGGACTCGCAGAGGTCAGGCAGACATCAGTTGGATAAAATCTGTGTGCCCTGCCTTGTGCCTCTAAATGTTACACTCATGTTTAAATAACTCACAGGTCAGTTGTTTTTCTATTTTGAGCGCATGGCAAACCAGGCGGAGGCAGCTTGTAAAACGAGTGACTAATTTTCAGGGTTTTTTTTTCTTTCCACTCCCTCTGCAGTTTCTCTCCCTGAAGATGGTCATGGGGCAGCCTTACCCTAGTGAGAGGAGATCAGCAAGCTGGGAAAACAGAAAATCATCCTTTTTGCCTGTGAAGACTTGGTGGAAGCTATATTTCTCCATGGGTTGTGTTCTGGGATGCAGGGGGATATTTTCCCTAGTACCCACAAGCTGGTGGAAGCCTTCTGCATCTTTCTGCCAGGGAAGCTTTCTGGAAGGGGGTCTGGTGCACTGGGTCCCAACGAGGTGTCTCCCATGGCTCCCAGTGAAGAGAGGGACAGATTATGGAGGGAGGGAGGGCACTCAGCATGGCTGCATGCAGGATCTTTGCTCACTTTGCTGCTTGTGCCATTGCTGCAGCCGCTGCCTGCAAAATTTTTTTTACTGGTGGTGGCAGAGTGCCTGAGGGGCAGTGGGACACCCCTGCTTTGGCAGAGGGCTCCAGCTGTAGCTGCAGCTCTGCAGCAGAAGGGAAAAGGGGAGCAGAGGGAGAGAGCACCAGGGCCGTTTCCTAGGAGTGCATGCACTGGTTTAGACCTTTCCTCCCTTCACTGTAACCTCTGTCTTCCAGCCATGGCTGCCTGCTTGCATTAATTACACCTCGCTCCCTAGATGCATTCATTTCAAGCTACCTTTAGGGTTTAGATTGCAGAAACTGGCTGACCAAGGTTGAAAGCAATTAACAAACAGGTTATTTTAAATTAACAGCTTCTTTTAACCAGCTGTCCAGAACTGCTTTGTTTTTCTACAGCAAAATTAGCAAGGCAATGCACCTCAGTGAAAAGATGGATTGGGGTTTCTTTTGTTATTGTACTGCCTTTTGCTTTTTTCCTTTTCTTTTCTCTTTTAAACTTGTGCCAATTCAATACTAAGCACTTCCAGCTTGGATTTAAAAGGAGTGTTGAAATATACTGATTGCCTAAATGAATTGTAAATGGCATAGGATGTTGAGAAAGAGCAATCCTTTTACTTCCATTGGCTATCTTGCACTACATCAAGACGGGTTTGCTTTTGAATGGCATATTGAGATGCCAGTGCTTTCTTCAGGCATTGATTTTTATTTTTTTCTGTCTTGCCTTCCCTCTTCACACAGATGCTTTTTGCATGATTGCTTACTGACTTCACTGTTTCATGAGGCACTGGATTTGCAGAGGAGCGGGCTCAGCCCATACCTGAGCCCAGCCAGGGGCCATGAGGACAGTGCAAAGCAAAGCCCAGGCTCATAGGCTTTGATTCCTGCAGGAACTCGTGAGCTTGGCCTGGGTCCTCTAAAGGCTTTTACTGCTTTCTGATCAGCAGAGAGCATGAAGTGATCAAGCTGTTCCCAGAATTCTGGGAAGCAGAAAGTGCTGTTAAGTCTTTTAACACTGCCAGGAATTGTCTTTTCTGTGGGTTTTACTGTTAGGACTATCCTACCTCTAAGGATGTTATGAGGAGGAACTTGCACCCGTCATCTTGAGGCACTCATTCAAAATACACTGGCCTTGATTGTCCACCTCAGCTCAATAATGTGCCTTCTGATGCAGCTCCAAGCCTTTAAATCCCATTATGTCAGATTGAATTTTGGGTGATGCAAGGTCATCCTGAATGATTGATCTCAGCCTTGAGAAATATTGCCCAAGTGTTTAGCCCAGGCCTACTCCTTAATTTTTCTTCCACAAGTTTTACTAATGTTCCCTATTGCAATGCTAAGTAAGTTTTGCATCTTCTTTGGTGCACCTTCTTTCCAGTCTTTCACATTGTTGTGCTCTTCTAAGCTATTGTGTGAACCAGAAACAATTCCCAGGGTGCAGCTGGACATTTACACAGGACAGCAGTTCTGGAAATAATTGCCCCATCAATGTTAACACCCTTCCAAGTAAGACTTGGTAATTCTCAAAGCAAGTCTTGACTGCTTTTGGTACAAAAGTGAGCAGGTTTGCCTAGCCTATCCTCAGCAATCATCTTTTGTCAACTTCTTAAATTGTTCTAACTTCTTTGTAAGAGAATGTCTGGTTTTTTGGGGGTTTTTTTTGCCAGCTTTTCATCTTCCTTGGTTAGTTCTGCTAGCCCTTCAAGCTATTCTGTGGCTGTTTTGTATGAAGTCTCTCCAAACTGCCATTAGTTTTTGTTTACACAAAATACAGAATTGAGCATGTTTTTTCCATAGCAGACTGCACCCGATCAATATAGATAGAAACCATTACTTCCCTGTTACTTACTGTCTCTGCATATGCAGCCTAAAATTGTGGTGACCTTTTTTGCTGTCAGACTGCATTGTGGACTCACGTCTAATTTACTATCTGCTACTGACCCTCAGTCTCTCCTACCCATTGCTGCTCTCTAGGTTTGTGTAGTCTGGAGATTCTTTTTTTTCATTAAGAAAAACCATAGCTGTATTGTATTTTTTCCAAGTTGAACTTGCACACATTTTCTGTTTGCAGGTTCAGTTTCTCTACATCTCAGCCATTTCTGTGCCCTCATTAGTTTTCCATCTCATGTGGATTTTGTAGTCTCTGTAAATTTTATTCAAAGGAATTTAAGTCTTTTAACATGATTCCATTAGAAGCAATGAAAGGTTTCACTGCCATACATATCTTGTTGCAAATTTTTTGTTTGCATCTGTTGCTAAATACACTCATGATGTATGTATGTAAGTGCTGATAAAGGGAAGCTGACAGGTGACCTCTGGACAGCTGTTGTTGGCTGTGTGATGGCTGAGTCCCTTTGAATGGATGAGATCACCTCTAGCAATGTAAAAGAGATGGTGCTGAGCAGGGCGGTGTGCTGGAGAACTGCTGTGGGACAGAAATCCAGAGGTCTGGCATGGAACTACAAAGAGATGCTGAAAGACAAACTGGAACACACATGGGAAGACAGGGAAGTACGGAGCAGCTCACAGTGATGGAGGGGAATGTTCAGGTGAACGGAGAAGCCTTACCTGTTGCGTGTTCTTAATTCAGTGTTTGCTGACACAGCTCCTACCTCAAGGTGAAGAAAAAAGCAAACACCCATCTTTATGATGTGCTTTCACTGATTTAGTTGCCTTGCATGTCAAGTAGACTTTACCTTGCTTTCCATAGCACAGCTTGTCTTCTGTAGGGAAGACCGAGGTAATATGGGGGTACAAGATATCCCAATTTTCTTTCCAGAAAATCCATGAGGAAGAGGAAATTATTTTCACCATGTCTTCACTCAGAAGAGGATGTATTATTCTTTATGAGTAAATCAGGCATTGAACATATGGGTTTATTTGAGCCCTGCATGCATATTCCACTGGGAAGTTTCAGTAGACTCCCTCTGAGTCAGTAATGGGGAGGGGAAAAGATTCTCCAAATAACTGTGATCTGAAATTTAATTTCTTGCGCTCTAGTAATATGAAATGTGTATTTAAAAGTGGGTATCAAAATGAAAGAATCTACAACTCAGAAGTTTTAATTCGGCAGTTTAATAAAAGCCGAGTGATCTCTGATTTCCTGGCAGTGCTCAGATTAAAAATCGTTGACTGAGCTAGGAAAAAAATTGACTTCATACTGTTGATCTTGGGGAAGCTATGGTCACTGTGTGCCACCTCAGGATCTAGTCATAAGAGTGCAAATTACTCTAGCTTTATGCTTGACATGTCAGTTTTGCTCTTCATCTGCCTGCTATTAAGGTCAGCAGTACTAAACTGTAGGGTCTGTGGCCAGTGCAGTAGCTTCAGCAGTACCACTGTGTATAATGAATGTTTATGTGAAACACGCTCATGCTATCAATTAGCCTGGGTTTGCTTCTCTGGCTTTCCTTCATGTTGTTACCACTGTGCAAATTTGACAAGCAGAGCTGTAAACCAAAAAAAAAAAAACCCACAAAAAAACCCCAACCAAAAAAACCTTCAACACAAAAAAAAAAAAGGGCATCATTAAAAGAACAATGAGTTAGAAAAGGAAGGCATTGTCATAGGTCTGGGCTTTAGTGTTCCTCAGAAATTCCTAGTGATGTGGAAAAAGAGTTATGATCTTAAATAAGTAAAACTGATTTTTAACTGGTTGATATTTGCTCATCAGTATTTTCTGAGTTGTCTAAGCTTGCTATCCTACTTCACAAAACAGGAAGGGCACTGTACGGTGGCATGTGGCGAACATGCCATACATATGCTAAGGGTCTTAAGATCAACAGCTGGAGAAACTACTCTTTCAGTTTTTGCTTCTATTCATTTCCATTACAGAAAAATAAGGGGCCAGCTTCATCCTGGGTGTCACTCTCTAAACCTTTTATGCACCTGAAGATGTCTGTCCCATCTTCTTGATCTGTGTCTCCAGAATAATTTAGTGGAGGTGTTTACACCTGTGTGTCAAGGTGTCCAATGAGAGACACAGTGTGTCTCCTAGCTAGTTTCCTAGCTAATTTTTGGACCACATTTGCAGATACTGGATAGTTCTGTGCAAACTTTGGGGAAAAAAAAAAAAAAAAAAAGGAAGGCAGTGAAACGGGATGATATTTTTCCTGAAAATAAATTTCATATGTTTTCTTCCAGTTGGTAAAATACATGTGTGTGACTGCAGTTTGTGGTGTCTCAGCTCTGTTAATAACAGGGACCCCAAGACCATAAGTACAATTAATGTTTCTACAAAGCAATGTTCGTATAAAATGGCCTAATTTTGATCTCATTTGCTCCTGATGTTAGTATGCTTACATTCTGTGGAGTCGGTGATTTACTCTGGAGTAAATAGCTGAATTAATTCCAGCTGTCTCTGATACACTGGGATACACAATGGGATGTAATGCCTGAATGAGAGATTTTGGTTACTGAAACTATGTCTTATGTTTTACTGAAACTATGATTATGATGGACATTGTACCTCACAGCCTGTGACTAGGAAAGGTGCAGGATCCATTTTCATGCAAAGTGTGTGACTTGTACCAAATTATTACAGGTAGATTTATGGTACAGACAAGAGACTGAAAGGAAACACTATGTCAGAAATGAATTAGAAGTCAAGAAGGAAAAAGAAATGTAAAACACTTGGGCAGCCTGTATCTTTTTAATATTTTAAATAGAAAAATCATATTTCACTTGCTCAGGGCCTTGGTCTAGGGAAGGTACTTAAACCAATTCTTAAATTTAACATGGGCACGTAGGTACTTGGAGCACAACTTTTTCTCTAGTGCTTTCCTGGGATTGGGTTTAAGGTTTCAAGGGACTGGTGCCAGCAGTATGGTTTTTTTATCACCTACAAACAGCAGTTATTAAGGAATAATTCCTATTTCTTTCACCGCTTGTACTATTTAAACATGTGCAAAATGCACCAGCCAGAAACTTTATTTTGTAGTGTAATTGTGTGGTGGATACTGCTGTCGAGAACAGAGATGTGCAGAATATCTGCTCAGATTAAAACTTTGTTGGAGGTGCTTGTGTGTGTTCATGAGAATAAGGCAGGCTGAGTTTTGTTGTTTTGGATAATTGTGAAAAATTGAATTTCAGCTGATATAAGATGGAGCACATCTTCCTAGCTGCACATGAGAAGCTAAAGGAGCCAGTTCTGCAAAGATAAAACCACTCATATTTTATATATATATATTTTTTTGTGAAAACATAAACCAAAATGCAAACAAATTCTGAAGATCTATAGTGAAGAAGACTACCAAGGGAAAATCAGATCCTCTGCAGTAAATTTTACAGTGGTCCTTTTACTAATGGAAATCATATGCCTCTACTAAGACCGGGGAAAGGAATTTCATCTCATGTGTTCTAGTTCATTTTATTTATGACCTCTGTTATAGATATTCAGGCCTTTTTTCCGAATGTAGTGTGTGCCTCCAATTGCATACCAATGACATCTATTTACCATATTTGTGACAAATTGCAATCAGTGGAAATCAAGAATTCATCCCCTGATTATTACCAGGAACGTCCATAAAGTAAACATTGTCAATATGGAGAGCATATACGTGTTTGCACTATATGTTCTGGGAGTTGAGGATGTGAGCTGGTCTTTTCCTCTCCAAAGGCCCTCTTAAGCCATCCCAGATCAGTCCCACTGGGTAGGAGGTGTGGATAGCCTAGAGCTACATTACCACTGACCTACTGGCCAGGATGCACCAGCTACTAGTTTGCCAGTTGTTGTCAGAAAGAGTGAATTATGACTGAATTTTGACTGAATCGAAACATTAACCTGAGTCTTTCCTTCTTGCACAGCTGTTGCATTTTATGAAATGTATAGGAATGCAGTGTTTCCTGAGACATCAGCTCCTCTTTTGGATTTGGTGAAACTGGGCCTGGGTTAATGTATAGGTGGGGAAATGAGAAGATTTAATAGACGGGCAAAGTGACTTCTTTCTTTTCTCAAAGAAAATGTGCTGATTATTTTTTTGTTTTTGTTTTTTCCCAAACTGTGGTGTGCTAAGAAAGTAATGATTATAAAAATGCTAAAAAGGTATCACTCCTGTTTCTTTACTGTAAATGGTTCTCACGACTTAAGTCAGAGCATAATGCGCTTGAACGACTGCACCTCCCACGCTGTGCTGCTCTCGGTGGAAATAGGCTTGCAAGGAGATATGTTCTGCTTTCCCAGTTTCATTTTCTCTTCTAAGTGCAAGCCTTTGTTAAATCTAAGAACTGTTGTAGACTGTTTTTTATGAAGGATCATAAGAAGTTAGGGTTTGCAGAGGCAAATTAGTTCTGCTCCATCTCTCTGCCAGTGCAGAGTTGTAGTATACAAAGTAATTTCTAGTGCTTTGTCTAGCTAATTTTTAACGTGGGCATGTAGCATTTTCACAGTTCAACAGAAGTCTTTTCCCCAATGTTCAGCCTAAAATGTTCTCTTTCTTGCTTTCATCCCATGACCCCTTGTTATACTGCCATGTACCACGCTCGGCAACTTGATTTGCTTTTTGGTGTTCACAGCATGTAGGTGCATGTGGAAGGTTGTTGTATTTTGGCTGTATAGTGTTTCTTTTTAGTAAAGGGAAGTCAGAAATACACACCATTGAACCCCCACTATGTGCCATGCAATCAGTTACACTGCTTGGAGGAGCACTGGTGACAGACTTTGAAGGCTTAACAAGTCACTTTGTTGCAACGAGCTGCTTTTTTCATGTATTATTCCATGTTCTCCTCACCCCTGTGCTCACAGTAGGAGCCAGCCTTTTTGTAGCCTCTCCATATTTGAATTCTTTCTCTTTTAGCTACCCAACTCTATAATAAACTGTAACAAGGCAAAGATGTACACATAGTAAATCGCTTCTTTTGGCAGAGAAGGAAAGTTTGTGCTTTCTTTCATAATCCTTTTTTACATATTCCAAATTAATTTGTTTCCACAGCTTTTCTCCTTTGTATGTGTTTTTTTTTTTCCTTTTTAAATGAAGCTATTGTCTGTTACCCTGGAGAACTGCTGTCCCATAGACACTGTGCTGAAGATATCTGCTCAGCCTGCCTGCCTGCTTTTACCAACGTCATTGCCTCTGCTTAGCGTTAAAAGGGTATGGCCAGAACTAATTTGGCCAAAAAGCAGCCTCCAAATTCCTGTGAGACTTAGAAGTTGTGGAGCATGGTGTGCTTGTTGTTTTTTGGGATTTTATTTTCAACATAGCTTGGTAGAAACAATGTGTGTTACTTCAAATGGATATTTTAAACAAATACAAGCAGCAAATAGAAATTCCTCCTATAACGCTGGCCTACTGCACTGTCTGTTTGAAGACTACAACAAAGACAAGTAAAGCTGATTGTTTGACAGAAGATACCTATAGAAAGGAAACAAACCATGCTCATAAAACCACCCTCCCTCCCCTTGTGTTTGCAAAATGCATTTTCCTAAGCAGCTTTACTGTCAATTAATACGGCTCGTTAGGAAGGATCCTTCTGTTACAGTTTTACTGCCTTTACTGTGGTCTGGAAATGGATCAAGCAACACTGGTTTAATGTGTAGTTGTCTTGAATGAAGAGGTTGAGTCAGGTACCTCTGGTGTGAACCCAAGCCCTAGTCCTGCTCTCATTTCTTTACCTGTGCCATTGGTTTAATGAGGAGAGTTACAAGATGTGTCTGATAAGTGGGCAGCTGAGCTAGTGGACAAAGGAGAATTGAGAAATGTATTCCCTTGCCCACACATCTTGAATGACTGCAGACCACTGGTTAATTCTTGCAAAAGCCCCTTTTCAGAAAATGTTTTGGCAGATCCACAGTAATTTCAACCTGAGTACTGAGTGTCTTAGACATTGCTAAACTCCCTTTCTGAATGTTGAAGATGCTGAGTTTTGGAAAGTTTCTGCAAGAAATCTGCTTCCTGCTTGAAGGCAGCATACTTTATTTGTATTAACATCTGCTGTGAACCCTAAATTTAGCTTGTGTCATTGTGAACAAAACAGTGGTGTCACTTTATGCTACTGATGTTGCTGGCTGTTCAGAGATCCACTGAGTCCAAGGTGTCAGGCTGTAAAGGTTGACCTGATGCTAGATAGGTATGGAGAGGTTACTACAGCTGTTCTTACATCTCCCGTGTTTTCTCAGCACTTCCACGGGTAAGTTCTTCAAAAGGAAATAATTATGATTCCCATTTTATTGGTACAAAATTGAGGCACAGTGGAAAGACGTATCACATTCTCTAAAGTCAGTGGCCAGGCCAGGAATAGGACATGGATGCTGTGGAATTCAAGCCCAGTATTAGGTGGCAAAAGATCTTGCAGACTGACCTTTAAAGCTATGAGAGGGTCCAGTAGAGGGCAAAAAAGATGATGAGGGCACTGGAGCATCGCTCTTATGAGGAAAGGCTGAGGGAGCTGGGTGTGTTCAGCCTCAAAAAGAGATGACTGAGAAAGACCTCATCAATGTCTATCAATATCTGAAGGGAGGGTGCCAGGAGGACAGACCCAGGCTCTTCTTGGTGGTGCCAAGCAATAGGACAACAGGCAGTGGGCAGAAACTGATGCACAGGAAGTTCCACCTGAATATGAGGAAGAACTTCTTTATTGTGTAAGTGACCGAGAACTGGAACTGGTTGCTCAGAGTGGTTGTGGAGTCTCCCTCACTGGAGAAAGTCAGGAACCATCTGGATGCAATCTTGTGCCATGTGCTCCGGGACGACACTGCTTGAGCAGGGAGCTTGGACCAGATGAGCCACTGTGGTGCCTTCCATCCTGACCCAGTCTGTAAAAGAAAAAGAACAGTTTTTAGTAGTACTTGAATGATCAGCATGGCTTAGAAAGATTCCTCAAAAGCCTGCTTCAGAAGTGCATTTCAAAGATAAAAAACAATACTGTCAATTCCGGTCTTCATTTTGTGGTAATGGACTTAGGTGTTGCATCTGTTTTTGCTTCTAGGGTTTCAAAGGATTAATGTCTTGCTACTGAATGAGTAAATTAAGTCAATGAGTTGTACCCCTTGCAAAATGCTGGGAATTTAAATGCAGAATTATTTGTCCCTTATAAGGATAGAACTGAGAAGCATGAGTTGTCTTACATTGGGACAGATGATATTTTATTTGTGTCGCTCATAGTTTACCTAAAATCCTTGGACTTGACCCAGAAAAATAGATCTGGTCACATTGCTTGATTTTTAAGATAACCAAGATGCTGCTTTTCAAAGGTGGGGTGTAAATTGCTTTTAAAGTTTTATCTAAAGCATCAGTGAATGTCACTTTTAGAAGTGACTATCATTTTTCCAGATGAGTTATGCCATATGCAATTGTTTTGGTTTGCTGTCCAGAAGAGGGCCAGAACTGGCACTCCTGGCCATCTATCTGAGATCCTGGTGCAGCTTTCACAGTCAAACTCAAGGGAAAGGTGCTGAGGTCTTTCAGAATGAAGTAAGCATTTAACAAAGAGTGAGTGAAGGTTTTGGTGAGTTTGTGAGGAAGTTAAATCCTGACCTGGTGCTTGCATTGTACGCTGCTTAGGATGGCAGCCAGATAAATGCCCTCAGCTGATGGAGCAGTTATGAATTTCACCAGGTCCTCAAAGCACTTCCCCCTGCTGATTAGCATTATTTCTGCCTTGTCCAGGTTGAGCAGCAGCCAGCTGGCCTTCTTCCAGAAACCAATTTCTGCCAGACATTGTTTGAGGTTGCCAGCAGCTGTGTCTGGGTCAAGAGGGAAGGAGATAGAGAGCTGGGTGTCATCAGTGCACTGATGGCAGTGCAGCATGTACCGCTTTGTAGATGCCCTGCAGCGGCTGATGAACCAGGGAGGTGGATGCAAGCGAACACAGTAGGAAGATCTGAGGATGCACAGCCGCCCAGCAAAAGATTTGAAAGAGCATAGCATTTCACATGGAGGTGTTGGGGGAATGTCTGGGATTTCTTTCTATGGATTTTTTGTGCTCATTGGCGTATAAATCTCTCAGTGAGCAGGTTGTTTTGGGCAGTATTTTTACTGAGCCAGTGTAAATCCCTGTGGCCTGGGTGGTGAGTGACACTGGTGCTGGTGAGGCAGCAGAATGCAAAGGGTGGTAACCTGCTTTCTCAAACCCCCCAGTTTTGACAGCCTTTTCCAAGCACATTGCAGCTATATGTTTCATGTAGTTTCAGACCATGATGTTTACTTAGTAAAGAGATTTAGGTGTGCAAATGCGTGATTTCACACTTCAGGTTCAGCCCGTGATGTATGCACTTTATCATATGGTACTGTGAGTTTGTATTTCTCTTGTAGGACTTTGGGATACTTGTATCATAAGGCCTTGCTTGTGGGCTGTTTTAGCTATTACCTCTATCAAATTGTGTCTGGGAAGGGCTAAAGAGTTAATTTCACACACTGGAAATGTACCTGGGATGACTCAGGATGTTCAGTAAGCTGCAACTGAGCAGGTGACCTGGAAGCACAGGACATCTCAAGAGATGTCCAGAAGAGAGGGTAGAAGTGGGAGAAGCAGTGGTTTGAGCTGGGAATAACACCTTTCCTCAAGGCTTCATTTAAAATGAATATTTTGAGCATAAGGCTGAGTCTTACGAGGGGATTAGTATTGTGCAAAATCTGTGAATTCAGCTCAAGCTGCTCCTTTAATGCAATGTCTTTAGGACATGAATTCATTATGATAATGATGTGATTGGTAAGGAGAAATTCAGAGAGTTTCTCTCTAGAATGAGTTGCTAAGAAGAAATGGCATTATGAGTTTAGTAATTCTTCCAGTGGAGCACCCGTAACATATAATTTACCGGTATTTAGAACTCTTACATATCAGCAAAACTGTTGCTAAGGGTCACACCTACTTACTTGTTCACTGACATTGGACAGCTTGCAGTGCTTCTCACTGGAGTAAAACATTGCCTAAGAGACAAACAGGATTTTAAGGAAATGGTATGGAATAAAATACTGAAGAGAAAGTTTTCACATAACTGGACTGTAAACAAACACTTGAAAATAAGGTATGTGTGGAACTTAAATGTTTTTTGTTAGTGAGACACAAGCCACCAAAACACCATCAGTGATAGCTTGTGGATGGGAGCTTTTTCAAATACTGTCTTTCCAAAGCAGTATCTTTAAATTTGTATGTACATGTTTGTATTTTGTGCACTACAGGGCAGCATTATGACTTCAGAGGTTTGGGCTAATTGTAGATATTCTGACTTTGAGTTGCTACCTCACTGGGGTTTCCTAGAGGGTTTTATGCCTTCTCTAATTTTTTTCTAAAAACCTTATGTTTTAGAAAAAAATTAGACAGCAAATCACATCAATTGAGCCATTTTATTTTTAAAATGGCTGGGGGATTATCAAAACTACTAGATGTTGTTTCTAATTATCTGGATTTGGTAATATGCAAGCTACTTATTCAGGTTTTCAAAATAATTTGTGAAAAGTGTGGTTGTGGTTTACCACACTGTCAAACAAATGAAAATTTTTTCTCAAGATTTTCCTTAAACAAACAAACCCTGGAAATAATTTCTATACCTGAGACTGTAGAGGAAATTCCTGTATTATGTAAAAGGTTGGACTAAATATTTGCAATCTTGTGCTCTCTCATTGAAACTTCCAGAGGAATTTTGCTATTTAAATTTGAGGCTGCAAGCATTTCAGTTTAAATATTAAAACTTGGGTAAACTTCTAACTCCTGGAATGAGTCTTTACATTTGGTCTAGTATACAGAAAGGTTCTGCAGTAGTATACTGTCTAGAGAAGGTGTAGGTGCATGCCTGTGTTCACTTCTGCTTTAAGCAGCAGTATGAAGAAGAGGTTTATATAGGGTTTAGACTGCCATTTTACATTGAATGCTGCATCAAAACACCTATGGCAGCATTTAAAGAGTCAGTCCAACTGGAGCCCTGTTAGCTATCAGTGTGGCAAAAAAAAAAAAAAAAAAANCCTTTCCTTTTTCTGCTTTAGAAAACAAATCTATTGCTTGTCTTGTC
Source organism: Dicrurus megarhynchus (assembly GCA_013399195.1). NCBI lineage: Eukaryota > Metazoa > Chordata > Aves > Passeriformes > Dicruridae > Dicrurus > Dicrurus megarhynchus. The sequence goes on from VXAD01004815.1 coordinate 688,322, forward strand.
CTCTATGTCTCATCAGGTCCATATCACTGGTCAAATACAGAGGTACAACGCTCACCCAGCTCCCATTGGAGTGGCTGGGTACCAAGTCCTCAGCATCACTCCAGATCAGGTCCTCTTGAGATTTGTTACATTATAGTAGAAAATAGCTTGTTCTTATTTAAAGCAGTAGGCCAGCTGAATGACATACTTGGGTGAGTGCAGAGCCCTTGCTGCCTGACAGAGCATCTGCAGTGAGGTTATGATTTTCTCCTGCGTTCGTATTGTTGGATTTTACAGCAGCTTAATTCCTCCTTTACTCCACGACTTAATTACCAGTGGTTTACTGTAAGTGCTCAGTTTCTGACAGCTAAGTTGTGTGGCTGCATGGGGCCTGGTCAGACAAATTGCACAGCATTTCTCCTGACGGGAATATTTCTGTTATTAACCAGCGAGATGGCTGATGGGATCATCAGAGTTTGGGGGGCTTGGAGAGGGGGATGGAGATACAGCCTTATGCTCATTTTGTGCAATTGCACGAGTCACTTATCTGGCAGGATTTTTGGGCCATTTTGGGCCTAATTTGCCACCTAGCTGGCAGATTTTATCAATTTTCTTAGATTATTCTCTTTTTGTTTCTTTTGTCAGTTGGAAATACAAGAGCCTTTGTTTCTTATGCATGATGTGTCTAGTTTGAAGGGTGAGCATGTCTTTTTATGTTTTATGTTTACTGCTACTTAAATTAGTAGGAAAAAAAGCTCACTGTTAGGAAAATTATCTCTTAACGTCATGGACATCTACTGCTATTGGTAAACTTGCCAGGGAGCTGATGTGACTGGCTTGCTAGCTTGTTCATCCTGTAAAAACCCAGTTTGAGAGAATTTCAACTTTTCTTCCTGGGCCCCATGGGCTTTTCCCTATCAAAAAGAGGTTTCTGTGAGCTTTCCTGAGTAGACACAGGCTCAAAAATAGGACTTCTATCAAGTTTTGTAATAGGGCCTCATTTTAGCTGTAGAAGGATCCAAGCACCTCCCTCCTCGATGTCTATCTAGGGAAAATGATCATATCTATGCATGAAATATGCTACATTTAAAAATACTAACTCATAGCATTAATTCAAGGTGATAGACTTTTGCTGTTGAATACTTTACCATTAATGACAGCAGTCAGTAATTTGCTCTGTTAGATTTCAGTGTAATTTACATAGTGACCCATCAACCATCTATAAAAAGCCATGGCTTTCTGCGCTAGCTTGGATGAGGCAGCACTGTCACTCTTCTGAAACTGACAGGAGCTGTGAGAAGTCTTGTGTTTTCCTACTAGTACACACCACTGCTTCTGTGGAGGGGAAAGCCAGGCTGATCAAAATGAAGAAACAGGATTAATAACCTTGATGCTCATGAAAAGCTAGGGAAAAATTAATGCTACTAGCTATGCAGGCAAGTCCTCCCATTCTAGTTCCCCCCTGAGCCAGGAGTGACCCTCAAGACCAGGGAAGGGCATCAGGACCATGACTTGACCTTGTCTGCCCTGGGAGAAGTCAGAAGAGCTTCTGTCTCCACATTTCTGCCGGGGAGGGCAGGCCTTCTTTCACTTTGGAAAATGTGGTCTCTGTTTAACCTTAATTTTGAAGACGGTGCCCAGATGTGGGTGCTTGGGGTCATTAGGAGTAAACAAATGGGTGTGTTGCAGTGAGCTGCACCGCCAGCAGCAGGTACTGAACTTAGCAATGTTAGTCCTTAGCCTACAACAGAAGCATTGTCTGCTGGCATCTCATGTATTATTAGATTGCATGGTGTGGTGACAGTACTGACAAAGTCTGGTGTGAGAAACGAAATTGGCCCATGATGCAATGGGAAGGAACCTTGCTGGCATTGTTAATTCTTCTGGGCAAGAGCTCCTCTGCCAGAGACTCATTGCTCTGCCATAATATAGATAATCATAAACACAGTTGCTTGCTAACATTTAGGAAGGTGAATTATTCAGCTTTATAAATCTGAGAATTTTGTCCTGAGTGTTCTTCCTCTGCTTGTGCTTAAGTAAGTTTTAGAGGTCCTTGTTCAGAATCACAGAATGGTTGGTGTTGGAAGGGACCTCTGGAGATCATCAACACGCCTGGTACAGCAGGGTAAGGTAGAGCAGGTTACGCAGGAGCATCTTCAGGTGGGTTTTCCAGAGGAAGAGACTCCACAACCTCTCTGGGAAGCCTATTCCATTGCTCTGCTCTCCTCAAAGAAATTTTTCCTCATATTGAGATGAAACTTACCATGTTTTAGTTTATGCATGCTGCCCCTGGTCCTGTCACTTCTCACCACTGGAGAGAGTCTGGCCCCGTCCTCTTTAACATGTGGCTTTTATGATATTTGTGTTTTCTTCAGGCTTCTTGTGAAAGTACATGGTACCAAAACCACTTTCCATAATATTTCTTTCCTACATTCAATTGCCTCCAAAGGTAGATTTGTTTCCTAACTAAGTAGCCAATATTTAAGATTTCTTGCTTGATCACATGCAGAGAAGATAATCCTTTAGCTGTGCTGATGTCATATGTAAACAAGACACTCTTGCCAGTACCAAGATTCAGAATTTATAGTTTTCTTATTTATAGAAAAAAAAATTGTTCAAGCAGATTCTGCATGTAATTCCTGCAGGAAATGACTGTGAGTCTGGAATGCTACTGGCTGCTGAGTCACAGAAGACAAGGTTTCTTTTTGATGGGAAGAAATATTTTAACAAATCTTTAGCCATTCAGTTCTTGCCTCTAACTAGGCTGTATGTGGTGCCTATTTGCAGATAGACTCTGGCTATGGAGATGAGGTTTGTATCCTTTTCTGTGACAGTCCCTACGTAAACTCACAGAGATACAAGAAATGAGAGTAAACTTGCTTTTTCTAAGTTCTGTGTAGCATCCCAAGCTTTGATCTCCCCCTTCTCCTTTCTTGTGGAGGCAGTGCCTTTCCTTTCTTTCATGTTTCCCACTTCCTAACAACATTTCTGTTGCAAATCAATATTATTGATAGCTCTCTCCTGAGCCTAGCTGCATTGCAAAGTAAGCTTCTGTAGAAAGCTGTGCATTTGTCCTTTGCACAGATTCCAATACCTGGCTGCACAGGTGCTCTGGCTGTGGAGTGAAGTGTTTGGATAGGTGGGGGACAGTTCTATTGTGTCACTGAGAGCCATAATATGCTTGATATACTGCTCACCGGTAAATATTAGGCAAAAAAATCCCATTAGTTAATAGAAAGGAAAAAACACATCCAAAGGGATGCTGCTGTCATTGTGAACTCCTGGTGGGTTTTTGATACCTGCTTGTGCAGCCTTTTAGCCTCGTGTTATCCCAGCTTCGGAGGTGGGGTCAGGGGTTGTCCCTCAACTGTTACTGTATTTCACACACAGAACCTGCAGCTTGGGTAACCAGTGTCCCAAAGGAGTACAGGAACGCAAGAATAATTCTTTTCATAACCTGCTGAAAATAGGAGACAAGGTAGAGGGAAGCAGCTTATGGAAAATTAAGGCCATCTTAGGGAAAGAAAGCAACCTGATCATAGTGCAGAGCTCACATTGCATACACATAGTCTGCAATGCATTTCTTTGGCTTTTATAATTCTCTGAGGCAACATGAAAAGAGGACAGGGGTCAATGGCTTTAAACTGACAGAGGGTAGATATTGGTGAGATATTGGGAACAAATTCTCCACTATGAGGGTGGTCAGGCACTGGAACAGACTGCCCAGAGAAACTGTGGATGCCGTATCCCTCACAGGGTTTCAGGCCGGATTGGATGAGGCTTTGAGCAACCTGGTCTGTTGGAAGGTGCCCCTGCCTGTGGCAGTGATGTTGGAACCAAGTGAAGTTTATGGTCTCTTCCAACCCAAACCATTCTATGATTCTATGAACTGTGTATGAAAATGCTGCAAGTATCACCTAGAGAGGGGAAAAGGAATGGAGAGCTATGCTGGTGGTGAGATTTAGTGGCAATTGCCTAGCACAAGTATCAGGCTGTCAGATGTGTGTCATATACAATATTTGTGCATCCTATAATATGAAGTACTTGCCTGAAATGAACTACAGTGTTGTGTCACTGATGTGTAAAGTCTGTGTTGGAGAGCCTACCCTAAGAGTGCCCTGCTGAAAGAGACCTGGGTGTTGGGGAGTGTATTCTTTGTCACCTATAAATTGCTTAGCTAGTTATTGAGGGGAAGAAGCAGGGTTGTAGGGAAAAGAGGAAAGCCTGTTGCCTTTCCTTCTATTAAGTAGTGTTGCTCGTTTAATGGATGGGTAACAGGAAAGAGTGTAAGGGGACGCCATTGTTAACGTGAACTCCTGCAGCTTTTATTATACTTGCACCCTCTGTAGTGAGGGTTGAGCAGCTGTTTCCATTATGAACTCCTATTCCAGGGGTTTATAACTTGGTTGTAAAAATTTGCTCCAGGCTAAACTGTAACTTACTGGGTCTTAGCTTGGGAGAATTTTCTTAAACAAAACTTCAAAAGAAGAATTCCATCTAGTCATTGTACTGTGAGCTTGCACAGAAGCCAAATTTTACTGAAAAGCCTTAAGATGTGTTTGTGAAACTATAGGTTGATTACATTTCCCTCTGTCAATTTTTTTTTTTAAACAGTTTGAACTGCTTTGTAAAATATGGCTGAAGAAGGTAAGTGACCAAGGGATGAATGCCACAGTGACTCAGCTGATGTCCATTCAGTCTGGTAGTTGGTGGGTTATGAAAGTTTTCCTTAGAAAAGAGAGCAATGCGTTATTGCCATAGGATGAAAGAGTTCTGGATTTGCTTTTACTTGTAGGATCTATGAAGGTTTAGTCTCTATGTGTATTGAACTGTGCCTACATAATGCTAACAGTGAATTCACACTTCGGAGCATACCATTTCTGCAAAGGTGTCTTATAATATGCGCTTAGCCATATGTGTGTTTAGGCACCTTAGGCTTATAGTTTCTTTGAGAAAGATTTCAGAATGCCATCACTTTGGGTCTGCCAAAGTTATGTTCAATGGCCTTTAAATGCTTTTGAATAATGCCATGTTGAGGCATTTTTTAAAAGGCACAGTCACACTTTATTAAGATGTATTTTTATCAATAAAAAGGACCATCTCTCGGCCCTTCCAGTTTATTTCTGTGGCAGTCAATACACATTAGAAATTGGCAGATTTCACAAAAAGACTTAGCAAATGTTGCAGTAAGATTATGAAAAACTAATTCTTAATACATTCAGTTCTTTGGCTTGTTAAATTGCAGATCTAAGATATCAAGAAAATGTGAAACTCCACCCTCAAAGGTGCCATCATCATCTGTTGTCAGATTTGCAAAGCTCTTTAGATAGATTAAACTGCAGAACATCTTCCCTCAGTTTCCACCAGCAAGTTGTTTAGGCAGACTGTTCAAAGTATCTGAAGACATAACTATTTCCTTTACTGGTTTCATCCTTAGCTGACCTACGGAAACCTTGTGGTGACCTCTGGGGCTCAGTGTAGGGAGTATGGCCAATGCTGTATGGGAAGATAGGACTGGGCTGAAGTTAGGTTTGGTACTTGATATCATCAGCATACTAGAGTTTGCTCCTGTAGCACTTTTGGATCTGAAAAACTGAATTTTAAGTAAAGTGGATTGCTCTTCAAGCTTTGCACGTTATTCAGAATTAAAACTGCCCAAGTAAGTAAGGATGAAAGTAGTTAAGAAAGTGATAAGAATCCAGGTTTCAGTCTGAGCATCTTTTGTAATAATATCTCTGCACTACTGAAAGCCACCTATTCTATTCTTCTTTGTCACAAAGAATGAAATGATTCCATCCTTTGTTAAGAGTATATGATGTTCCACGGCTGTCTTGTCCTCTTAGCTGTTCAGCAAGGAGGCAGTCTGTGGGAAAGGGTATTTGTAGATGTTGGTGTTTTACAGTGTCCTGATGTCTCCTTGTGCTGCTCCTGGTCACCAGAATGTCACCACTGAGCTTTCCCTGTCACTGGCTAAGCTTCTGTAACTGCATCACGTTTCTGACTACAGTATGAAGAATGTTAATTCGTGGTGTCACTGTCATTTAAAAGTACACAGAAAGAAAATAGATAAGAATGTAAAGTATGATTATAACCTGATTACACACCAGCACAGAAATATCATCCAAACTAAATCTGACAAAGCAAAGGATTCCTTTATCCCAAAGGACAAAGGTGTAAGAAAAGTACTGTGAATAATTCTGCTCACATGACAAATGAAGTTATATCTTAATTTCTCCCACTCAGAATCTACTTAGAAGGATGCAATCTCAAAATCTGGAGCCTGTTGATGAAGATAAGGTGGCATCTTCCTCTCTGGAGCTGGGGAGAGTGTAGTGTGAATCTGACTGCTCTCCCACAGCAACAGTGGCTGCACAGGGTAAAGACAGTTTCACACAGGTAGAGCCATATAATCTTTCTAGGTCTAAACAAACAGTTTATTCTCTTGGAAATAAATAAATGAGCAGACCAACACAGGGGTCTGGTATGGAAATCTCCTGTTGAGATGCTACCCCATTTATCAGCAGCTGCAGTTTCTCTGTTTAGACCTGTAGTACAGGTATAACAAATTACAACATTGAAATGAGTGTTGAAAAATCACATTTTCTCTAATTTAAAAAACAGGAAAAAAACCCCATTTTTCTTCAGGGATAACAGTAGGTAGAGTAAGCCTCTGAATTAGGGTGTAGTTGTAGGTATAATAATATGGATAGACTGTACATCAAAATCTGTTAAAGAACTTTTTTTCAGGGCTTTTTAAAAATAACTACACCTAAATGCAGACTAAATGTTAAGGGTCACCAGTGGATGAGTTGAACCCTGATCCACCCCTCTCCCATGAAGTACATGACTAAAATCAGGCAAGAGTGGTTGCAGTAACATGGTGAATACCAATCTGCCCTGTGATGAGAAGGGGTTTCAAGGTGTGCACAAGAGGATGTCCTATCCCATGGCCCACAGTCTGCATATGTCTGATGGACATTCTTGTTGACAATGAGTCATGGCTGCATTAATCACCCTGCCAGACAAGGACAAAGAAAGAGTTTGTCAGTGTTTTCAGCTCAGGTCTCATAGATGAAAAGCCCCAGGATCTTGTTTGAAAGAAACAAAAAGGAACAAATGGGATAAGGAGGGACAGCAGCAGATAAGGGCAGACAGCAAGGGCTGATGCAGTTTTCAACCATCTCAGGGATTTTGAGTGCTCCTGGAGTACCAGGTCAGGAAAGTTATACTTTCTGACCTGTAGTTAGGACTTCCCACACCTACTCTGACCACAGATACACAACAGCTGCTACACCAGTAGCATCTGACATTGCCTTGCTTTCCTCTGGACACAGGCTCCTGAATGGTATTGTCCTTTTCAGGCTGCCTCTCAGTGGTGCTTTCTGTGAGATGTTCCACCATGCTTTGCCTCAGGCTTTAGGCCTCTGCTCCTCTGATTTTCCTCCTGTCCCCCAGACATCTCCATTCTCTCTTCCAGCCAGAATACCCTCTCCACAGTGTCTGTCTTTGAATTCATCTGTTGCTTGAAGCAGCCCCCTGTCTTATCTCCATCATCTCTCTTTTTCTCAGGTCCCTGCCACTGGAGTCTCCCACTCAGAATCCTGCTCCCCACACGCTCCCATTTTTATGCCTCTTGGATGCCCTTTCCTCTCTTGTATTAGATTTTTTTACTTCCTTTTTGCAGTCTGTTGTGCTCCATCATGGCTTCCCCTGTTCTTCCCAGAGTGCCCGCCTTTCAATTTTTTTTGACAAGGAGGCAGTGAGCTTTTATCTGCTCCATCACTAGAAAAGCACCGTTCTTTGTGAGGTCAAAAATCTGATGGGTTTCTTACTTGCATTGTCTAAATCTGTGTTATTCACTCTGGCTAATTCCAGGATCAAATACCTCTTATAAAAGAGATCAAGCCAATGCACAGGCAAAATTACGGTGTTTTAACTCTAAATGTAGTATTTCATGTTTAGGTGATCATTTTTACTGCTCAGGTAGGGTACTGTAGAAGTGAACTCAACCCAGTTAATGACCATAAATAATAATGACGGCATTATTCTTTTGTCTTGTCCTTTACACACACTAATCTGCTCTGACAGCCAGCTTTGCTCTTTTATTAACTCTCCGTCAGCTGTAATCAGTGATGGTGAAGTCAGGCAGCAAAATTTACATGTGCCAAGTCTCACCATTTTTTTTCCCCCTGAATTATTTCAGTCTTCAGTTTTGTGAACCTTTGGGATGGCAGTGAGGAGAAAACATGGGTGAGAGAGGGCGCAAATGTGCTTTTTGACATGTGGGCTTATCACTCTGAACAGCATTGCAGGACAGTGCTGTCTTTGGTTATTCTTTTCCACCTCCCTTTGTCCTGCCTATTTTCAAGAAGAATAAATATGTTCAGGAACTGCAAGTATTAGACACATCCATGATTAATTTTTTTATTTTTGAAAAGTTGGAATCCAGTGTTTGCTCAGGGAGAGGAGGAAGAGCTTAATGGATCATTTTCTAACCCTCGTGACAATGCCTGAGCCCATTTTGATGCATGATTTATGCCAGTTACTAATAGATTACCCGGAAGCTGATGATTAAAGTAGAAGTTTCTTTGGAAAAGGGTGAAATAACTGAGGTCAAGACCTCCTAGTGACCTCGAATGTAACTATTACCCTTCTAGGTTAGTTGCAATTGGAGATCAAAGTGTTGGTACAGGAAACATATTTGGTCCTGAGGTTGTCAGTTGGGGGCTGTTGTTTAACAATGAGGTAGCTGTGGTGGTTGGAAGGGAAATAAGTATTTCTCCTTTGCTTACAGGTAAGGACAGGATAAAACTCTCAAACTGCGTTTCAGGGTGTGGTATTTAAATTATTTTTCATAAGGAATTCCGCATCTCGAGTAGAGTAAAACACCTCTTTATAAACAAGTAGGGAAAGAATTTCTGCCGGTGGATGCAACTTTGAATGTGTCAGCAAGCTTCTTTTTCTTTCTCATTTACAAAGCTGAGGAACTTTGCTTTATCTCTAGGGATCCCATTGTTTTAGTTTGTGTGGGTGTATGTTGCATGGGGGGAGAAGGGGCAGGAGCCTCAGTAGTTGTCATGGAGCACAGAGCGTTTTAGAGTTTGTCTTAAAGGGGTATACGTATGTGTCATGTGTTAATACACCAGCGCTTCGCTGGGTTGTGAAGGTGAAAAACTAGAAAAGCTTTCTGACCGGCCATTCATGATGAGTGACTGATATCTTGTAGGCATTTTTTCACCTGGACTTTCGTAAGCCTTGAGGTAAGATTGATAAACACTCCGTCTTACTCTGCATGTGCTTCATTTGCAGCTTGTGCTCAGTTTTTTAATGAAGAGACCTTTGATCTGAGTGCCTCTCAACTAATCCACAGAAAATCGGGAAGTACATCACTAGCATTAATAGAACCACTGCTTTGCACCTCTCTGAGTGAGCAGAAAAGCGGAGTTACTGTTTCCTACTATGAAAAAGCAGCAGTATTTTCAAGTGTCAGGCAAGTTTCACACCATTTTTCATAGCTTTGCTCTTCCTAAGGCCTCTTGGGTTCCTGGTGGAGCTGCTGTTGCCCCATCCTTAAGTGTGCTTGCACGGGGGCAAGGGGCTGCAAGTCAGGAAGTGTTGGCAGTGCACAGCTGGGTCTCACTCCTGCTTGTCCCCTCTAATTTGTGTTGGCCCTGTGGAGGTGGAGGAAAAGCTGTGATGCCAGAGCCCCAAAGCAGAGCTATGCAGTAGTCTTGTTTTTAATGGAAGTACTTCCCAGAGCAAAAGGCACCCTTTTCAGTCATGGCACAAATGTGCTGCCTGGGTTTTACTGAGGTGCTGCTGAACAGGGTTGCTGTGTGTTGAGTGAACTCTTTGTACCACTCTCAGCAAATGTGAGTGTCTGACTCGGGGGCTGCTGCCTGTGGACACAGGCTCTTCTGCATATGTGGAGCCCCAAGTGCTTTGTCTCCAAGCCGAGCCTAGATCCTTTGGAGATATTTTTTAGGTCAGGGTTTGAGTTTATGCAGGGCTTTAACACCACCTTGGCTGAAGACCATGCTGTAAAAATGCTGTCCTAATTCTGAGAACATGGGTGGCTTTTCAGGAACACGTTGAAAGATCTGCTTTACAAAGACTTTTCTTTTTTTCCCTCTTGGTGTGTTTTACTGAGCTGATCAAGCTGTAAGACAACTTTAAATACACAAGGGCTAAAGCTTGCTCCGCAAGAATGGATGCTTGCAGTAATGCTGGAAGTTATCAGAAGAGCTCTGTTGTACTCAAAGGACTATTGCTGAGCTCTACTGCAAATATGCCATGACAGTAGGTACTACAAAAATAGAAATGAAAACCCATGATAATAGCTCAGGCAGCCTTGCCATGGTGTCCTGATGGTGTATTGGTTCTCTTGGTTTTGATTGAAGTTACCATAAGGGAGTTACTGAAAAGTGACTTCTTGAACAGCAAATACCTCCTGAAGGGATTGTCAAAAACAGTTGAAAAAAACCCTGCAAGATTAAACGGGTCCTATTTTTTTGGTGTGTCACTTAGATGATTTTCCCCATTTCCCAGTCACCTGCGTATCCCAAGTTTTTGCTGTACGTTTCTGGAAAAACTTTCTTCTATTTGGGTATGTGTTAATGAAACGTCTCATCCAGAACCAAGGCAAGGTTTTCTTGATTCCCTTTTGTTTAACAAGTTAATGATAAATAAAATAAAATACACAAATGACTGACCACCCAGTTAAATGTGTTCAGCTTCATTTGAAGTGAACGTGACAATTTGTGTTTAGATGTGCTGATAGAAGCAGTTTCTGCCTTATTGCCAATAGTAGGCAAACTCTGCTTTTTTTTTTTTTTTTTTAAGATGTTGATAAAAGCTAGGGTTGACATCTTTAGGTGTGGTGCAAAGCTGTCTACACTCTGGATCCTTCTTCAGGAGAATTTCCAAATCGCTGCTGATGCTTGCCATCAGACTGCTTTTCAAAACTTACCTTCAGAACTGCCTTTCATCATTCACAGAGGTCTAACAGAAAAAGAGACTTGTGGCCCTGTATAAAGAGGCAAACAAAAATAAAATATATTTCCAGTAGTAAACCCATACATTTTAACACAGCCCACTCTTGTGTAATGTAGCACCGATTATACGAACATCGTCTCTCACTTATTTATTCCCAGTTAGAAAAGCTGCTCAATTTCCTGTGCCATCTAATAATTTCTTTCAGACTTGGTGTGGCTAAAATAGTCAAACTGTGCTGTCCACTGTGGGAACAGCTGTATATTTCAGTACTGCTGTGACAGAGTTTAACAGCAATTAGTTGTTCTTCTTCTTTTTGTATTTGTAGTTCCCATTTACAAAATGTTCTTCAAAACTAGTTCAATTCAAGGCTTATTTCCATTTGAGGAAAGCTGGGAATTTGACCTAGCTTTGGGAGTCAAGACATAAAATAAAATGAAGTATCAGGCGTGCAATAAAATCATACACTCTGCAGAGCTGTTTTTGTACTCTTGTGGGACAGCTTTATTTCGGTCCAGATAGTTGCTGTATAATAATATTGCAGAGAGGGGAAAGACAAAAAAAAAAAGCTCTAGACAGTAAAACAGATGCATTTATGTTGGGTAGTTTGAGGAAACCATAGCTCACTGCTCCTATTTGTAAGCAGACTCAGATTTGAAGACCCCTGTAGACCACCTACTAATCAATTTTTCCTCAGTTGCAAAATATAACCTGAAGTTAGGATAACATGCTTTCTCCCTTTTCCTTTCACTGTGTCCAAGAGGCTTTAAAAGAGGCCCAGTGATTAGCTGACCCTCTTCCTTTCATGCACTATGGCTGGGCATGACGGGGCTAGTAGTGGGGGAGGAGGGTGTAATTCCATTGCATCCCACCCCAGCAAGCAAGTTTGTGGAGGAAAAGTCACTGTCTTGCTTATCTCCTCTCTCAGTACTAAGGGTATGGCAGAATTTGCAGTTACACCTGATGGTATCTGAGGGAAGGCGGAGGAATTTGCTCCTTTGCCAGAGCATGTTTTGCAGTTCATTGCACTATTATAAATCACTTTACTCAGCTGTAACTCATGAATGAGTATTGGGGGTGGAGGGGAGTAGAAAGGGGAGGGTGTGGAGGTTGAGTAGGGTTAACAAAATTTGAAACAGATTTACTGAAAGCTCTTCAAGAGTAAATAAAAAAGACAGCCCAGCTGCTGCTGTTCTGCAACACAGCAAACTGTAAGCTAGAAGTCCAAGTAATTAGTTTCATTTGTAGGTGAAAAAAGGTCTTTGGGAATGCCTGGTATTAATTATCATTAAGGGCTAGTCATCATTTCCATTTGAAAAACCTATATTTTTTATTTTTAGCTTTATGTGTTGTCGGTTTACATGCCATTAAAGGACCCTCAAAACAACTGAACCGCACGTGCCATTGGTACAACTTAACCAGCCTGTCCCTGTCCCAGACCCGGTGTCCCTGGCTCTGTGGCACTGCACTAACAATAAAAGTGATGAGCTGTGCGAGGGCCTTGCTCACACCCTGCAGCTGGCCTGGCTGCAGTGGCAGGACTACCTCAGGTGCCTCACAAAGAGCCTGTAAATCCCAGGTGAGGTATGTGGGTGGAGGCTTTCCAAAGAAGAGAGAAATGCTAGGTATCTGTATAGTTTCAGTGGTAACACTCGTGCTCCTTTGTGCTCTCTCGTACCTCCTTTAAAACGACTGAAATTAGTGTTCTACCAAAAATGGTCTCAATCTGTTTTAATTTAAGAAACTCAAACTCCAGGTTTGCTCCTCAGCTTTGTGGTAGGGTTGGTTTGTGTTGGTTTTTATTTTAAATGCTCTCTTACTTTCTGAATTACAGCTGCGGCATGTCACAGCGCTGTATATCTGCTACAAATGATCTTTGTTTATCTTTTTTAAAGTTCTATTGATTTGCACTGTGTTCATAGGGAAAGGCTGGGTTTATGCCTAGTAATTGCTTTATAGTGGGCAATAAGGACTGGAAGAGGAAGGATATGAGCAGGCTTAGTTAAATATGTGAGTGGAATCCTACTTCTGTTAAAGTTTTGCTACCAACTTAAATGTAGCCAGGCTCTTACTGCTTCTGAGTAAGATTTTGGTAATTTGATCTCCTTATCTCTAAATGGAGCAACTATTAATACTCTTCTGGCAGATTTTTCTAATCCGGGATAGGAAGTATTATCTGGCATATGTGATGCAATGCTTGGCTCCTGTGCTGTTCAGCGGAGCTTGTCAACAGAAAATATTTGGGTTGGCTGTTTCTAAGACCTGAAGTAATATTATATCACTTGGCTAGTTATGACATTAGTCTTTTCTTATGTTTCTTTATAGATTCAGGAGGAAATACAATAGCTTTGTCAGTAACATGAGAAAGCAATACTTTCCAAAGGAGCTCTAGCCTGGATGGATTCCCTAACTATGGTGTATGTGGTGTGCAAATTACAGTGTCTATGAATATGTGTAGGCAGAAAAAGAACAACTCCTTTGAAATATTTTCCCACTAGTATTAATTAATAATGGCAGAACTAAAAATAATCCCATGAGTATGCTCCTTTCTATCATATAGTTAATGTTCTTTCAGGAGTTAAAAAAAAAATTGAAATACATGTAGGCTACTTGTGGTTTTTGCTTTGTGCGCCTCTCCCACTGACATGAAGAAGTTGTCCTGCAGATGGAAACCTTCCATACCTCGTAAGATTTTGTCCTGAAAGAAAAGCAGCACAAAAGGAATCGAAGAATAAAGCAATGGTTATTCTTGAAGAGCTTTTATATTATAATTTTAACACAGATTTACTTACTAGATTACTTTGATTTATTTCTGTATTAATTTTTCAAAAATCTCCACTCATATGTTACTTTTCTCCTCTCTACTAGTTTGATTTGTTTATGTACCAAAATGTGTGTCAACTGAATTCTCTAAAGGTAATCAGCATAATACTGTTCTGAGACATCATCTACACTTCTACCGAGATAAAAATCCTAATGTAAAAAAATCTGTTGGCTGGTATTAATATTAAATCATCCCCTGGGAAAAGCCCTCAGTGCTAATTAATGAATCATGAAACTTACAGGTTTAAAGATAATATTTGTCACCTATATCTATTCATAAGAAGAACATTTTCATCATCAGATTCCATCAGAAACTACTAATTAAACCTTCCTCTTCCTGCTCTGTATTTCAAGACAACATAGGGGAGGAAATTGCTGCTAAAGCTGCGATTTTATTCAGATTTTTCAGTGCAGTCCAATTTGCATAAAGTCTAATAAAGCATTATTAAAATCTATTAACACTTGTCTATGACAATTAAATTCAGTTTGCAATTTTGAATGATTGCGTGTCATGCAAACTGAGATAAGGGATCATGGAGGGCTATCAAAGAATGAATTGTAATCCTGGGAAGGATGCATGAAAGAAGTGTTGTTCACAAGGCACAAACTTTAGGGAAGAATAAATATCATCTGCTCTCTAAAAGGCAGTGAATAATTCTTGGCTCTACAGAGTTGAGATTTAATCATGGCTGCCCTCAGATGTTTATTTTACAATATATATCTATGATATACAAGTCTGATTGAACATTGTGGTATTTTATTATAAAACCTGGAGGGCATTGTCCTCTAGAGAGAACTGAAGATTTTAACTAATATTGATTATTTAGCACAGACTGTAAAAATCATAAGTGAAAATGGGGGCTGGGGGGGAAACGAGCCGAGGCAAGACTTAAAAGTTTTTCATAGATTCTTAAAGTTTCAGGGGAACTGGTGAAAAATCAAATAACATTAATTCACAGGACTTTTTAAATTGCTAAGGTGTATACTGGATTTGTTTGTTTATCAAAGTTATGGCAGGAATGCTCTCAGTACAAATTTGTGGAAAGAGAGTGGGCATTGGTACCTGGTTTGCCATCATGATTTGAAAATCAAACCCTATCTGTATTTCAACTGTGCAGCTGTTCCTGCTCAATTGTGGGTGAGTCAGGGCATCTCAGAGCTCTTGGACAAGTGTCCTTGCAGGGTGACTCCCCATCACCCTCGTTCTGACTGCTGCCCCATGCTGGGAAATGAGG
The DNA here is from genome assembly GCA_013399195.1 of Dicrurus megarhynchus. Lineage (NCBI taxonomy): Eukaryota > Metazoa > Chordata > Aves > Passeriformes > Dicruridae > Dicrurus > Dicrurus megarhynchus. The sequence continues at coordinate 703,351 of VXAD01004815.1, forward strand.
CGAGGGCAAACGTGGCTGCTGGTGGTCCCCATGCAGCCCAACCCCAAGGACTGCTTCTGGTTGTGTTTGCCCTGGGAGCCATTTCTTCTGTGTTTGGAATTCCTTCGCACAAGCTGCATGGTCTTTAGGGTGATGAATCAGGACTGTGATCGTAAGAGTCATCCCTGTGTTAGCAGTGAGTGAGAGCAGGAAATGCTGTATTATTGGGAAGTGAAAATTCTTAGCTCTCCCCCACTGTTTTGGGTATCAGTACAGCTGGAGGTATCAAGCTGCACTTTGGTTTCTGTGTGCTTGAAGACTTTCACTCCTATAGCCCATGTTCTGGGGGAGTGGGGGCAAACCCCAACAACAGAGATTGTGATGCTTATGCAATTACTTTGCAATGACCTTCCAGGATTACATCACCCTGGAAGTCAGCTATTTGGCTCTCCCTCGAAGAAATTGTCTGTCTCCATCTCAAATTGTCTGTTAAAACCACATAAAGGCTGGATTTAGTTACTAGAGATAACCTTGGCAACAACTTCCTACCAACGCTGGTTATGCTTCACTGAAATGAAAAGCTGTGAAAGCAGTACAGAGAGACTCCTGGGGCGGAAGATGGTGCTGGGCTCCTAAATAAACTTTTTCCAAGGATAAAATAGCCCCTTGCCTTATCTAGAGCCAAATGCAAAGATTTGGCTTTGAATTTGTCTCTCTTCCTTGCCAGCATCTTGTACACTCCTTTACATGCACAGTGTAAAATAAAGTAAGTTTGCTTGTCACTAACCATGGTATTTTTCTTAAAGGCTTGAAACTTTCAAGACGCCTTAATTTAATGGATCTATTTTCTTAAATGGGAAGGCTTTTACACAGTGTGGCCTAGGTGGCCATACAAATATCTGGGTTGACAGGATGGCAGTGTTTCTATAATTTTCAGAAAAATTACTTGCTAGGGCATTTTTAGTAGAAGTTTCTTTAATTTATTCATTAACATTTTCTTCTCTGTAGCCTGCTAAGTTGGAATTATGAAAACAATACCAGCAGCATTCTGGAGTCTTCTTCAAAGCATTTTTAAAATAGCTTTCCAATACTATGTGGCAAAAAGATTAAATGCACAATATTTTTTCTATTGTGCAACAGAAGACATACAAGTATAATAGAATATAAGTGTCTTCTAGGCATTTTTTTTTTTAAAATGACCTCCTAGTCCATTGAGGTTGCACCTCTTGGAAGAGATGATATTGCTCCCAGCTTTTCCTAGGGGACTGTTTATCTCCCACCATCTAGCATGGGGAACATGACCATTTTATCTTTCTATTTCTGTGACCTAAACTGCCCCTGGAGTTGGCAATAACTGAGGGCATGCAAAAAACCAGTAGGAGTGGGTCCTCTGCTGCCACTGCCCCAAAGGGAGATAGAACGTGATGTTGTTCTCTGTTTCTCAAGCTTTGCCGCAGTTTGAAGAATTTTTATGAGGGGGGATTCAGTTTGGCAAAGTGAGTTCTCCTCTTCTTTGTCTGTAAAACTGTTAGCATGAGAAGCATGCAGAGCATCCTGAGACCTGGAGTGTTCTGACCGGTCGTACAGCATTAACAGCCCTCTTGCACTCCGTGAATGGCTTTTCTCCTTGCTCTTGGGAAGGAGCATACCCTTCACTGTTTTGGAACAAGGCAGTTGGTGGCACCAAAAACAATCTAAGAAAACTTCTGTTCTGCTACAGCCCAGGCACAGAAATAAGTGACAAGTATCAGATTTCTCTATGTGAGTTATGCCTTTTGCTGGCTGTTAGAGGGAAATCATCCAGATAATGTATTTAAAATCTTAAGCACCACTATCTATGCAAAGTGACCAGTGGAGACTTCCATCAGAACATTCCTATTTATTCTTGTCTCTAAAATTATTAATGGCTTCTCTTTTTGCTTTTCCCCATCTGGCTATTTCTTGCCATCTGAAGACTGCAACACCATTTCTTAGATTGGCAGCATTTTAAAAAATGCTGAGCAACGTTTTTTTTTAATTGTAATGTCTCTTGTTCCTTTCTACAGCTTGCATGCAGCTCTCTAAATATGTTTTCATGTCTTTCTTTTCTGTTTGCCCGCCCAATTCTTCTGTGACAACTAGCTGCTTTGCAAAATGCTTCTGGGTTTGCTTCATACCACATAAAATCTAGGCAAATGAATGTTTTCTCTAATGTATTTACGTAGACTATTAAGAAGAAAACAAACCTAGGACAAGAACAAAATTAATCACTGGTTTATTAGTTTGGCATTGTTGCTTGCACACAGAACTGCTTTATATCAAACATGTTTTTTAATAAGTAAATAAATAAATGACAAGTGGGAGTACCAAGCTTAGCCCAGCATGAGTATTGACAGTGGTTACTGCTGACAGCTTTTTACTGTTTCCAAACAACGTTTCATTCCCTTAACTCCATTGTCATAGGGAATAGGGCAATACCAAGCTATTCAGCAGAGACGCTTGCAATAAGGAGCATTCATGGCTTTACTGCTGTCTTGACTTGAAGAGGTTTTGACGAAATTGTGCCGGGGGACTTCAGCCTGGCACCCCCGAGTCAGAGGCCGTGTCCACAGCAGAAACTGGAGACCCACAATTTCCCTGCAATGAGACTGAACTGTGCTATTTTGGGAGAGTGCTCGTTCCCAGCCCTCCAGTTTGATTTAATTCAAAACCACCAAGCGAACATGGAGGAGAAAATCTAGTAGTCCCAGTAGTTGCAAAGACGCATCTCTTATTTTTGTCCAGAGCTCCCATTAATGTGAAGCTGGAAATACTCACTAGAAGGGGAATATGCTGTTTTATCTTGCCCCAGGGCTAACATAGCTGTGGCAGCAACCCCCCCTGACTGTAATAGAAGTCATGTGTTGGCATAGCTGCTTAGGCTCTGCTCGGACACAGGGACAGGACAAGAAAATAGGATCCAGAAGACAAATTCACCCTTGCTGTTCACCCTTGCTGGGTGTGAATTAGGCTTTAGGTGTGTCTGTGTGCGATGTGAGGGGCTTGTGCTCACGGATATGAGAGAACTGAGTGCTCTATGTTTTCCTGAGTCGTGTGGGGCCAGTTCTGGTGTAGGTAGGGCAGGCCTGCCCACCACTCACCCGAAAATATCAGCCTGGCTAGCTTTCCTCTTCTGCTTCCCCAGAAAAGTCAGCTAAGTTAAGAGACAATGACTTAAATTTTTTTTTTTTGATTTTTTGTTATTTCACTTCTGCCAGGCTATCTAAAACCTTTCATTTTTCACTGGAATTTAAAAGCTGTTTATAATTACAGGGCTTCATATGAACTTAAAGATAATAATGTGACAAGAGAATTTCAGGCTGCCTTCAGTCAATATAATTTTTACCTGGGAGGTCAGGAACATTGGCTACAACTTGTACGCTGCACTTGCACTAGGTAGAAGGGAAGTGAAAATTTTGTTTTTTCAGTTTGTGGTGCATCAAGCTGATTAATGAAACTACATGCAGACATATAGATGCTTTTTTCCTGCTTATTTAACCACTTATAAATAAAAGCAGAGAAAAAAAATTTAAAAAGTGCTGCTTTTACTCATATGATATTAAACAGACTTCTGAACTTAAAATGCCCATTGAAACCTATCTAATGCACCATGCTTTTATTTTTTTTATTTTAAGCTAGATGAATAATTTCCTTCCACTTATTCTCTGATATGACCAGCTCCAAAGAAGTAAACTAGTTTTATTGCTATTCTCTTGATTTTAATGGTAGGCATGTAATCTGAACCAAGACCATAATCATAGAATGGTTTGGGTTGGAAGGGACTTTGAAGATCATCTAGTTCCAACATCCCTGCCATGGGCAGGAACACCTTCCACTAGACCAGGTTGCTCAGGGCCCCATCCGACCTGGCCTTGAACACTTCCAGAGACCGGGCATCCAGAGCTTCTCTGGGTAACCTGTTTCAGTGCCTCACCACCTTCACAGTAAAGAATTTCTTCCTAATATCTAATCTAAATCTGCACACTGTCAGTTTAAAGCCATTCCCCCTTGTTCTAGCTCTACATGGCTTTGTTAAATGTTCCTCTACATCTTTCTTGTAGACCCCCTCTAGAAACTGGAAGGCTGTTCTAAGGTCTCCCTGGAGTTTTCCCTTTTCCAGGCTTCTCTTTCCGATTGTTACATAGAATATACTGAGTTGGAAGAGACCCATCAGGATCATCGAGTCCAGCTCCTATCCCTGCACAGGACACTCCAAGAATCATACCATGCACCTGAGAGCACTGTCCAAACGCTTCTTGAACTCTGTCAGGCTTGGTGCTGTGACCCCTTCCCTGGGTATCCTGTTCAGTGCCCAACCACCCTCTGAGTGAAAAACCTTTTTCTAATATGTAGCCTAAACCTCCCCTGACCCATGCCATTTCCTTGAGTTCTGTCAGTGATCTCAAGAGTGAAGAGATGTGTCTTCCCCTCAGCTTCTGCACACGATGCATGTTGAAGGCAGCGTTGCACCGGGTGAACTACAAGATCTGTGTTGTATGTTTGTGGTTGCTGAGTGTTGTGCAAGGAATGAATCTTCAAAGTTTTTCAATAATATTGAATAATTTAAATTGAAATTCATGCCTGTCCCTTTGCAAATAGTTTAAAAATGTTTTTCAGGAATAAGTTTACACTAAAGAATTTAACCTTGCTGATATATCTGGGATATACTATGGAGGTAGTTCCAAGAACCCTGTTCTTTGGTGTATGTGTGATATATTAGAGATGCCTTAACTTGCACTAAATATGTGAATGGCTTATTTTACAACTGATGGAATGGTCATCTTTGGCTTGAAATACTTTGTTTTAGGCCTTGAAATGCTAAAATTACATGGCCAGATACATCAGTTGCCCATGGAAATACCAGCATCCCAACAGTACACTAGCAAGTATCGTGGGAGTGGGATTTGAAGACTAGCTGCTAACTATGGTTTCCTAGTTATGTGCTAGGGTGCCTTGGCTTATCAAGAAATGAAGTTATGCATGGATTTTGGGATTTAAACAATCTTCCGTGAAGTTTTCTTTGAAACAGTTTTGAGATGACATATAGTTAGAAAGCAAAAGGGTTTTTTTTGCCTTTCAGTGTTTTGTTGAACAAAATAAAACAATATAAAATATTTCACAAGTGAAATAAAAAGTGTAGGCAAAAGGCTTTTTAAATTGACTTTTAGACCAGTCAAAAAAGTTTTCAGTTTGTTGTTGGAACCGAACAAAATTTACAGCTGAAGCGATGGAAGGATGGGATGCAAGGATACTTGTTTTAATGGAAGCATTAACAAGGTGATTAAAAAAAAAGTAAAAAAGTAGGCAAGAGCTAGGGCAGCCTGCTAATTAAAAATCTGATTTTTGCTAGGACTTAGGCTCACGTGCCCAAGCAGCAGCCATGCAGGCCAGCAAACAGAACATAGCCCCTACGAATGTGAGTGATTACCTGAAACCACAAATTTTGCTGAAAAGAAAAAGAAACAAAGGAGAAAAAACCATTCTTTTTCTTAATGTAAATCTTTTCTGCTGCTTGGAACTAATACCTTTTATTGCTACTGTTGTTTAAATATTAGCTTTTGTAGTTCACTTGCCAGAAGCAGCATTCACTGTATTTCATTAAAAATGGTTGAAGTTCACCTCTGTAGTTTGTATATCAAAAGGGTGCTCTCCTGGCAGCTGTGAGGATGTCACTGTGCGTGGCATGCAAAGGTGTAGCAACTGGCTGTATTTATTGTGCTGGGACTCTGTGCATAGTGCCTGTATATAGGTGCGTGTGTATACATGTACATACGTTTATGTTTATACAGGTACCACTTTCAGAGTGACCTTTCAGTGAGGTTAATTCTTATGCATAGGTCCTCTGAAGCTGAGTAACAGAAATATATTTGAAGGAAGACAACTTCCATGCCTGTTGGTGTTCTGCTTATTGTAATGCTCTTGATTCATTTAGAAGCAGCAGGCAACTCTAAGACCAGGAAGAGGACTTGAACAGACTCTGCAGTATTTGTGGGATCACACTGTGTTTGCTGGTTGACTTCCCAGCTCACTGTACTTCTAGTTAGGGAAGGGGATAAGAAAATCTAAATCTCTTTACAGAGTAAATGTAGAAGTGTAAATCCAGAGGAACTGCAGTGTTACTTTTTTTTTTTATAAACTATCTTTGTAGCTGATTTCAAGGAAAGGTATTACTTTTCCTTTCTTTTAGAAATGTCTGCAAGAAAGTATCCCATTACACTCTCTTCACCACTAATTTTTTTGTAATTTTCTCTCCCCAACATATATGCCTCTTCCAGCTCTGTTTTCTTCTGAAACTGAAGCCCCTGTTGACTCCTGCAAGATCAAGGTTTCCTTGTGGTCCATGAGAGTTATGGCATGAATCCTCAATTGTTCTGCTGTTGTGTTGGGGTCACCAGAAGTGATATGGATGGGAGATGTTGTAGTGTTTCTCACCCTCTTTGGAATAGAGCTGTGTGAAGGAACTGCATTGACTGAGGCTGTTTAAGCCCTTGGCTGAAGGCAGAGTGGGGTCCCTGGGGGACCAGGGTACCTTGTGGGAGGCCACAGCTCATGGTGTTTGTCGCTGCTATGCCATGATGCTTCAACAAACTGCAGCACTGGCAGAGCCTGGTTTCTCTTGCTGTTGTGACTCATGTGGGAGCCTTTAGAGTCTGGGGGTGGGCTAGGAAGCTTTTTCTGCTTTGGGACTGTAAGTAGGTTTTCCTTACTTTAGACCAGGTGCTCATTTTCCTGACAGCTTTCATGAGCTTGGTGTTGTCAAGGTCTCTGACCTTCTGCCAGCAGTGATCAAAGTCAGGCAGATGCTCAAAAATTGCTGGGAGATACATGGATGGACACACACATGCACGTACTCAGCATGATTGCATTAATCTTGTCTTAAGAAACAGATGAAAGCTATATAATTTAATGGTTGGATACAAGTTCTGTGAGTGGTAATGAGAACAATGCTGCCTCTGCCACACCACACAAAGAGCTGGCTTCTGAGGGCCTCTTTGAAGTGTTGGGGACAAGCACAGCATTGCAGTGGTGAGACATCTGCAGCGTGAATAAACACGTGTTTAGGCATTGCTTAAGTGACGCTGACATTTGTCTGTACCTACTTTCTATACAAACATCTGGCTGGAACAAGCTCTGTGGGAGAGAGGCTACCTATGGCCCTCGAGCTGATGGAGACAGAGGCTGAGACACATCCATGACCATAATGACAAGCTGTGGCCCCATATGTGTTTTACAAGGTTGCTTAGGGTTTCCCTTTCCATTTCTCAGCCGTTGCACAGATTTCCCCAGCGCCAGTTTCCACAGCCTGCAGTAGCTGACGCAAGAGCTCTGAAAAGTTGCAAGAACTGGTGACTGAAAATGCAGTTTTCAGCTGTCAAACAGAGCAGCTGATGCAGCAGGCTGGGCAACGCAAGCGGGCAGGTTTCACTCTGCCTGGGTGTTCTCCTACAAATCCTATTCTGGGAATGAGAAACCTGTGTCCCATAATAAAAATAACACTGTTGTATACTTTCTCAAAGTGAAGCCAGCATGGAAATGTGGGGGAAGTTTAAAGTTTTTCAGCAAGAAGAAAGGAGATTTCTGATTCTGTTTCAAATAGTCTATCTTAAGCCATAGGTATCACCAGAGGGGCACATACATTGACTATCTGGCTTCTCTCTAGAACTTACAGTGAAACTGAAGTTAAGAAGGGTCAGGTATAAAAGCTAATTTTACTTTAGACAGGGTGAAGAAGATCTAGTGTTCAAGTTAGAAATATTTTATGTTTCTTGCAGTTGTGCACTGTTTTTTGCTGTAATATGACAGAGAAATGATTTTCTTTGGGCATAGCAACACACAGAATACTGTGTGTGCATGTATCTTGAGCTGTGGGAAAGCTTTTTGATCTCTAATTACAGAGCATTGGCTGAATAATGTAAGAAGTCTATATTATATAGATATATAAAGCCTTATTAGTACATGCAAGAGGAGAGAGTTTAAACTGTGGGGTATTTTTCCTCTGGCTTTCACTTGCTTAATCGTCTAAGTCCCAGATTTCTCCTAAGTGAGTAACTATAATAATGTCTGTATAGCAGTGTTTTTGTTATTGTTTAGAGGTGTTTAACAGAAGCCACATGCTCCTCCAATTTGATGGGTACTCAAAGAGATGGCCCAACTCAAAGAGATGTGCTTTGCTCTGCCTGTGTTTCTGGGTTTTCACCTTGGGTGTGTGCCTGCCTTTTGGCTGCCTGGAGTCCCATCCTGCCAGGGGTCCTGGCTGCAGCTGGGCATCTCCCTACAACAGAGGACTGGGAAATGAGTCTCGATCCCATCGGATGTGCACCATAATTCCATATATGGCTCCATCCCTGGGTTTGTTTCTATAGCTTCAGCATCATTCTTATACCTGTGAAATTCATGCTCATTGCAGTGGAAAGGATTTTGACCATTACACCTGGATCTTTCAGGAAATATCATTTTTATTTGATGTTATCATAATTTTGGCATTTGCAGCTCTTTGTGCAACACTGAGCTAAGAGACTGCAGTAGGGTTCTTGAAGCCTCAGATCTAGTTAAAGTAATAGTTAATGGCTATTGCAGATTTACTTTGCTCTTGAGCCAAGACGGGATCTGTGCTGGGAGCCAAATCTGAAAGCTCATCACAACCACATGAGATGGAAAAGCAGTCTCTGAGACATATTGATAGCTGCAGATGACAGAAATGATATTTATTGCCATGGACAGTAAAATTTATATATATTAAAAAAATGCAAACTTTGGAGAACGATGGGAAGCACTGCCAGGAAATGCCTTAGAACAAATTTCTGCAATAAAAAGTGGCCGGAGGAAGCAGCTTCAATGAAAATGGTTTATTTGTTCTGATCTGGGGGCCAAATGATAGAGTACTACAAAAATCAACTACTGAAATATCATTTCCCTTCCCCCAGTAGAAGTCACCTCAACTTTGGTATACAACATAAGTGTTCTTCCCTGCATAGCTTTGTAATTAGAAGTATTGATGTATTTTCAAGAAGACAACTAGTTAACTAAAAGCTTTGCTCCAGTTAAAGCATGATGGAATGTCCAAAAATATCTGGGTAAATATTGCCCTCTTCCCTTGAGCAAGTAAAATATGTAAATTGCCCCCCATGTTCTCTCCAACATGAATTTCAGTATTTAAGAAGCCTAGCCAAGTATTAAGAAGCATTCTAGTATTATACAAGAAAAGATTTAAATTGATGCAGGTTTTGTTTAAATTGTAGCTTGTCTTTGGATTTTCCAACCCAGTTGTTGCTTTCTGATAGTGCTGCCTAAATACTGGGAAGCAGAACTGAATTTTAAGTAAGAAAAAAGAGGTAGACTGCTTTGATAGGTGAAACAGGGTAAACTGCTATACATAATAGATACTGTAGCTTAGAAATTTTGGAAAATAGGAATAGAAAGGGTAAGAGCTCCTTCATAAGTCCAGAGTTATGCAATTCTACTTATAAAAAAATCATATGATATGCTCATTCTCTACATAGGTGCATGCATTTTATCTTTGGTCTGTCAGTGAGAGGTGAGGAAGGGTTTGCTTCTGGTTTTTTGTTCCTTTGGTATAGCAGGTAGAGAAGCTGGAAAGAGAAGAGTTTTAACCAACTAAACTTGTGTCAAGCTAGAAATTATCTTGAAAACTGCTTTATATAGAAAACTTGCTTTTGAAACTGTACGTTAGCCAAATTACTTTCTGCAGAAATCTTTTGACTTATCAAATAAGGAGAAAAATTAAAGAAAGTGCAGTATTTTCAACAGGAGTCAAAAAGTTTAAAATATTATGAAGGTGGGTATGAGTTTATTACCTGACAGACTGTAGTTGAGCATCTTGAGGAAGGTGGGGAGCAGTGAGTGGCTCAGGGAGTAGAGTGCAGTGTTTTGGGACCCCAACCAGGCACTAAGGATAGCATGAAGGTGGCCAAGATTTGCCAGCAGCCAGGGTGACCATGGGTCAGTGCAGTATATGAGACAAGGAAAGGATTTAATATATGTATATGTCATATTTAAAAATACATAGATATATACATATATATATATTTAAAATGTAGATGAATTATTCAAAATACTAAAATGAAGAGAAAAGGGGCTGTAAAGGCCAGAGTAATAGAATCATTTAGGTTGGAAAAGACCAAGAAATTGCAAGAGAAAAAAACTGATGAAAGAGTAGTTAGGGGAGGAGAAAAATAAAAGGAAAAAAGCTGGCATTTCTTGTCTTATTTTGCAAACTTCACTGTGGTAGGTAGATGTTCTAATCACCAAACTGTCAGCTGCTTGTGCAAACTTGCAGGCTGTGACCCCAGCCCAGCTGAAGGGAACAGCAGAGCTCCTGTTGACTGGGGCAGGGCCACACTCTGCTCCAGAGCTGTGTTATTCTCCATCGCCAGTCACAGCAAATCCCAGGGGCTCCACCACCAACTGCTTCGGGCTTAGATGTGGCTCCCTCCCGGCTTTGGAGAGGCAGGGTGGTGCGTGGTGTCTGGCTGTGCTGGCAGGGCGTGCAGGAGAAGGGAAGAGGTGGCACACCTCTGTACCTGCAAGTTTTGGAGGCACAGAAAGCACTATATGTCACGGTCGTTTAGGCTGCTGTGCACTTAGCACTGGAAATTTTATAGAAAGGCAAAATATACAATTCAATTACAACTGCTGCAATGCAATCCAAGTTGATCTAGTTTCTCCCACATGAGCTGACCACAATTTTAAGCTTGGCATAGCCTGAAAGCTTGAGGAATGTATTTCCAGTAATTGCCAGGCCACTTCATTGTTTCTGTGTATACATAAACACTAGGCTGTGATCATAGTGGTCATGCTTGAGCTGCTATCTGAAATTCACTTGTGCTATAGGGATTGACTAATCTGGTTCATACTGACAGCAGTTTCCATTTACTGTGTTAGCTCTCTTTGACTGTTAGCGCCGTGCGACTCCAGCTAGACTCGGAAAACAAAAACTGTTAAAAACTACTAGGCACACGAGTCACGCAGCAGAAAACCATGTGTCATCGCAGGATCCGTGACTTGTCAGCTCAGGAAATCAGGCTGGGTTGCAGAAGATCCATTTATAAGATGCCAAGAGTACCAAACACCTAGTGAGGAGCAACAGGCAGTCAGTTTTAAAATATATGGCAGAGGAAGAGCAAAGAGTTGGTCTTCTGCAGCCTCAAGACATGCTCTTACTTGGCCTACATCAGCTTCTTCCTTGCTTTCTGTTTCTCTGAGTACTGTGTGTAAGAATATTAATCCCTAAAATCTGTATCCTTTTGTTCCCAGCCAAAGTCCCCTGTGAAGTCTGTAGGTTAGGATTTTTTTGTTCCAGCTTCAATCTATGCTGCTGTTACAACTTCTTTAGTGCTGGGCAAAATAAAGCTCCCAGTTAAAACCGGGTACACTTCTTTATTCCTTCCTAGCAAACCTATTTCTTTTAAGTTTTTCTCAGGATATTGATTGCTGGTAATTTAATGTGTCTCAACCATGAAAAGCTGTTATGACAGTTTCACATGCTATTGCAGTCTTTTATTTCCCCATTCACAGACAAAAATGGAAGATTTTCTCACTGGACTATGATATATAATTCATCTAACAGCACTCCACTCAGTAGCCAGATGCTGCAAATTTCAGCAGCTGGACCATTATTTTAAAAGAGCCCAGCCTGTAATTATTTGACCTGTTCTTTGTTACCCTTCCATAAAACAATTAGCCCAATTAAATGAATCTTTAGGTAGCAGAGCCAAAATTTATGGAAGGATGTGATTAATTGCTTTGAAATTCTGCACGTATAATTTAGCTTGTGCTTAGGGGAGAAGTGGAAAAATGCTTGGGTTCTTCAGCATCCCTGACGGTTGCATCACAGGGGCTGAGGTCTCTATATAACACAGACAGAAATAAAGTGACCCTATTCCTGCCTTTCTGCACACCCCTGGTGCCAGTCTGGTCCCTGACCGCCTTCACTTTGCTAAGAAAAGCAAAACTTGGTAGCCCTCTTCCTGCTGCTTCTCCATTTTGGGTTGAGCTCTCCCTGCTGGGGAAGGTGGTTTTTCCAAGGTCTCCACACTGCTGTGCACAGTGAAATGGGGACCACTGTAGGTCCATGGGCAGTACCAACTGCTTTTCCTTGGCTCTCATCACAAAATAATAGGCTCTTTCTGCTGCCAGCCAGTGTGACTCAAGAAGTAGAAGTACCTGATGTGGAGATTAAAACTAAAGTGCTCTTCATAAGTGTATGAAGGAAGCCATGCAAGGAAAATAAGATCATATTTGTATTTGCTTTTCCTTGAGAAGTCTGTACTGCATTATGTACACTGTTGAAGTAGTGTGCCTGACCTCAGAAATGTTAAAATTAATAGTTACTCGTACACCCTTTGCCCAGTGCTGGCAGGGGGAGTTTTCCCCATTTTTATTAGCAGGATCCCCAGCCTGCCTCCCAGACAGTCCTGGCTTCCTGCCCTCCCCAGCACTGACTCGCCTCTCCTGCTGTCTGGCCAGCAGTGGCTCAAAGCTTTGCCCCGTCAGTGCTTGACTGCTGTCCTGGTTTGAATGAGAGGAGCAAATTGAGGGGACAAGTTACGGGTTGATCGTTATGAAAAGTTCCCAAATTATTTGTTGCTCTGGTTTATTAGTGGCAAACTTAATTTGCCTTTTCTGTCGATCAGAGGAACTGGATACAGTGATGTAGCAGTAGATAACTCTTGTCTGTCTCCAGAATAGGTGTTTGTGAGGTGGTTTCTGATGCAGATGTCACTTCACACCATGAGATTTTCCACATTGCTTTCCTTCAGCTTGATTTTGGCTCAAGTACTGTAGGGAAAAGTAATAGATTAAGATGTGTCACCCAAAGCAAAGAGTGATTTATTCTCTAGTTAGTTGATATTGATGTGAAATTATCAAGTCCATTGTTAGTGAAAGCTGAAACCTGGCATGATTTTAGTCCAGATGAATTCAGATATATGGTTCCACAGAAACATGACAAAGTATTGCAGTGATAGTTACAGACATACAGAATAAAGGAGAATTTATGGGTGTGGGGTTTTTTTCAAAGGCAAACAAGGGCCAGTTTGAAAGAAAGGGGAGGAGGGAAGACTTTAAAAAATAAAGAAGTGATCCAACATCCCATATGCAGAGAAAACAATTTCCATGCCTCTTATCAAAAATGTGTTAAATCAGCTAACAGTGATATAACTTCAAGCAATTAGAAGCATGCTAATAATGATATGAGTCTTCAGCTGTAAATAATTACGCTGCCTCAAGGCTATGCTTTAATTTTTGGCTTGCTGTATCTATAAACAATAATCAAACTGCAAAGCTAGTTGTGTTGTTTTTGTTCACAATTTGTGAAATGATTTCTGTACCCTACAGTGATGCTGATGGCTATTTTGACCTTCAGGAACTCCGGCCTGTGAGGCTAAGAGCTAATGTGTACTTCCATCGATCTGAGTTACAGGCACACAGCAGGTTCCTGTGCCTGTTCTTCACAAGTACAAAAGCTGCTATCGTCAATCAGTGTGTGTTGTGAAAAGGGGGCTTGCTGCTGAGACTCAATAAATAGGGACATTAGGAGGAAATGTTATAATTGCTGCTACCCACATCTTGTTAATGAGTAATGTACAGTTAGACTCCATGCAATTGCAGCTAAACTGTTTATACAATTTATTCTTATGTTGCAACTAACATTTAACATAATGAAGTATCATAATTGCAGCCATTAAAGTCAAGATTAAGATTTGTTTAATTAGAATTAAGAAAATGTAGAATAGACTTTGAAAATGTAGGGTTTACTGGGTAGAATGTGCAGCATGTAGGGAAATTCAGAGAATGGGTATTAAAGAGCTTTCTTTGTAGAAAAACCGTGCTGATGGGTCACAATTCTCCTGTCACCCCACTTTTGGAGCAGCTCTGTTGAAAACTAAGCAACACACTGATGCAGGTGTAGAAATGGAAACACAGGCTGGCCTTGACTTCTGACTCTGATTCTTAAATCTTCTGATCAAATATAAAACAATATTTGTTTAGAAGGCAATGTGTATTCCTACTATTAGAAGGCTTCCTATTTCAGTGTTAAATCACACCATCCAAATGCAGACCCTCTGTTTTCTCCCTGATGGCAATCTGAAATAATTTTGCATTAATGGGGAATTAGGAAGGGAATGACTCCTTAGACATGATACAGAATGGTCATGTGTATATATTGTTTTAGGAATGAAGTAAGTAATTGCTCTCAGTTCTCTTAAAACACTCTGCAAATAGAAAGTCAGATTCAAGCAAGCACTAGCATTGGGAAAAAACTGAGACTCGACCCATAAAGTAGCAACTGTGCAAGATATTTGAAAATTATAATCATCATTTGGGAGTGTAACAACATTCATAGATGGCAGAAATACCTTAAGGCTTATAAATAGAATAAAATCCCATGTTTGACTTCCGGTGGAGCAGAATAGACAATACACTGGAAAAGCCATGTTGTTTCTGCCACAGCTCGATTAGCTGGGAAGGTCCATTGGGTGGGATGGCTCTCCCAGGGCTGTTATGTCCACAGGAAACACCAATACCACCGTCAATAACCCCACTTCTGTGTAGAGAAAAGTTTTGCTGTATAGCAATGCAAATAATGTTATGGTTTTGGTTTGACTGAGAAGTGAATATTGATAGAAGAACCTGTGTTTTGAAAAAAAGAAAAAAAAATTGTAAAATTTTTGTTTTACTTTCACATGGTGATTTGGATTCTTTCTTTTCTTCTAAAAGTAAGGGGCAGGATGTGACTAGATTTGGCGTGGATTGGTTAACTTGGCATTTGAAGGGTTAATTGTTTTGCTCTGGGATGCTGTGAATTCTCTTGTGAACAGAGTGCTTTACAGATCATAGTTTGCCAATATAGGATGCTCAGGAACAGCAATAGGTGTTTTTAGTCTTTTCATTAATTCTAGAAGATTTTAAGAAAATACGTGTTACATTCAGGCTGCATTTTCATCTTACTGAGTAAATGTATCAATGCAAAGGTTTTGATAATGGCATATTAAGGAACTCACTGATCATAAATGCTGTAGTCAAATGTGATAATTTATGCAGGGAGTAATTATAGATGACAAACAGAAACAAAAGCCAATTAGGACGATTACTGCTGTAGTGTCAAATCAAATGAAGTTTTTATCATTCTTGCTTTCTCTAAAATAAATCACAACAGAAACCTGTTGGTCAGCATTTTGAAAAAATTGAACTGAGAAACTCTGAATATTATTATGATGCTGAAAAGTCAGTGCTGGTTATCTGAGATTTAGAAGCCCATTGATTCCCTTTAGAAGGATCCCTATAAATATGGAATAAAATTGACATTGATTTCCTTTTTTTTTTTGGTTGGGGGAACCCTTGCACTGTAAGATAAGAGATATATTCAAATAGGTTTGGTTAAATTTGCAAGAAACAGTGAGTTATGTAGTTCTTATGTGTTTTGCTTTCTTTCAATGTATCCAAACTAGGAGCTCGGTGGCAGCATCATTAAAGGCTGTCTTTTTTTAAAGAAGATGGAACATTGCTAGCTGAAACATGGTAATCTTATTGTCATACATGAGGCATGCACAGGTAACATGGATTCTCCCAGAGTCATCACTTGTTACCTGACTGATTTTGTTTTGAAAGCTAAGGACCATTTATGGTTCTGTTGTCTGAACTTTTGGAGATGTACTGCAATATCTCCATGGTTCTTTAAAGATGCTTTTCACCTCACAATTTATTATCCTTCCTATCTGGAAGGCCCAATTCTGAACTGGCTTGGAAAACCACCCACTTTTTCTTTGTTGTCTGTTAGTTAACTTGACCTTCCCTTTCTACCCCAATTAGTGGGCCAGGGTACAAGAGGTGCTCTTTTCTCCTAACTTTCTCAAAGCTGTCATGCAAATAGCCAGTAGCAAGCCCAAAGTGGAGGGTTACCTGGAAGGGGACTGGAAAGAGCTGTCTGAGTTATCCAATGAGGCCTTGGTAATCACAATGCATAACTAATCCAGAGAAAAATGCCTTTTCCGAGTGCCTGTAAGTATGGAGCACTGAGATGCTGTGCCAAACCCCTCTTGAAAGCTTTAAAGGCTGGTAAGGTGCACTGTAACGTAGGTCTTCTCATCAGTGCTCTAGGTCCCTGCAATAGTAGGAGATTTTCAAAGGTAAGTTACCCTGGTGGTTACAGGCAGGGACAAAAATTACTCCCCCAGCCATTGCTAAATGGATCTAAGGGAATTTCTTGCCTGACTCTAAACTTGGTGATGAGGTTAGTCCTGTGTGAGAAGAACATACCAGGCAGATTTTTAATTGGGCTAGCATCACCAGTCCCCCATGTCTCTACCCATGAAATCCTTTTTCTTCTTCCTCCTTAAAAATCAAGCTAGGCATGAAATAGAGGAGGGGAATAAAAACTGCCTTTGCCCTCTCATTTGTTTATAGCTGACAACCGATAATTTTGCTCTAGAGTGCTCTAGATCCCTTATTTAAAAAAAATTGATTTATTGTTCTAGAGCTTAAGGCAGATATTGTAGAGGTGAAGAAGACACATTAAGTTGTATTTTTCATAAATCAGAATGTATTCAGCATCTTCCTTTCTGCTGTTTGGAGAAGACCCTTTCCAGTGTAACACAGATTCACTGTGTTTTACTTAGCAGAGGCCTTACTGGGATTTACTTTACTTCCTAGTCCCACTGGGTGTATTTTTGTGGGGTAAAAAACATGACAGTAATAAGCTTGATGCAAATCGTATCTCCATTAAAGCTATTGTGCCAGAGTAGGTAGCACAAAGGGTTTCTAGCTGAGTGCTACCCCACTGAGCTGTGTTGTTGCAGCTTTCTTTGTCCGTGGCGCCTGGGATGCCGGTGTCCTCAGCTGACTCCAGCTGAAATGGGCAAAACAGCTCTTGGCAAGTCTTCATATCCCACTGCAGGGCTGTGCCTGCAGCCAGAAGGGGATGCTCAAAAATGAACTAACCCACCCTGTCTCCTCCTCAGCCAGACCTCTGTTGGCACCCCATGAAATTAGGGTGTGTGACCCCTGTCACACCCTGTGAAATTATTCATGTCTTTTATATCTCATGAAAAAGGCAGCTTTCCTTTTGCTAAACTTGGCCGTCTGGTAAAAGAAAATAGCCCAAAATACATTTGTCCTCTTGCAGCAAGAAGGGAAAACTAAACTGTTATAGAATGTCTCTTTAGCCAGGAGTTCAATGATAATGACTGCAGAGAAGCAATTTTAGTACTTCCCAATGATTACAGGTTTATAGTTTCATAATTATTTAATGCTCGTTAGATATATCTATTTAAGCATGCTTCTCCTGATGCAAGATCTCTTGCTAAGCTAATTTGGAGTGACTCCCTGCCAAATCAATATCAGTCTTCTGGCAAATATTATTAAATATTTGTTTGATACCTATTTACAAGTAGGAAAATAATTTTGCTGCCAAGGGATTGTAAATGTGTGAAAAAACACTCTGACAGCTTACTTCACTCACTGTCTACAAGCCGGCGTCTGCATGCCAAAGTTGGAAGACTAAGATGAAGAACATAATTAAGGAAACATATGAAGGCTAGCACAGGGTTTGAGATTAATTAGCTGCGCGTCAATAATCTCATCAATATCCGATTAACAAATGACACATTGCCCAATGAAACATATTGATTCATTCACACTCCACACTGTTAATAAATTGAAGCTGCTTTGCTAAATGAGAAAGCTGAGAAAATAATAGCTTCCTAATACTTCTCCAGTATTGTGATAAAAACGTAAAATTAGCCCAAAGTATACTTAATTTAGCAGCACTGTCACTACATTTATGAAGCTTGTTAGCACAATAGCGGGGAAGTTTTTTTTATCACCTAATTGTTAGAATGGATACATTAGTACATGGATGTATGCGAAAGTAGAAATGGAAATGTTATCTGTTTGTTTGGAACAGAATTTTTAGATGTCTTTTGGCAGAGGTGACATAAACCTTCTGTATAATCTTGGAGTTTTAATGGGCATTTTTTGTTAAATATAAAGTATTAGTTTCTAAGCCTAATGTTCAAAAATGTCACTGATGTTTTTTCTTTCATTCATTTAAGTAGAAGTGCTATCAATGTTTTGCTTTGTGAAGACCAGATAAAAAAATTATTTTTTGATGAGGAAATTTCTTAAATCTTGAAGAACGCACATGTAAAATAAAGGAGCCCTCTTTTCCTTCCTATGCATGGGGACAACATGTGCTCCTACAAAAGAAGCTTTTTGTAAAAATGTGAAAAATGTCTGCAGATAAAATGTGCTGCTTACTTGTCTTATTAAAGTGTCAAAAATATTCAAAACTGCAGAAAAATTCAGGAGCTTAAAACACTGATGGTGTGTTTTATCTATGGGACTAATACTGATTCATTTGTTTCTTAAGGTATTTGAAAGAATACTTTAATGGGACTACTGCAGTAGCAGCTCGTATTGGATGTGTTACACTTCAACAGAGCCCTTGTTAGAAGGGTGGAAGAACCACTACAGCTATCAGGGTTTGGATATGGTTTTGTTCTGCACAGCAATAGGAAAAATCCCTTCTCGTTCTTTTGTGGAAGAGGATACACTATTTGTCCATGTGCTATTTGTAAGAGCAGTGGGGCTTGGTTTTTTCTGGTGTGTGTGTTTTGGTTTTGTTTGTTTCTTTTTATTTTTTTCTTTATTTGCAGAATTCTTCCAACCAGCTGAGGAAAGCCTACCAGGTGACCTTCTTCCCCTCCCTCATTTGGCCACCCATGAGATCTCTGGCTCCTTTGGTGTGAGCCCGTGTTGCTACAGCAGGACAGCTGTGTCCCAGCTAGTTCTAGTTGTGCTGGTGTTTGCAGGATCCCACCAGCACTCCTTGCTGTCATCTGCCAAGCCCCATGATGCTGCCACCTGCCAGCCCCCTTGCTGGAGGGTGCCCCTTCCTGCTGGCAGTGGGATACATGGAAGCAGTGGCTGGTCAAGGGGACCCAAGGTGTGCAGAGGCAGCAGGACACAGAGCAGCAGCACTGTCCTTGCACCCCACAACATGCAAGGCAATGGCTGCTGTGATGCTGACCCCAGCCTGCTGCTGCAGCACCTGATCCCCCTGAGGAAGGGTGCAGGATCAGAATGGGAAGAGGATCACTCTCCTGCCTGGTTCTGAATCGCTACTTGTGCCTTGATGGCAGAGCTGCAGCGTGTGCAGAGCCACATGGACCTCTATGGCCAGATGCCACAACCAGGGTGGTTTTGCTGTTAAGGGCCAAGTGTAGTGAGTGATTTAGAAACACGTTCTCCTCTGAAGACATGCTGAGATAATGCTTTGGACAGTAGTCAAGGTCTCTGGAAGTTTTGGTATCTAGAGGATTTTGCTTTACCTACTGACATGTATGCAACACACACACACACATATATATATGTATATATATACACAGATACATATAAAATATTGTCTCACACTTGCTAGGAGAAAACAGTGATTGCTTTAAACTTTCAAGGTAACTGGACCACTTTCTAGGAAATTTGGAGGGTTTGAAAGCAGGAGGCCCAACCATTTGCTTTACTTTTAATAATCACATTGCTCCTGTTAAGGCTTTTTTGAGTCATTGTTATGCATTCAAAAAACCTTAACTGTTGGACTTCACAAAAAATTTTATTATTGATTAGAAATTAGTGATTAAAAAGGCTCATTTTAGTACTGCCCTGTTGTTGAGGATTGTTCCCCCACAGTGTGAAGTGTTATTTTCAACCCAATTTTCAACGAACTGGCTAATGTTTGGTCCATCTGTAGCTTAGCTAACTGTCATTAACTTTTTAGGGCTCCATGATACGCTGAATAGCTTGGAACAACTAATGATTTTATTACCAATCTTAATATTTAGAGTTCCCTGTGGAGTTGTGTATGGTTCTTAATGAAACCATTATTTACAGGATTAAAATCTCTTGGAAAATTCCTTTCCTTCTGACTGCACTGAGATTAACACATCCTTGCAGTCCAGCTTGGGATAAAAAAGGGCTTTACGTGAGGCATAACACTTAATTCATTTAAAGAAACCAGAATTATGTCTAAAATGTCAATGATCAGAAATGGAACCACCAACTCCTACTCTAGATCAATTAAGGGTAGTCTGCTACTGCAAACTGTTATTACTGGATTTGATGCTATGTTGTCTTAGGAACAGTCCTTGTAATGAGCAATAACTGAACGTAGAAGTACTTGGGTACTCCTGCCAAATCTGTGGCATTGGTGCTAGCATTTATAATAATAAGTCATGAAGGATTCCCTTGTAACCAGTCTTGTGAGAGTGACAGGTGCTACTATTAAAGGCTTTATCTGAAATGCATACATGAATAGAAGTTTACTAATAGAAGTTTACTACGAAGAGTATCTTATTGGGTCTCTGGCTATGTTTACAGTCTGTGGCAGTCACTGGGTAAGAATTTCATTTCATGAACATTCAGTTTCATGTTAGGAGATTTTTGACACCAGTTGGTCTGTTACTAGCTAAACTTATATCATGTTTCTCACACACCCATTGTTTTAAAACTTTACCTGGAAATACTCTATTTTCACAGGTATCCTCTATTTTCTGAAGCACTCACATGTGAAAAATTAGTGAGCCGAGGTTTTTCTTGACACCTTCAGGCTGAAGGAGCATTTGGAGAAGTCTCTGATGTTGTGCAACTCCTTGGCATGTGATGTATTTATCTACGTGACTCTTACCTCACTTAAGAGAAGCCAGTGGTGACCATCTAGAGCTTCCACTGAAAGCAGTATAAAGTTTCAGATTCTTCTGCTGTGATCTGTGGATGCTTTTCATGCTTTGTCCTCATATAAATCATATTAATACCTCTCTCCATCATGTAGATGAGGAGTATCCAGGAATAGTAAATTCTCTGAGGGGCACATGTCCACCAGATATCAGGAATGGACTCCAGAGCAGTTCAGTCAATAGTGTAGCTCCTGACAATAGTGGCAATATTTCAAAAGCAGTTAATAAGGGTGAGGATACATGTCTGCCTCCAGGGAATGATCCTCAGAAACCAGCAGGAGGAAAACCTAATTGGAAGTGTCAAAAAAGGAGGGGAAAAAATTAAAAATAAAAAATCCATTGCTATTAGACCTACAGCATGCTAAGAGCTGAAGGAAAACTAAGTGAAACTTGTGAACTTTAGCTAGTGACTGGAGCTTTCTGTCATTTACCTGACAGTCTCTCAATGAAGCCTTGTCTTGCTACCAAAATGGGGATCTAGCGGGTGCTTTCTTGTGCAACTCCTCTTTCTTTTTCTTACCTGCTCTAGTTACAGTGCATTTGAATATCTTTATAGTCTTTGTTGAACACAGCCATGGTTATCTTAAATTTCCTGATTTAGGTAGCCAACTTGGAGAAGAGTGCTCTCTCCCCTCCTTTGATCTGAACTTGTACGGACCATCCAACTCCTCCTACTCATTTCATTTTCACTTTGAAAAGGGCTGAAGTGAATATTCAAGGCAATTAAATTATCTCTACAATCAGCACTGCTCCTTGGTTTCTCATCATGCAAAAGTGCTAATAGAGACTGACATTACCAAAATTTTTCCTCAATGTGTTTTTCTAATCTTAGGGACTCCCTGAGCAAGTGTGTGTGTTCAAAGGCTTTGCTGGGCTTCTCTTCCAGGAAGGATTCTGCCTGTTTTTAAGCCTGTGTAAACTTGTGTTATTCACAATATCTCATAACACAAGTTCTTAACCATGTCTTGTGCAGGAAGTACTCCTCTTTATTTCAGACCTACTACCTGACAATTTCATTGGGTGCCCACTAGTTCTTGCACTACAACAAGCAGTGAGCAAGGCTGTTTTTTCCAAACCTCCTGCTGTTTTATAGATCTGTCAGATGCCCCCTCAGATCTGTTTTGCAGCCAAAGAATTCCAGACTATCTAATAATTTCTTAGACAGAAACAATTCAATATCTTTGATCTTCTTGCTTTCTTTCTTATGTACTTTTTCTAGTTTTATTGCACCTGTATCTGTGCTCATGCTTGCTATTGTAGCTGTGCGTCAGAGGTTGATTTGACATTGCAGAACGAGACAGTGGCTGTTGTCTCTGTAGTAATTGGCAGTGGGTTATCAGACTGCCTAACCACAACCTCTGCTGCACAGTCTGTGGCACAATGCTTCACCTGTGCTGTGTCCAGATTTTACTTCTGTAATTCATCTAGACAAAAACTCCTTTGCATTGCTACTATATTTATAACTGTAGTTTGTAGTTTGGTGTTTCTTATCATCTTATTCTTTCACCTGGATCTGTTGTTTTAGCTTGGCATTTGAATGCCCTGGTGTATTCTGTTTTATGCTTTAAAACCTTAGCTCATTAGTTCAGACCATAAGTTTGGCAGTAATTGGTAATTTGGACAAAAGACTAATAAAAAAGAATTCCTAAGCTGCTGTTTCTTTGGGAAAAGACTTTTAGAAAAGTGAGATAACAAATGATTTTTTTTGTCCTTTTCTTTGTTGTTTTAGGGGACATTAGGATGCTGGATATGTGACACTTTTACTTCCTCCTTTTGAGTGCCCCTTTCAGGCATTTCCAGAATTCTGGGCACAGACATTTCACAGAATTCCCTGGCTCCTTTGTGTCAATAAGGAGGTGAGAGTCTTCCTTTGGGTCTGTTAAAGCCCCAGCTTTTAGGCTTCATGCCTTGGTCTCAGTAATCCCAGCTGTACAGAGCTCATCCTCACAGCCTGCCTCTCGTCTTAAACACCTGTTAGTTCTCAAGTCAACGAGGAGGAGATGCCACATTCCAACCTGAATGACAGATGGGAGGAGGATGTGTGATGATGCTCTGTCCCAGCAGAGTTTTCTGTAGGGATAGGTTTTTTTATTGTATCTCTAAAACTCCCTGTGCTGTATGACCAAATGTGGGGATACCCTTTGCCTTCCATCAGGGAGTAGCACAAAGGTGGTGGGGTGTTGGATGGGGTTCAAAGTTGAGGAAGAAAGGCTGAATATGCTGTGATGGTAGCAGCAAATCCTGTGCCTTGTTTAGTGAGGGGGTGGGGTTCCTTTTCTTTTAATTTTTTAAAATTAGATGGAGACCAGGCTGAAGTAATCATAGAGTGATAGAATGGTTTGGATTTGAAAGGGACCTTAAAGATCATCTAGTTTCAGTCCCCTGTGATGGACAGGGACACCTTCCACTAGACCAGGTAATTGAAAACCTCATCTAACCTCGGCTTAGACACTTGCAGGGGTAGGGCATCCACAGCTGCTCTGGGCAACCTGTTCCAGTGTCTCACCACACTCACAGTAAAGAATTTCTTCCTAATATCTAACCTAAATATACCTTTTCATAGCATGAAAAGTGACTGATGTTGAATGCCATTGTTTTGTTCACTGATGCTGGGCAGTAAGAGATGGGGATGGATGAGCCAGTTCCATGTACAGAGGTCCAGGTGCTGAGGGGTCTTTGCTGCACCTCAGGTATTGAGCTCGTCTCTGTTCTCCATCTGCAATACAGAGTCTGCAAACTCTCACATACACCCTTGTACTCTCCTCCTTTTATCTCACTTAGAAATGTTTTGGGAAATGAATGTCTCTTCCAGAGTGTTGTGCACAGAAGTTCCTGTCATAGGCACTAATACACATGCTGTCTCTGGGCAAGCTTGTTAGAAACATACACAGTATCACTCGAATTGACATAAAGCCCATAGGGTAAGCAGCAGAAATTCAGGGTTTTCTTCATGTAAACTCTGGCTTTTGTGCTATACAGCCTTTCATTGCTTGGTGGTAACTCACTGAAATGGTAATTCTTAGAATTAGATGCCCAAAACAAAAGGCTCTTTTTTAAATAACCAAATCCAGCAATCACAAGGAATGTAGCTTTTGAAAAAAGTCTTGTTTCCTTGAATCACATTTTCCTGCTGGTCCTCAGCCCTTTATTGATGACAGACAGAAAAGGCTGTTGCTTGTGTTAATTGTAAAATTCCCTTTGTCAGAGCCCTTTCCACCATCTGTCATTGCATAACTGTATGTTCCCAGGTTTGTAGCTCTAATGTGTTTTCGCTGTTTTGTGTACAGTACGTTACAAGTTATAAAAGCTTGAGTAAATAATTCATGTAAAAACCTTTGTAAATATTGTCAAACTGCGGAATAAATGATTTACTAAGAGGTCTCTTGGCTCAGCCTAGCAGCTTTATTACTGCAACTTGTTTTGTAAACAACCTCCTCCCCCCACCCAGTGTTTTTTCCATCAAGTGTCTTTGTGTAAATTCTATTGCTAAGCGCTACTTAGATGCATTTCAATCACCATAAATAATGCAATGTCAGTGCTTTAACCACCTGGAGACTCCATTCAGAAGTCAACCAAAGGTGTAGTTTGTGTGAGACCCTTAAGGGTACATATTTTCAATGCGTGTAGAACAGTGTACTTCCCACTGTTTTCATAGGTGATTGCATTTGCTGGAGATGGCTCCATCTCAGCTGGAAGGTGGTTTTCTGGTAGACCTCAGGTTTCCAGAGAGCTGGAACCTGTGCTTCCTTTCATGTCCTGCGAATATTCTGCAAATTGTGTTGTGCAAAATAGATCAGGACCTAGGGTTATAAGAGGTGGTCCTGAAAAACATAATTTTTTTTTCTAGCTTTTTAATAAAGTGTTGTCTGAATGGTCAGAGGGAATGTAATCAGAAACATTTGTTGTAAATGAATAATATGACTTTACTTTGATGTATTCATGAGTCCCTTGTTAGCCTTCGGAAAACACAACTGAAAATGAAATGTTTCTCCAATAATACTGGAATGGGAAAATGTGTTACGTCTGAGTCCTTATGGGCAGGCATAATTGTGTGGCTACATGTGCTTGTTCTGAGTTTGTCCTGTGAAATACAAGCACACTTGACAGATGTCAAACCCTTGGTGAACAACTGCCGGGATCATGATGCTGGAAGCTGTGGACAATCCATGTCATTATACTGACTCAGAATTTGAGCTTAGGCTTGAGCCACTATGTCTCTGAATATCCATATTGGTTACATGCTGTTTTTCATGCTGACTCCTGGATGGAGTGTGCAATCATATTTTCCTGACAGGAAGAGATAGGCATTGCACCTCACAGTGGACTTGTGTTGCTGCAGGTAGGATAAACACAGGCTGCCGTGGATGCCCTGGCTCTGCAAACTCAAAATGAGGAGAGCACGGCTGTTGGATGAAATGGACATGGCTCAGGCACGTGATGTAACAGTAGCAGAGTAAGGTTTGCAAGCATAAGGATGGTGGGCAGCTAGAGGACGTGGGAACAGTTTTAAAGTCATCCCAGGAACTGGTAGAGACTCTGGGGAAGCACATCAGAGAGATTTTGATGGCCGCCTTTGTGAGCTTCTTCCCTTGTCATGCCAACTCATCTCGTCACCACTCACCCCACTTCACTTGGCTCTCAAGTTCCATGAAAATGGACTATTCACTAAAAAGCCCAGAGATCACCTCTTTGTGTCTCTGGGCCATTTTTCTGTGCAGTGGTGCAATCCAGCATAAAACCACCCCATAATTGTTCAAAGAGATAAGCTCAACAACACACGTCTTCAAACTCTCCTCTTACGGAAATGATGTTTTCAGAGTTAACTTCTTTGAAGTGACTTTGTGCTGGACTGGTCTGAGCAGCTTCTGATGGGCACTTACAAATATTTCTGACTCTGAGAATGGTGGAAATCATTCATTAGCTTCATAATATTATGTCTGACATCAAAGCTATCCAGAAATGATGAAGGACTGATTTGTGATTGTAGAGATGGAATTTTTAACCTGTTTTATGTAAGGAGTTGGTCATCTGATGACTTATCTGGGTTCAGGCTCCAAGAAACAGGGCAACTGAGCTTTCTCTGGATTAAGAACTAAGAGTGGACTTCAGGAAAGAAATCTCTTGGAGAACTTGGCAATAGATTTTGTATAATTCTGTATATCTGATGTAATGAGGAAACAACCTCTTCCCTCTGTTTTTCTAACCCTTATACAAAGAGAACTGTAGTGTCCCAGGGATGAATGTAACCGAGTGCACGAGAAAGAAGCAGCTGATAATGGCAACATTCCATGATGGTGGGTTGATGAAAGAAGAAATAATGGTGTACCCTCTACAAGTCATTGCTGGTAGTTTCCATAAAAGTTAAGTAAATGAAGTCTGAGGCTCAATTAAACAACATCTTGTCTGTCTTGTGTGCCCAGGACAATACGTTGTTTGCTGTGAATAGACCACCCGAGGGCTGCTCATGTGTTTTGGTAGAAATCATAGTTTTGTCAAACAAAGCACAAGGCGTAATTGTAGCCTTTTTATATTAAAAACCCACCCTTTTTTAATTATTATTGTGCATTTCCAATTAGAAGTGTGTTAAACTGTTGCCATTAGAAACTTTAAAAGCATGAAAACAGCAAAAGGCCAGAAACAAGACGAGAGAAAAATGCTAAAAGTCACCCAGTTGGATATGGCCACTGAATAAAAAATATACTCTCAAAGGTGTAAATAGTTGCAGTATGAAATACATGATGCTTAAGCACGTGCATTATTGGTGTTGTGAGATCTATATTGCTTGGATGTCTGAAGTCTAGATAGCACTGCTTTGTGATTGTAGAGATGGAATTTTTCACCTGTTTCAGGAAAGGAGTTGGCCATCTTTTGATGAGTTATCTGTGTTATCTGGGACTGGATCTTTAACATGCATTACAGCAATGCAAGTTTTAGTCATATATTATTGCTATTTATTGCTTTTAAAAATTATTATTATTATTGCTTTTCTGGATTGTACCTAATGTGTGCTTGGCCATTGCAATCTTCATTTTTAAGATGATGGACTATCTCTTTTTTTTGTCTGATCAGTGAAAAAGGACATGAAAACTTAGGGAAATACGAAACTAATCTGTGTCTGTATTTCATTTTCCAAATATTTATCTGGATCGAATAGGACCTTTAAATTTTGAGCGGATTACTTTATCAGAGAAGAATTGTAAGTGAGCTGATTGCAGCAAAGTATCTTGCACAGTTAAAATCCTCAGGGCAAGGCCTGTTTCCACAAACACCTTTACCTCCT
Source organism: Dicrurus megarhynchus (assembly GCA_013399195.1). Classification (NCBI taxonomy): domain Eukaryota; kingdom Metazoa; phylum Chordata; class Aves; order Passeriformes; family Dicruridae; genus Dicrurus; species Dicrurus megarhynchus. The sequence goes on from VXAD01004815.1 coordinate 730,372, forward strand.
CCCCTGCCTTGGGGAGCAGGGTTGCAGTGACACAGAATAGTGACAGACACCTTCAGCTGCAAACTTACACAAGGTCAGTGAAATATAAAGACGATCTAGAGCATCTGCAGTGTGTGTAGTACCAGCTGGTGCTGGACTGTGGCAGAAAGCCAAAACTGTTTCCCTGGCACATCTTCCCCCATCTGGGTAATCAGAAGGAAGGAGCTACTGGGGACTGAACATCCTTTGCTGTGCCTATAGGGTGCTACAGGACAGCATGTTACAATGGGGTTGTGTTTCAACAACTAGATTGTTGAACACCATTAAATATAAGAAGGGCCATATATAATAGCTGGTGTTTTGTAACCCCAGTGACTCACTGTCTTTCCTAAGGAGAAAAAGTCACTGGGACCACCTTCTGTGGCTGCCTGAAAGTCACACTTTTGCAGGTTCCACCTGCTGCTCCTCACTTAATGCTCGATAAAAATCTCCCCTTTTGCTCCTCTCTCCACTGACCATGTGCCAAGGAACATCCTTCTGCCACTGGTGGTTCCATGTGCCAGGTGGATGACCATTGCAGGAGGTTTTCATCATGCTGCTTATCAGCCTCTTCTACTTCATGATGCAAATATCTTCTCATTGTCAAACCCTCCGGGAGAAATTACCTTTAATGCGTTCATTCTGTGTAGGTTATCCAGATACACTCTTTGCTAGCAGTGCTATCACATTTATTTCACAAGTAGCGGTAATTATTATCAGAGAAAAATAAAAAAGGGTTTTAGACCCCTCATTTAGACCCAGTTTCCCACTCTTTTAGTCATAGGATGATGCCTTAACACCGTTTTCATTACCAGGTTGTTTGTCCGACTGAGTTCTGGAGAAGAGCATCATGTCCCATGGAGGATCTGGAGGATTCTATTGCTGACAGATTTGTTCTGGCACCTGATGTGCATGCCAGCAGCCATCTCATCAGGGGGACGTGGACGTCACTGTCACCATAGAGACAGCAAGGAGGATTCGGTTTCAAAAGGTGAAGAGAAGCTGCGAAGTAGAAAGGTAAGGCTGGGTCTGTGTCTCAACTCATGAGGGATTTTAAAGTGATGCTGTATTTAAAAGGGTGCCACAGTAGAGGAGAGCTCTACTGAGTATTTATACACGTGCGGAAATGTGCATCTGAGTATTGCTTCCTATGCATATATTTACATGGACTCTTTGAATAGACTTGGATGCAGAAGAACGCAAGGCAGGTTTTTAAGAGCCTGCTAGTGTTTGGCTAGTGCTCCTCCAATTGATTCTTCTTTTGTGAAAAAAGACTTGAATTCTGTTTAGGTTTTATTTTGAGAAGTCATAAAATATCCACTGCCTCAAGATTTTCTGTTTTGGACAGGAGCAGAGTGAACTGTGGTGTGTTCTAGAGTAACGTTGTTCACTTCTACCCCTTTTTGTGGCCTTCAGGTGTGCTCTAGCAACGGTATGGATGTAAAGCAGTGGTGACTCTTGACAGGCAAGGTAGGGATCAGCCATGAGTCATTGTTTAACCATGTGGGGCTTTTAAAGCCTGAGTCTCTACTGGCCAGGGACAGCTTGCAGATCTCTCTCTGCCCACTTTTATATCAGCAGATAATATCACCCCTCCTGAGGGCTTACCCCGTCCCTTGAAGATATAACCTCGGTGATGCATGAACTTGTTTAAAGCTTCAGTTTGCACGCTTATAATCCCCAGCAGGGTGCTGACCCCAAAAGGATGTTTCTTGTACCTTGGAAGCAAGAGGTAATTCATAGGTATGGCTCTGAGGAGAGTGGTGGCAAGGAGGAGTGCATGCAGCAGAGCAACAGGTGAACTCTTGAGTAATGCCATATAAGCATTACTACAGAAAGGGTGGTAGAAGGCTTATAGGGACTGATAAAAGACCTTGTCTGCAATGCCATGCACTTCTGGATGCCACTGGAAAGGATGGGGCTGGGTGCATGTTTCTGATCTTGGGCCAGGGATGCTCAACAGAGCCCTTGAGCTCCTCTTGTCTCTGCCCAGCCTGCCACAGCTCCAGCAGGAAATAGCCAGAGCACAGCAGGTTTTTTAACCATGACACATTTGTCTTGACAGCTGGAGGAAGTCTGGTGTGGGAGCCAAATCTCCTGGCTTTGTGTCAGCTCTGGGGTATCATTCCTGTTTTGGGAATTCCCCGCTGGGGAGGTACTACTGCTGTTTGGAGCAAAGCTCAGATCTCAGCCCCTGGGGCTGTCCACTCTGGGAGACATTTTTGGCAAGGAAAAGTATTTTTTGCTATTCTAAGTCTCTTTGACTTTATAAATAGCTAAGTGACAAGTAAAATTTTGGTCTTCACCCTATGGCTGAATTTTCCGCGGGGATGTTTGCATGTGTGCGTAATACCATTTGTATTTATTATTCCCGCTGCTGTCGTCACTCACACGTTTTCTGCAAGCAGAACAAAAGGCTCCCTTTGCAGTCAGAAATGGTCCAACTGCTGCACAAAGACAGTGGAGGGCACAGAGAGCGCCTGGGGGGTACAAGGAATCCTTGAGATAACATTGCTTGGGCTTCTGTTGTCAGACCTCTACAAACCACGATAATACATGTAGGCTTCATGCTAATGAGAGGCAGCCAGGGTGTATGTGGAGAACTGAACTGTCTGTTTACATGCAACTGGGGTTTGCATTTTTGGGGATACCGTTGTTGGGACATGTAGGGAGCTGGCTGACTTCCACAACAGACTGCATTTTTAACTGATTTTATCGGATGGCAGCTGCAGGATCTTGTCTACCCAGATTTTAGTCATTCACCTCGACTTCTGTTTTAGGAACCTTCTGACCAAATTGATCTTTGGTATCGATATGAAAACCTGTACTGGTGAACTTTCGGGTTTGACTCACTTTCTGAGATCAGCCTATGTCTCAGTTATGGTTCACTCTCATCATTAATCATTTGATCACACTTTTTTGAGAGAAGAGAAACTGTGATTATGTTAGATTCAGAGTTCATCCAGTTCACTTCCCAGTCTCCCATGGTGGTGGTCTCCAGCTGTTTCAGTGAAAAGAAAAAGAAATCCTTCATTAGGCAGGAAGGAGATAAACTGTCTAAGCTACAAGAGAAACTTTGCTCTCTTCAACAGTCAAACCATTCTCTGAGAACTTGATTACCAATTAAGATTATTACAAAGCCAGATGTTAAGAGAGGAGTTAGATACCAACATTATCTAGCAGATCTGATCTGAAAGGTTTTACTGATGCAGATGCCACTTCTGAGTGACAGCAAAAGCAGGACGACTGGACATAAAGATGGGCTTGACCTCCAGCCTAGAGCCCTGAACTTGGCACATTCAATTGGTTGCTACTCAACTAAGGGGGCTAATTAGCCACTCCTCTGGTTGCTCATCCCCTGCAATCTGCTCTTGCCATAGCATGAGTATGTTTTCTCTGCTGGGGGGGAATTGGGAACAATACCTATTCCAACAAGTACTACCTTTTTCCCCTTCTGTTGTTAGTGGTGTGGGTAATATAATTCCTCTGCTATATATAATACCTCTCCTATAATGCTTCTCACTTGACAGCATGTATGAAGTGGTCAAGACCTGCATCTGGAAATTATGCAGTAACAATATATTTTTTCTTCCTGTCTGCAACAGGAATATTTATATATACCAGATTTATGCCATGGTCTTACGAGGTGCTTACAAGAAGCTAAGCCACAGCAGCTATCCAGCTTGTGGTGTTATTCTGTGATATTGTCATGTCTTCATAAGATTTTCTGAGGTTTTCTTTGGCTCAGGCCGTTAAGATTGGCTGAAGCTGTGTTTTTGCTTTGAGAATAAGGGAGTACCTCTCTGCCATCATGCCATTGGGTTTGTTGGCAGGTAGCTAATTTACCAATTTGTGTTGAAAAGGTAGGCAGAACAAAATGTGAAACTGATGCTGGGCATGATTTCAGAATATAGAGATGTTTACTCACTGTCAGCATCTGTGGTGTTCATAGTGGTCATTGCCCAAAATTAGATATTGCTTTTTCTCTACACACATCCATACACTGGGTTAGATGCTTGGATTTTTCAATTTCCTCTGAGTTCAGTCCTTCAAGTGTCACTTAAGATACTTACAAGCCTGTTTATTTTCACCTATGCTCATTCTATAGGAGCATGAAAGAAGCAAAATAACTGTTCTGAGTGCTTGGTATTATTGTGGGGGTATACAATCCCTTTCTACATGAATCAGTGGACTTTGGGGAGGTTTTCCAAGTGTGTCTAAATCCTGCAGTGCTGTTGGCCTTTCACTCAGATTGGACCCGAGCCAGCAAGGATAAATTTTCAGGCAATCCAGCCAGGATTTTTCCATGTGATAAAGGGAATGATGAGGAACTCTAAGCTCTGAACAGATGACTCAGTGCCCCTAGTGCTGAGTTAGACCTATCAGTGTACCTATTGCAGAGGCACGCAGTCCACACCCAATTTCATCCTCTGCCCACACACAAATGTGTCATCTATCTTTGCATGACTGAAGTGCTCATATCAGACATGTTTACCTGGCAAAATTGTGGGAGCTCTCCTAAAAGGTTATTTTGTGCTCTTGACTCTTCAAATACTTCTCTCCTCTCTGATCATTCTGTTCCTTATTTGGATCTGCTGCACCTTCTGTGGGATCCACTTGTGCATGTAGGTCTGTATGGGAGAAGTGTATTTGCAGGGCCATTTGTGAATCATGTCAGTCTAAGAAAACGTAGTGGGAGGGACCCAGCGAGGTAAAACAATGTATGGAATAGAAATGTATCACTTTGCTTATTTTGGGTATAAATATTGTCTCTTAATGCCAAGTATTCCATGCAAAGATTAGTTTGGATTAGTGGAATTGATAAAGGCATATGCTCTTTGTTTCCACGAATAGCAGAGGATTAAATTGTGGCTGTATCTGGCAATATATATATGTATATGCAAGTCATGTTAGATTCAGTCCAATTCTGTGAAATTTGGTGCTATGAAATTCATTCACCTTCACCACACTCTTACTCTCACTGTGTAAGAGAGGCTGTGGCATCATTCAGCTAATAGGAAAAAGTGACCTTCTAGGCTAGAGGAATGTGAACAGGTGTATCTTATGGTTTTATATTAAACTTAAAAGTGTACAAGAGATTCAGCCTTCCATGGCCTTGATCAGAACTTTAGTGTAGGCTTCTGTGTATCTCTGAAATTAGGAACTCTAAGCAAGGTTCTCTGGCTTTTCTGAAAGATGGCCTCAAGCCATCTTTCAGAGCACAAGACATCCTCAGGCAAAGTATAATGAAGGTTTGTCTCAAAGCAAAGGTGGAAGCCAAGGTCTGGTTCATGAGAAGTGGTTTCCAAGCCACCATCACTAGAAGGGAAAGAGGAGATGTGATCTTCCATCTGGGAAGAGTTGTTCTCGGTGTTGTTGACAGAACAATTACTTTCTAATGTTAAACAGCCTAGAACTGGAGGAAAGGGAAATTTATTCTGCGGAGATGGGAAAGGAAGGGAATAGAAACAGATGGAAAATCAGTTTCCCTGTTCTCATTTCCCCCTCAGAGGACTATGGGATCAATGCCTTCTGAGGAAGGGATGCACAGAGGCTTTGTAGAAGACCAACGTTTAGAGCATCTATCATTAAATTTCTCTTGGTTCACTTTCCTTTTTCTGCCAGTCCCAAGAATTCCCAAAGTAAACTGAAACCAGAAGATTTGAGAGTCCTACTTCTGAACCCAGTCATGGCTGAGTCACATCCTGCCTTACCTGACATTGCACAAACGACCCAGAGAAAACGGCATGATGTGACTCCTCTGTGGTAACTTAAATGAGCAGGATGGTTGTTGGCATGTGTTTCTCAACATGCAGTGCAGCAAAATAACTTTTTGCAGAACTGTCAGCAAAGGCCGTTGCAGAACAAAGGAGGTACAGGCATTAATCTGGGATAATGATGGACAAGAGGTGGCAGGAGGATCTGAGAAAATGTGAGTCTCTTAAAGTGTGACAGTTTTTACTGGAAAGCCAGGAGCGCAGGTTTGACTAGTTCCCAAACGGGTCCAAATTTTTTGGCCAGTGTTTGAGAAACAACTTACAATATTAATGGCAGCAATAGAAAGGAAAGAGGAAAGATCTTTATCAGTCATTTTCACTTTGGCTTTAGTTAAGTTTTATATATAAAAATATTCAAATATAACTGTGTAAGCATACATCACACTGTGTTGTTAGTCTCTGAGTTGAAATATCGTTACATAGGAACAGGAACAAGTAGGAGCAAAGCATTTAATTCCGCAGCATCTGCAAGTGACCAGAGATGCTACTCAGGGGCTGGTGTTGGGGCCATCTTTGTCGGCGATTGTTAAACATCTTTGTCAGCTTTTGGGCAGTGGGATTGAGGACAGCCTCAGCAAGTTTGCCAGTGACACGGAACTGTGTAGTGCAGGTGACGTGCTGGAAGGAGGGGATGCCATCCAGAGGGACCTTGACTTGAGAAGCTTGAGAGATGGGACTGTGCGAACCTCGGGAAGCTCAAGGCTGAGTACAAGGTCCTGAACCTGGGTGGGGACAATCCCAAGCACAAATACAGCCTGGGTGGAGAATGGATTGAGAGCAGCCCTGAGGAGAAGGACTTAGGACTGTTGGCAAGAAGCTCAACATGACCTGACAATGTGTTTTTGCAGTCCAGAAGACTGACAGTGTCCTGGGCTGCATCAAAAGNTTGAGAAGCTTGAGAGATGGGACTGTGCGAACCTCGGGAAGCTCAAGGCTGAGTACAAGGTCCTGAACCTGGGTGGGGACAATCCCAAGCACAAATACAGCCTGGGTGGAGAATGGATTGAGAGCAGCCCTGAGGAGAAGGACTTAGGACTGTTGGCAAGAAGCTCAACATGACCTGACAATGTGTTTTTGCAGTCCAGAAGACTGACAGTGTCCTGGGCTGCATCAAAAGAAGTGTGGCAAGGTCAAGGGAGGTGATTCTGCCCCTCTATGCTGCTCTCATGACACCCAACCCGGTTACTGTGTCCAGTTCTGGACCCTCCAATATAAGAAGGGACCTGTTGGAGCGAGTTCAGATGAGGGCCGCAAAGATGATCAGAGGGCTGGAGNACTGTTGGCAAGAAGCTCAACATGACCTGACAATGTGTTTTTGCAGTCCAGAAGACTGACAGTGTCCTGGGCTGCATCAAAAGAAGTGTGGCAAGGTCAAGGGAGGTGATTCTGCCCCTCTATGCTGCTCTCATGACACCCAACCCGGTTACTGTGTCCAGTTCTGGACCCTCCAATATAAGAAGGGACCTGTTGGAGCGAGTTCAGATGAGGGCCGCAAAGATGATCAGAGGGCTGGAGAACCTCTCCTATGAAGTCAGGCTGAGAGAGTTGAAGTTGTTCAGCTTGGAAAAAGAGAAGGGTCTAGGTAAACCTTAGAGCAGCCTTCCAGTTTCTGAAGGAGGCCCACAAGAGAGCTGGAAGGTATTTTTTACGAAGGGTTGTAGTGATAGCACAAGAGGTAATGGCTTTAAACTGAAAGAGGGTGGGTTTAAGTTAGATATTGGAAAGAAATTCTTTACTGACATTGAGGTGAGACACTGAGAACTGTCCAGAGAAGCTGTGGATGCCCCACCCCTGGAAGTGTTCAAGGCCAGGTTGGATGGGGCTTTGAGAAACCTGTTCTAGTGAAAGGTGTCCCTGCCCATGGTAGGGGGTTGGAACTGGATGACCTTTAAGGTCCCTTCCAACCCAAACCATTCTTTGAAATGCAAACAGAGGTTGAACTCAACACAGTGTTGTGGTTTTGAATGTGGGACTATCACTACCAGCAGCCTCCAATGTTCAGGATTTGAAGCACACTCACTTCTTGAGTGTAACAATTGCTGGGAGAAACTGCATTAAAAAAAAAAATCAAAGTTTTCCCCAGAAGTCAGAGAGTTATCCTCTCTGGGTATAGGATGATGTAGCTCTACTAAAAAATTGTGGGTAACAGCCTATGGAGGCTGAAGTCCTGGTGCAAAATCCCTGTTAACATCCACTGTTTTTCCTCCTATAACCTAAAAGTGTTTCATGTAAGAACAGGCAAATTTACTGTTGATATGAAACCCTATCTGATTTGGTTTCATATGGCCTCCTTTTTCTATATCCTTGATCATGCAAAATGTTTCACACCCACAAATGGTTTCTCAATTTCCTTCACTGCCCCTTTCAAGCCTCCTTATGTTATATGAAGCAGCTGCTTGTGTTTAGTAACTTTCTGCACCTGTAGTACTTTTGGTCTAGGCCACTGCAGTAGAATTTCCTCACTTGGCCACGTTGAGATGCAAACTGTGCCCCTGGGCTCAGTGCTGGAAAGTATTCAGTATAGTCAGTAGCACCATTTGCAGATGGTGTGAAAGAAGCTGCTCTCAAGGCATCTCATCAGCGTCAAGGATGAACATTCATGGTCCAACCTAAAGCAAATTCTTTGACACCCTGATATGGAACCAGCTTGTTCCTGTTGCCTGTGTGCCAAAGGAAGCTGTTTCCTAGTTGATGAATAGGGTATGAAGTGTAAACTTCACATCAAGACTCATGTAATAGCCTTGCATGTTTCAGGAGAAGGGAGATTGTGTGTTTCTGGTCAGCTTGCATCCAGATGAGAGCTTATAGGTTGAGATTTTTTTTGAAGAGTGCCAGAGAGGCTTGTTCTTCATTGTAACTGAAGAAAGGATTTTACCTTGCTGAAACTCTTTAGGTTACTTTCCTTCTCACCCCAAATTCAATTTCTAAAAATGCATTTCCACCATCACAGGAAACCAATGACCCCAGTAGCTGCTCTCAGGTGCAGCCCCGGCTGAGTGTGTGGAACAACTCAGCTCCTGTGACGGGCTGATTGTGCTGGGGCAGAGCTTTCCTTTTCTTTCCTGCATCTGTTCCTGTGCTGTCAAAGTAGGTTCCTCTCCAGGCAATGGCTTTGCTGCAAGGATGCATTCCCAGTGGCTATTCCAAAATCTAGTCTCTGATTCAGACATGGCAGACTCTAGGGGTTTGAAACAGGTCCCCCAGTCTGGACAGCTTTCCCAAATTATGTGTCCATGCTGTCCATCAATCTCAGCAGTTAAGCTTGGAGACATGTCCAAGATTACCTAGTGAACCTGAATCAAAGCCAAGAACTGGATCTAAATTTTTTGGTTCAAGTAGAATATCTTGGCTCCTGAAACTTGCCTCCCGTGATTTTTCTCCTTAGGGGAGGGAGGGCAGGAAAAACAAAAAGTTACTGCTTTTGACACACTAAATATCTGCAGATGCTTTGTTGTGGGATCTATGGGATAGTGAATCCAGATCCATCTTTTTGTAGAGGTGAACCCATCTTTGAACTCATTATTAAAGACTACAAAGTGGTTATAACTCTTGTAAGAGGACACAGCAATTCTTTTGAAAAATATTATGTCTATTGTTTTTGCTGATGGGATGACCAAGAAGACTCTTGGTTCTGATCTATCCTGTTGCTTTTCTGTTGTATTGTTGTAAATGTTTGATGGAAAAAAGGAGTCAATAGAGTGAAGAGTCATTGTTTGCTTCATAAAACCACTACCTTAAATGCTTTATTTGCATGCAAAAGGAAGTACTTTCCTTCCATGCAAAAGTATGGACTTCAGAATCTCTAGCCAAATACCATAGATAAGTCTAATTTATTGGCATGAAACAGCATATTTAGGGCAGAATAAAGTGCTAGGAAGCTTACAGTATGCTGCTGAGGGCCAGTGCTAATATGATATTTATTGTTCTATCAGATAAGTTGCCATGGTTTAGTACAAGGGAAAGAAAGAAGCCCTCAAGGTTAGAGGCAAGCTTTAATGTCCAGTTTTCCTTATGTGCTGGTTTTGTTTTGGGTAAAGGTAATTTTCTTCAGGGTGTCTGGTATGGGGCTGTTTTGGAGTTGTGCTGAACACAGGGTTGATAATATAGAGATGTTTTTTTTTACTGCTGAGCAGGGCTTGCACAGAGACAAGGCCTTTTCTGCTTTTCGTACTGCCGTGCTGATGAGGAGACTGGGGATGAATGGGAAGTTGGGAGGAGACACAACCAGGACAGGTGACCCCAGGTGACCAAAGGGAAATACCAGACCATATGGCATCATGGTCAGCATGTAAATTTGGGGAGAAGAAGGAGGAAGGGGGGGATGTTTGGAGTGATGGTGTTTGTCTTCCCAAGTAGCCACTACTTGTGATGGGGCCCTGCCCTCCTGGAGATGGCTGAATACCTGCCTGCCCATGGGAAGAAGTGAATGAATTCCTTGTTTTGCTTTGTTTGTATGCTAGACTTTTGCTTTTCCTATGAAATTGTCTTTATATCAACCCTATAAAAGCTAAATTTTTCTAGCTTTGACTCTGCCAATTCTCTCCCTGATCCCACTGGTGGGGGAGTGAGCGAGTGGCTGTGTGGAGCTTGGTTGCTGGCTGGGATTAAACCACAGCACCTTATTATTCATATAAGGTGACATTGACAGTCTGTTCATCTGCTGCAATTAAGTGGCTGAAGGAATTGCATGTGGCCAGGCGGTTAGAGGATGGGCTCCCTGTTAACTTTAGCCTATAGTCCTGCAGTAATGTTATTGCAGGGGACCTTTGGGATCTCACAGAGTCCTGCAGGATTTTTCTTGAGGAGTGGCTTGCCCACAGACATCTCACTGCAGCATAAATTCCTGTGATCATCTTTGTTTTGTTTTCTTTGGTCTTTATTAACTGAAACATCCAAAAACCCATCGCAAGAACGCATGTGAGAGATCCGTCAGCTTCACTCATTCAACAGATGAAGGTATCTCCCAATCCAGCTCTCCACTGCTCTGGAAGCATCTACAAAATGCCTTGAAAGACAAGATTTTACATTCTTAATTCAGATATTTAAAAGGTGAGGGGAGGAAGGGAGGCAAAGGAAACAAAGGAAAAAAGAAAAGGAATTTTTTTAGGCATTCTTTATGAATCTTAAGGAAGAAGAGTGCAGACCCCTTGCTTTTTCACCTTAAAGATTACCTTCACCCAAGTGTAAAGTTTAACAAGTAACTATCCAAAGGCTTAAACTTTTAAACTTAACCTGTGAGAATATTGATAACTTCAAACTGAAATGTCATTCATTTGTGATTCATGAGTCAAAAATGGAGAAGAATTAATCCAACCATTCTGAGTTAAAGAGCCACATACAGATTCTGTTAAAGAGCTAACCCCCATTCAATAAATGAATAGGAACGAATTACGGTGACAAGAAAGTGTATACATGTATATATCTCATGTTATAGCAGCACCCTTTTTAACTCTGTACTATATCTGCTTTTAACATTTGCATGAGAAAACCCTCTGTTTTTAAGGGTATGAAAAAAACATGTTCAAATTTCAGGTGGAAAAGAGCTTAGTATTCGAGATACCTTATTTCCACGCTAATGGTTTTAGTTTTTAGAGTGTGACCGATCAGCAGTAAGTACCTGAAACCTGTTTTCATCTTTACCAAATGAGGAATAGTTTTCTCAAATCAGTGAAATTATACCAACCTGAAACCACTGAAAACATCTTAGAATGAGCTCCTTAAGTCCCTAACTTTGTATATTAGGAAGGGAGGGAGGAAGGAAGGGTGAGAGATCAGAAAAAAAGAAGTGTAATCCTGTCTTTTTATTTCTGTAGAAATTTTCACACATTCTCTTACTACAAAGGCTCTCATCTGGGAGTGAGCTTATACATTAGTCTGCTGCATTCAGTAAAGTAATTCATGAGAACAGAAAGTGCGTGCATAAATATTTTTCAGGATTGAGACCTATAAATTACAGACTTCCTCCTTATTTAATATCTTCCACTTAACATGTAAGATGTTTTTAAAAATTCTAATAATTGTCCAAACTAAATCCTAACTAGTCAATCAATACCTATAAACTGTAGAACCTATAGACCTTAGTGTCTTAAATGAGTAAACGACAGGCTTTGTAATGTTGCTGTTTGAACCCTTTTCTGAAGTAGTGAAAAATTCAGTACTAAAATCTATCTTCAGATTGGGTGTGACCCAAGCTAACAAAAGCCAAGAAATCCAAACCTCACTTATTCTCCTAACATAGCAAGGGATGCTCAGAAAAGAGCTGCTTCTGGCTCAACTTCTGGCTCTTTCCAAGGCAGTGGACAGGTGAGAAGACACACGATGTGTGGGCATCCTCTCTGGATGTGTGCTGGATTGCTGCACATGGTAGTACAACTCCTTCCTGATTCTAAATCCTCGAATCATTGCTGGATCCTACCTCGTTGAAGGTTTTGGTTTATCTTTTGTTTGTTTGTTTGTTTGGGGTTTTTTTGCCTTTTCTTTGGTTTTGTTTTTGGGGTTTTTTTTGGTTGTTTTTGTTGTTTTTTGTTTTGGTTTTTTTTAAATTAGCTAAAACTAGTGCAATATAGAAATGATGGTAGATTCTATTCTAGGTCTCACAATATCAATCAGTGCAGTTTTTCACTTTGTTCTTCTGCTGGAGGAACATAAATATTTTCATATTCTTAGTTTATGCGCCTGGCACTAAACTTCAATGTCATTATGGGGGTCTAGTTTCAGCATATGTTTTCTCTGATGGGAAAGCTCACTTAAGGATAATCTTTATCCTTGATGGAGTTTGTTGTGCCCTGGCTGTAGTGGTACAGCTATGTGCAGGACCAGTGAAATGGTTCAATGTAAACAACATAAAAGGAAGGTGTTTTCAGGACAAGTATTTTTAATCTGGCTTAAAATTACAGTAATATCAGCCTAGTGAGACTTCAGTGAGCTGCTTTCCAGGGACAGGAATGAATGGCTGGAGAGAAGAAGGGGGCAGAGGACAGGAACTTATTAAGCTGCTGCATCACCAAGGAGAATGTATCATGGGGTTGCTGCTGATTTTTCTGCTCTATCAGAGGAAGTCGTGCAGAGGGCATATCAGTTTTACAGCTTCTCCATTGATTAGAAAACACCTTTGGGCCTGTTGGACATGCCAGCTATCCTAAAATGCAAGAATTCGGAAGAAGTCATGTTTGACTATTCTTTGCTTGTTCAAAGTCCTGAGGTAGCTGTTTGTCACATATAGTAAATGAAACATCTCTAGCATTTATTTCAAAGGGAGATTTGGTCCAAGAATTCAAATGTTGGAGTCAGAATTTCAATTGCTGATTTCCTGTCTGGGACAAAGAAACTTCATACCTAGCTGTCCTGGCTGAAGATACCCTGTTTAAAACATGCCAAGCATGATTTTCTGACTGTTACTGATTGAAAGCGAATGGAAACCACTACAGACTTTGGATTCTGTGCTTCTGGGTCTTATCAGCTAACTGGGTCTTAAAAACCAAGCTGCAACTCTGCTTATTAGTCAAAATATGTCTTTATACACCATTTCTAATCAGCAGTATGCAAACAGTGCTCTTAAGTCCCGGTCTATTTTGTGCCACTTTCTCAGTTATAGAAGTCATTGCCTCAGTTTCCCTTCACTTGTAATTGGTGGTTATGTCTCATCAACAAGTACCTGACAGAGGAGTGCACTCACGGGGTTGAATATATTGATATATGTGTACAGTCAGTGTCAGCTGGCATACAGACTGAGACAGGGAGGACTAATGGGAACATATGAACAAGCAGCCTATGTTGTTTCATGTTGACACGTATATGACAGTAATCTGGAAACTCCTGCCAGAGGCAAGTGAAATATGTTTTGAACAACTAGAGGTATTCCTTCTGGGACTGCTCATACAGTATGATTTCTGTCTCTTTGACGGAAAGAAAACTCTCCTGATCTATTAGCTACAATATTGATATCTGAAGTGATGTATGTAACAAGTGCAAGTTTTACAAGATGCATTTTCCTGTATATTCCACTGTATCCTTGCCTAATTCAGAGACAAAACCCTTTAACATTACACTTTCATATATATATTTGAAATTTTGATCTGTGCAATAACCAGCAGCAAAACTGAATTTTTCCTAGTGCAGATTGTGCTATTTGCAGTGAAACTTTCTTGGAAAATGCTCCAGTCATTGTAGGCTGATTCCCTAAACTGCAGGGTGCATAAAAATAACTTCTGATTGGTTTGCTGTTCTTTGTAGTAGTAGTGGAAACCAGAAAAAGTGTAAGTTCACAAGGAAGTACTAAAATCTATGGCAAATAAAATCAAAATAGAGTCACAAAATGAACTACTTTGCTTGGCCTCAAAAATAAATTAAGGGGGAAACTCTGAAACAATTTTAAAAAGAAGTTGGGACTCTTGTCACAATGTTGACTGATAGTAAGTATTTTCTACTTTTTTTTTTTTTAATTTACCTTTGCATGTGATGTGTCCTTAAATTTTACAGTGCTGTTTTTGCACAAGCAAAATCATTCACTGGTTTTGTTTCTAAAGCATATATTATTTATTTTCAGGATTTCATGTGCAGCTCAGTATTTCTAACTAACATTCTGCTGTAATGTGAAGGCCATGTTATTTAAGAATTATGAGCCACTAAACTTTCTGTAATGAAAAGAAATGAATCTTTTTTTTTTTTTTTTCTGGTTAAGAGCTGGGATGTGGGTGGGAAGGGAAAATTAAGGACAGTGGCAATGCTGAGGCTCCTGGTACCATGATGTTGCATGGTCCAGAGGGGTGTGCAGAAATTCACCATGGTTGGTAGAATCATGGAGGTAACAAGGAGTATTACTATGCCTGTTTTACAAGTGGAAAACTGGAGGAAAAAGAGTTTTTGGTTTGACCACGGCCATGAGGAGCATGATTATCTTACTGTTCTCGGTCCTTCAATCCTACTGCCTGCTACCATCTTAATCTGAGCTATCTCTGAGCCTGGCAGTGGGCAGCTCTGCAAAAAAAAAGAAAAAAAAAAGCCTGGCGAGAAAGACTGGGAGCTTGTCACCCCATTCTGGAAAGCCTTTTGTCCAGGCTGGGGCTGGTTTTGTTCCTCCCTTAGTACTTAGTACCCTTTGTACTCCCTTAGTACTACTTAGTACTGACTGTCAGGTGATGATCACTAAAAATTTCAGTACTCTCAAACATGAGCCCTGGGACTTCATCAGGAGATGATCATCCATAAGCCAGGCTCTGAAGCAGCATGGTCCATGATCATGTGTGGTGCTTTCCATTTGGTGGGAAATGAGAATGTTGGAATGGTGGCACAAAACCTAAAATTTGGTATTTGCAGCTTCCATGGGAATTGCTGGTTTTGTTCTGAGATTGAATTTTGTCCCAGTAACTTGTATGGGGCAGTGTTTTGTGTGTGTGACAGCAGTGTTGACAACAGAAGGATGTTTTACCTATTGGTAAACAGTGCTTACAGAGTGTCAAGACCTTTTCTGTTTCTCACACCACCCCATCAGTGAGTGGACTGGGGCTATGCAAGGGGTTGGGAAGGGAAGAAGTTGGGACAGCTGACCCCATTTGACCAAAGGGATATTCCATAACGTATGATGTCATGTCCAGCAATAAAACTGAGTGTGAGGGGAGTGGGTGAAAGGTGTTTGGGGACTGGCTGGACATCAGTCGCTTGGTGGTGAGCAATTTTTTTCTTTTACATCACTTTTTATTTGTGGTTCTCTCCCTCCTCCCTTTTCTTTTTTTTTTACCTCCTTTGAAAAAATAAATTCTGGCAGCCCAGAAAGCCAACCATATCCTGGGCTGCATCGAAAGCAGCAGGGAGAGGGAAGTAATTCTACCACTCTATTTTGCTCTGGTGAGACCCCACCAGGAGTGCTGCATCCACGTCTGAAGCCCTGAGCACAGGAATGGCATGGACCTGTTGGAGCAAGTCTGGAGCAGGGCCAACAAGCTGATCAGAGGGATGGAGTACCTTTTCTATGAGGAAAGGTTAAGGCAACTGGGATTGTTCAGCCTGGAAAAGAGAAGGCTTCAGGGTGTACTAATCATGACCTTTCAGTACTTGAAGGGAGCCTACAAGAATGATGGACACAGACATTACCAAGAGCACGTAGTGAGAGGATAAAAGGGAATGGCTTCAAGTTGAAAGAGGTTAGGTTTAGATTAGATATTAGGGAGAAATTCTTTACTGGAGGGTGGTGAGTGAGGCACCAGTTGCCCAGAGAAGTTGTGGATGCCCCACCCCTGGAAGTGTTCAAAGCCAGGTTGGATGGGGTTTTGAGCAACCTGGTCTAGGGGAAGGTATCCCTGCCCGTGGTAGAGGGATTGGAACTGAATGATCTTTGAGGTCCCTTCCAACCCAAACCCAACAAATTTTATGGATCTAAACTCTCTGTATCTGAACCTGTGAGTTTTTGAACTTTTACTCTTCTGATTCTCTCCCCTATTCCACTGAAAGGGAGAGTGGGTGAGCAGCTGAGTGGTGCTTAGCTGCCTACTGAGGTTTATCAATAGAAAAATCATGTATCTATCCATCTTTTCAGGCACAAAGAAAAAGGCTAACATCACAACCTATCACGTGAAGGAATTTAATGTGAGCTTAATTTTGAGTGGTTTAATGATCTTTATAAAGACATATTGCAGTATGCTCCCTTCCTCATAAATTAAAAAAAAAAGAAAAAAACATATAATGGATCTGAGATTACTTTGAAGGACCTGCTCCCAAAATTGATGATTAAAGGAGGATAAGCACAGTGCTTTTGGCTTCAAAGGTCAGTCCTGCTGAATTTAAGTGACTGATGGATTCTCTTCACTGGAGGTGCAATTTTCCCCAGAAGAAATATTTCTTAAAGACCAAAGCTGGCTACCTGGTATTTATGAGAGAGTCCAAAGGGAATTACGAGCAGGGTTGTTAGGGTTATCATTTACTCAGTGGTTTCTGCCAATATTGTAGCACAGAGATCCCACAGCACTGCTTCTTAGCATGTGATAAATGGTGCCTCAGGTGAAGGTGAGAAAGGAGCGAGGGCAGCCCCCGCGATGACAAACTGTTGCTTTGCTGCTCCTGCAATGAACCCGCTATTTCTCCTCCAGCAATCTCCAACACCTCAGCTGTGCCCAGCATTGCTCTCCTTGGCCAGTGATAATGTACCTGTGCATTTGGGTGTACTTGGGGGAGATTCTGGGTACACAGCTACAAACAGGAGGGTTCTTTCCTTCTGCATGCCAGCGTGGTGAAAAGTGTGCATTTTATGGCTACATTTGCCAGACCTTTGTTGAACGCTGGTCCAAGAGATTTCTAGTGGCTGATACAATATAAAATATCAACCATTGTGAGAAAAATGTACCTGAGCATGCTCCAGTGGAAAGGTGTGTTGTTTTGATCTCTCCCAGACCTGTAGCTGGTGATGGGAGCCTGTTAATAGGGTTGTGGTGCTAAAAGAGTATTTTTGTGCATCTCTCTAATTCTTCCATTTTTGCATTAAAATTGGGTTACTTTCACTACAGAAAGTTATTAATATATCTTGCATATTTAATGTAGTATCCTTAGTTTTTCCTCTTGTGGAAAAAAACCCCCCATAACTGGGTGAAAAATTAGAAAAAAAAAGGTGAAATATCCAGTTTAAGAACTTCTGAGTAATTGTTTTGCTTTGCCATTTTACTACAAATGCCCTTAAAAATAACTGAAGTCCATCCCTAATTCATGCAAAACACATCAACCAGGTATGAAATAAAATACCTGGTGGGATCTCAAATAACTTTTGTGTTGTGTTTTGATTGCTGAAAAGATCATGTACTCTGTTTTTGCTGTATTCTTTCAGGACTGCAAGCTGGTTTAATGCTAATGATTCAGCTGTTATCCAGCTAAAGAAAATAGGCTGGTGAGGTTAAGTAAGGCCACAGTCAGCATCAGTTGATGCAGTGTTGAATGTGTTGTGTGTTTGGTATTATAAAGAAAAAAAGAAAAGCAATGTCTAACACCTTCATTAAAAAAAAAACAAAACAATAAAGTGTCCCCCACCAAAGCAAACAAACAAAAAAATTTCCCAGAAAACCCAAATAATAGGAAGTTCTCAAACTCTAAGAAAATCACTGTTTAGGCACTAACGTTATTAATGTCTCCTCTGAACTCATTGTTTATCTATTTGACTTGCTGTCCTTATTTCATCAGTCACATTTTTTAAGATGAAGTGCCAAATCTTCCCATTAATGTTTGGATTCCTGGACTGTTGTGGCTTTGAAAGTCCTTTTTGCTTCATCTTTGACCCTTCTACAATGAACAGATGTTGACCATGGATGAAAATGTTGAATTCACGGTTTATGTCTTGGTCAGTTCTCTTCTGCTGGCAGCTTCTCATGAGGAAAGGAGCCCTTTCAAGCTTTTGTTGCTTTTGGTTCATAGAGGTGGCTCTTTTCTGCTGTTTCTCTTTGAGTCATAACAAGGAATATGCCATGCCATTGGGCTTGAAACTAGTTACCTGTTGCACTCAGTGGATGTACAGTTCTAGTAGCTAGAAAAGAAACACACATACTACCTTGTCCTGAAAACTCATCCCACATTTTGGAATTGGTACTGTGGGGTTGTTTTCTGAGACATATGATGACCAGATAGGCTTGAGCCTATCTGTGTGGTCCTGCAGGGGCTTTATTTTCAATATTGCATAGTGCCCTGGAGCAGAGAGCATTGCAACAGCTGTGGGCTACGGTGCAGGGGTTGTTTGGGCAGCATTGGCTCTAGAAGTAGCAAGATCTGCTGGAATCACAGCCCCTGGCATCACTTCGATGGCCTTGGCACCCCAAGAAGGGCACTGAAATCAAGGAGTGATGGCAAAGGTCAGCAGGCTCTCAACATCAGCAAAGGCTGGGCAAAAGCTCAGCCGTTCATTCATTACTGAGCAACTGGAGCGACAGTGCAGCCTTTTTTCATGGAGCATTTGTGGCCCTGTTCACTGTCCATTGTATTGATTTCAATGAAATCTAATCACATACCCAGAATTAGTCACTTCTTCGCCTGGTGCCCTCAGGAGAGAGAGTTTCGGCAAGTGGGGCCAAACATGTACTTTGTACAGGGCATCTTCTGACCCAGGAGGTCACCTAAGGCTTCTGAGGGTCTCTGAAGGGATATTTTTAATTGTTCAAAGTCTCGTTTTGTTTTCAGGCTCAGCAAAATAATCTCAAAGTGCGTTTGTGTAAAGGCGTAAGGGAATATGCCAAGGAAGAAGCTTGTTATTCATTGTGGTTCAGGTCCTGCAGCTGCGGAGTCAGACCGAGTTTTGCCATTGATTTCAGTGAGTGCAGGGGCAACCTGTCTGACCATTTTGAATGAACAAATTTTATTCCCACATAGAGACAAAAGCAGCTGGTATAAAATTGAGGCCTTTTAGCCGACATGATATATAACTTAGGAAGTTATTATATGTTTGCTTAATTATAACTTCAAAGTAGGGGAAAGTTTTCATCCTTTCAGTGGAAATCCCAGCATAGGGAATGAGGCACAAGTGGGACCCACTTAAATGTCAGATTACAGAAGCATTCCTGTGTTTGACAGCTTTGGTACTGTAGTCTTCAGGTAAGGTGTATTCCACAGCAAACTCCATGTCACGTTACTAGTTACTCTCCGGTGGTAGGAATTATCTACTTATGGACTGCTTCCACTTAAAACTATAATTTTGTTGGCACTGCTTCATCTGATCTTAAATTATGGTTTTTTTGTTTATGTTTGTTAGCAATTTTTTTTTTATGATCTGATACAAATTCGTTTTCAAAAAGAAATGAAGGAGCAGCACTACATCATCCCTTTGCTCTTTGACAAGGTCAGAGCAGGGATGGCATCAGGAAAGACCCCCCCATCCCAGCACGTTTATGGGCTGGTGCTCTGAAAGTCTGTGTGTTAAACCTAGTGGTATTAATGACTGTGCAGACTGAAAATTCAGATATGCTGCCTTTCCTTTGTTGCAGGAGGAAGCATTTTTTGCTGCAGGTCTGAGAAAGGGCAGGCTGGCATGGAGAAAGAGGTAAGTGAAGAAATACCATGCTTTCAAAGAGAAAAGTTAAAGGGACTTTTCCTAGCATTGCTATTTCATAATATTATTTGTAGTGTGATGGGAGGGAAGTCAGCAGGCGCATAGGCTCCTTTATAGCATTGACAAGTCAAGGAGATGATTAACGAGAGTACCAGACAATGTAATGGTAGGAGAAGGCCCACAGAAGTTAAACAAAAGTGCCTTCAGAATTTAGAGAATTCCCATGATCCATAGTAGGACCTCATTGTGCTTGTCTACTGTTTCTATTTTTGATTAGATTTATAAACACAGCACCACATATTTTCATGTGGCTCATAGCCCCAGGGCAGAGTGAGATTGACTGCGCTGAAACTGTGAGGCTTGTGAATTTCGGGCAAGGGATGGAGTGAAATAAGTAGTGTAATTGTTTTTGTGGAGTGACCGTGGGACCTCTTCTGTTCTGAATTACACATGGTTCAACCCTTTGACCCAACCAACCTCGGCAATGCCTGGTAGATCTCCTAAAGCTGTGCTGAAAGGTCCTATCAGTGACATGTTGGAACATTATCTGTCATGTGAGATGTGTGCCAACAACCATATTAAACTACATTAATTACTAGTGAGGCCATGTTTGTGACAATCTCAACTTCATTTAACCCATCATCATGTTAGTTATTGTTTAAACAGGAAGTACAAATGGGGATAATTTATGAAATCAAAATGCAGCACCAATGTTTTGTTTAATAAACTGTATGTTTTACTTTGTTTTATTTCCCTTCTATTTTTTTTCTTCC
>VXAD01004815.1:755950-816433 GCA_013399195.1 Dicrurus megarhynchus
TCATTCTATTGCATTGTACGAAAGGGTAGAGCTCATTCATTTTTAGCTGCTCTGTGATGAACAGATCCACCGGTTATGTAAGTGGACTTAGAAAACAGGCGGATGGGGAATGTCAGGGAAGTCTGTCTATAAATATGCTACATAACCAAACTTTTCTAAATGAAGCACTGCCGTTCTGTAAGTGAAATAAAGCAGTTGCTGTTGAATGCATACTGAGAGACAAGTCTTATAATGTTCTTCATTTGTTGAGGTTTCTTTGCATTAATTAAAATTGGGGAAAAACAAAGTATTTTAATGTGACCTTCATTTGGCATTTGTTTTAACTTTTCTTCTATTTTATTTAATTCTTCCACTTCTGTTGTTCAATTAGTGTTTGACCCCTTTAGCAGAGATTTAAATTAAATGACATTTCAATGCCATCCCATATTTAAAATACTGTGTTAGTTGTGGATCATAAAGGATGATCTTCGTTCTTTAGCTAATTTATTCATTTAACAATTTCCCTCCAGAAGTTCCAGCAGAAGGCTCTGAAGCAAACTAAGCAGAAGAAATCCAAGTCGGCTGAATTTCTGATGGGTGAGCCTTGCTTGATGAGTTATTGCTCATAATTTGTGTAAGGATTAATTAACTAATTACAGACAAATGGCTGTGGGCGAAATTTTGCTCTTGCTTGTCAGGGTGCAATTTGTAATTATTTTAATCATTTATTCTTTTTTTTTTTTTNTTTAACCTAATTCTGTTTTGGCGACATTTGAGGACGATACACTTGAGTCTTTCAGCAAAGGAATTACTAGAAGGAATTTTCTGCTTGTCATTGAAATACACTTTGCTATAATGTGCTCTTCTGACCTCCTTGTTTTCTATAGTAAAAGAAGAGAGAGCAGCAACAGAAGGCATTGAAAATCCAGCTTTTAACATCAGCAGCACAGATCTTTCAGCATATCAGCCTTCAGAAGAGAAAGTTATTAGACATGACAAGCCAGATAGCACCCTTGCAGCTCACCAACAAAAACTCGGGCTGCAAGCCCATGCTGAACCAAGAGGTGAGACATCAAACCTGATTAGCCTCAAATGCAGCAACAGTGGTTGTGTTCCCCATCTAACCTGCACACTCCACAGCCTATGCTGGGCGTTGCCATCCCAGCATGTTCAAGCAGGCTCCCCTGCAAACCCTGGGTAGGAAATCCAACATGCTGCCAAAAAACACGGGCTGTCTAAATATTTAGAGACCCAGGCTTTGTCTCCATGCTCAAGTGACTCCCTGTGACAGGGTCCAGGTTGTGTGGGGCTCTCTGCCAGTGGGACGGAGTGCAGTAAGATGCTGCTCATGGCAGTGCTTCCCCCTAATTTGGATTGAGCTGGATTTTGGAGGAACTGCAGCCAGTCTGAGCACACAGATGCTGCTCCCTCACTGACTCCCTTGCATTGAATAGTTTTAAACAGCTTACAGATCCGTGATTGATTGTTGTCCTTAGGTCTCCCATATGCCCTCAGTCAATCGGCGTCTTGCCTCTGCTTCATCTTTCATGATTTTTTTTCAGCCAGTGTTGCTCAGATGCTTGGAGCAGAGTCCTGTTCGCTTGGCTTGTCCAAGGGAGCGATCCTGGCTTCTCAGCTCAGTTTTGATGCAGCACCTAAAAGAATTGCTGTATTGGGAAGCAATTTCTGTTTATTATTTTGGTTTATCCGAAATATAAGGAGCTTCACTTGATGTCAGTTTTCCTTTTGCAGAGTTTTGATATCTTTTAATCTATTATTTAATGACTCCATTTTGAATTATTATTAATCCTGGATGTTATGGAAAATGGTTATCTTTAGTTAGTAATCCAGTGAGGAAGAAGGTGACAAAAGGAATCTAAAGGTATCTTGGGAGTCATATAAGGAAAATCTTGGGCCAAGATTTAGCATAAAAGCAAAAATTCCTAAAGTCAGACTCAAAATCTTCCCTAAATACCCATTAAAAAATTACCTGATTAGACGATATTATCTCATTAACCTCAAGTGGACTGTGTACATCTATGAGTGTGCATCCAAGGGCCGAGACCTCCCAAGGTACCAAAGTAACTGGCGTGGCTTTGAACAGTTCTGATCACCCAGCATTACCCATCAAACTCACAAGTGGAGGTGCTGCTTGCTAAATACCCTTGCACACTGCCAGCTGAGGTATTTAAATGTGTAAGTGCAGGCTGGTGAGCAGACCTTCAGGCAGTCGCTTTTAAAACATTGGACCTTGTTGTGTTAAGATTTTATCCTTGTGGGACTGGAGAGCCCACGGCTCCTAATGGCTTCTTGCAAAATTAGGTTTGGCTTTCCATTTAGCCTTCATGTGACTCTGTGCAATGCCACATGGAGCGGGAATTCTTCGTCTTTCTTTTGCAGACTGTCAGAACGGTGATTAAGCAGACAAAGGGATTGATTGTTTTTTAATGAAATAGTCTATCTGGCAAAAAATGAAGTCGGGCTCGCTGGAGACTATCCATGCTTTCAGTCGCCTCTTCAGAAATTCATGAATAGTTCCCTCAAGAAAACAACACATTTTTTTAAAAGCTTGAAATGCGTTTTTAAACATTTTGATTTTTCATCCTAAGTAGCATTTTGCTCAAAAAAACCCTAGCTGAATATAATCTTTGTGAAAGGAGTAGAAATTGTTCCATTTTGCCTGGAATGCAATGCCTTGAGACAATGCTAAGTGTTTCTGTAATGGGAGAGGAAAGCTTGCCGAGAGTTGGAAAATTTTGTTTCCCAACACTGTGTCTCCCTTCTCAACCTTCTGTGCATCCAGTTAACCAAAAGATCAGTTATTCACATAGCTCTAAGTCAAGCAGCTATTAAAAAGTAATCATCCATTTATACCATCATAAAAAAGTCTAGATTGGAAAATATCTCTAGAGATCATCTGGTCCAACCTTGCATTAAATTATTCTTAGTCTAACTTGTGTCAGCAATCACAGGGACCAGTTAAAATTTATCAAGAGCCTCTAATAAGCCAACATCTTCAAGCCTGAAACCTGGGAAAAAATCTTCAGGTACCTCATGAACTAATTTTCCCCATTTCCAAGTGAAACAATTCTTCATTAACGAGGGAAAGAGAAAAGCCACCTGCACCGGTAAATACAGTATCACATTAATGTAGTAATGTATAAATAGTCATATTTCACAGTCCACAGTGAAGACTCTGTCTACAGGTAGTATATCCTTCATGCATCAGTCTGTTGAGGTCTGGGTCCTCCAGAACCCAAGGGATAAGTTCTTTGAGCCTACCTTCCTTTGCTCCAAGTTCATAGATGCTTTGCATAGCTGGTGCCATTTCAGCTCATAGCAAAACCAGGCATGGCATTGAACACTATCGCTACCTTCTACCACAGGGGAAAAATTTCCACAGCGTCCTCTTCTGCTCTTCAGCTCTCAGGAACCACTACATGGTTCACAAGACGTATCAGCACAGAATTCTCCCTTTTTTTCCACTTGGGATGCAAGAGTTGCACCCCATGCTGGAAGCTATTTCTCTAGGAGGGTGTGCCCACACACCACGCACAACAGCGTAGCCCATGTAAAATAAATGTTTAGGCTTTACGCTGCTCCCTTTTCTTTTTCTCCTCTTCTTCCCCAGATGCTAATAAAACACTCTTTCTGTTGGGGTTACCTTGCTTCACAACTGTTGGCTGTTCTTCCAGCTTTCAGCCCCCAGGCTTAGGTTCAGTTGCTTACTCAATGGGGAATGGCATTTGTCAATTCTAATGCTTGGTGTTAAACTGTGCAGCTTAAAACCAGTTATAACCTTGAGCAAAATTGTTTAATCGCAGGATTTAGCAGATTACAGGTTGAGAACACTATATAAACATCAGGCTGGGTTTTCAGGCTAAGCACTTGGAGGCAAGGCAGAGAGAAGGCAATGCCTTTCCACTATCTTTCCACCTATCGCCCATGTTGTTAATGGCAGCAAATAATAGCCACAGGGGTTACTATCATTTCCTCAACCTGGCAACAGTGTCACAGGCTGCTCCTCTGTCAGCAATTGCCAGAGGGAAGTGTTCTCTAGAAAAAAACTCCACCTACTTTTGAGATGTCTTCTTGCACATCTCCATGCTAAATAAACTGGGAAGTGGTGTGAACAGTCAGCTGCATGTTCAAGACAGACTTAAAACTTGTTCCTGGAATTTGGCTATTTGTCTGCACAGGGGGCTCTTCTACAGAACACCCATTACTTGGAGATTAAATAGCAGGTGGAAAGGTCCATGACATTGTGAATTGGCTGCATCTGCCCCCAAAGAACTTAATTCCCATATATGTTTGTGCTTTTTCATTTATTTTCTCTCATTATAGAATATCTTCTAGAAAGAAGAATTTGTGAACTGGTTCTTGTTTGCAAGAAGTGTATTAAAATTTTTTGGTATCTTTGTTCAGAGACTTTTTCATTTTTCAAATTAGATTGGTGGGGGCTATTCTTGTGACTCAAAGTGCAAGGCTCCTTCATCCTTTGCTTGTGGGGAAACTGCGCCAGAGAGTGAGACCTTCTCTGCTGTCACCCTGCAGACCTTTGACAGAAATAAAAGCTCTGATCCTTAGTCCATTCCTCTTTTCACTAGGCCATTCCATATCTTTCACTGTCCTATTTTCCATGATGGACAAAATTCCAAATTTTATCGTCATCAGTAGACTGTTGTTCAGGACTAGGCCACTGCGTAACTCTTTCTGCTCTTTGCTCTCCATCATCAGTGAAGTCCTGATACTATTGCTAAATGTTATAGTGACCCAGGGGAACTGCCTGACTATTTACTCAGATTAATCTCCTGATTTTTCAGCCAGCTAATTGGTTTCCACGCTATTTTCTCTTCTGGATTCTATGCCGGCTTTTTGCTGATTGCTCCCATCACCTTCATTTCTTTCATGTATCGCTTGTGAAAAGAAGTTCATCTAGCAGCAGCCTTGTACTTGCCAAACTGTGCAATTTTTTTATTTCTTAAAATACTCAGTTTCCTTGTGGCTAAATCCAATCAACCTTCTGCCTTTCTTCCCCTCATCAAACATTGAATTTGCAGAGGTTTCATGATGGCCATCCCAATGGAAGGCCTGATAGACTAATTTCCCTGGGAAAAACATTTGGGGATATATCACACAAATCTGCAAGAACCTGCGTCCACTAGTTCCTCAGCTGTCAGACACCCGATCTCAAGGTGAGCCAATATCAGTTTTTCTCTTTTCTCCAGAGGGGTTTAAACCCAAAATACTTTGTATAGTGTCCTAAAGTTCAGGCTGGCTTGGTAAAGTCTCTGCCCAGCAAAGAGCTTCCAGCAAACTGTCATGACAGGGGCACCAAACCTCCAGGAATTATTCCATCTTTGTCTGACAGCAGAAGACAAGGGCAATTGCTCAACTTCAGATGGATGATGTATGCCACAAGCAATTCCTGAACACAGGACTACTGTATGTAGCATTTTATTGTAGGCCTGTAAAGCAAATGTTATTCTATTTTAGCATTCAATACATTTTGTCCTCAGCTGCTGTTATCAGAAAAAGTCCAAGTGCCTTATACCAGTTTGTGCTTTTAGTGTTCATCGCAGAGATACACAGATTTGGTCTAGCTAGTGCTGAGAAGAGCCCTGTGGGATGGCACTGTTCACATTGCCACAAGATAGGCAAAATTTCCAGCCCAACCATACAGAGAGAATATATGTCAGATCAAATTAGAATGTGGTCTTTCTGCAGTGTCAATCGCACATGCAAGCTGCAGAATCCAGGGATGGGGCATTTTGAGCATGCTCCCACAGCACGGCCCACTGTGTAGCTGGTGGCTGCATAGACACCTTTGGAGACTCTGATAGTCTGCGGCTTTTGCAAGGAACAGAAAAGAAAGGATAATTGTGTTCTCCTGTATGCTACGCACTTGTAAAAGGCTTGAGGCAGTCTGACCCTAAATATTGATGATTCAAGTTAAAATTGTCTCCAGATGACAAGAAGCATTCATTTTTTTCCCTATTATCCCCAATACACAAATCTTTTTTCAAAACTAGATTATCTCCTAAAATCAAAAGCTCTAATTAATTCTACCATTTTATCTGCAGCGGGCACTGTTAACATCTCATATCATGCTCCAATAAATTTGCCCACAGAGATTAACAACATCTGAGGGGGGAAAGAAAAGGAAAGGAAAAAAGGAGGGAAAGAAAGCTTTTTCAATTGAAGACCAGGAACCATTATTCTAATTATCCCAGATACGGAATGGCATTAGCATGGCTATACTGCTTCTGGGAGCAAATTAGTGTCTACGTGGATGTCTGCTGCATCACCTCCAAGCCACAGAGCTAGGCTGGGTGTACCTAACACAGTGCTGCATGTGTCCTACAGGGAAAATCCCACTGTAAAATAGAGCATCTCTGCTCCGTATCAAAAGCTAAAGCAGTCTTTACTAAGGAACAGTTACTGCCAAATGTTGTTCAACTGTGTCAGGACAATATAAGCCCTTCCTTGCTCAAGAATGTAACCAGGCAAGGACCTTGAAGTAAGACTACACAGACAAAAAAGAGCTTTGTGAAGGAGCTATGTGGGATATCAAATTGTTAAAAGTGTCAGCAACTCCGTTGAGTTCAGTCTGTTTATAGAGAACTGGAGGCTAATGCTTTTTGAACAGGGTCTAATTTTGTTCCAAAGAAGTGGTAGGAACCCATTGGAGAGACAGTAAAGACAGGTGAAGAAATAGGCATCTGCTGTAAATTCATGTTTGTGCTCCATGTGAAGGAAATGGGAGCTTGCAACACTGCTGATTTGTGTTGGACAAAGTGATTTGCATAAAGGATGGGACCAGAAATATGAATCAAAACCATACTCTTTTTTCCTTAAACAATGGCAAAGTTTATATCTAATAATTCAAGTTCTATGTATGTGGTTCCATGCTTTCTGATTCCAACAGGGACTTTGAAATGGAAATGCCAAACTCAGTATGCAGGGCATGATGGATCACCATGTATGCATAGGAATAAAAGGGTTGTCATTGGAAGTAATTTTGCGTTGAATTACACAATGTGTAATCCAATTGAAATCAGCAGAACGGCACAAGGTGTAATGTAGTGTGCAAAACGTGATCCATTGCATGCAATTTTAACAACAGGGATACCGCACCACTCATCTAAGTAATGTGCTAAAATTGAATTTGTGAAAGGTAGGGGAAGAAGAATTGTGAAGAATGAATGCATTTTATAATTGGGAAAATACTTTTTCAGAAAGTGACTGAATATATATTTTTAAAACTAATTTATTACACTTGGAAATTGTTTGCTTCGTAATAGTGCTGTCAGGTCCTCAAAATTTGGCAAGTTCCCTCTCTGGCATAGAGTGGGACCAGCCAAGTCTGTCAGCCTGGGAGAGCTCAGTATCCATTTTCCCCATTGACATGTGTTGTACTGTCTAATAGTGTTCCTAAATGAACTCCATCATCATCAGTAAGTTTTTTTCTCATGCCCTCAACCAACAGCGTTTCCCCAGGAAAAATAGCAGGTCTCACACTGGCATCCCTTGGCACAGTGCCCTCTGTTGCCTGCAGGAAAAACAAAAAAAAGGGAAAAAGAACTAATTCCCATGCTGTACCTTTGCTTAAACAGCAGAGAAGGTGGTAAGTCTTGCAGGAGTGGAGCGGGGGTTAAGAAATTGTGGGTGCTACAAGTGCAATGCGGTGTTTTTTAGGGGTTGGGGCAGGCACAGCACAGTCTGCACTGCTCAGGCTTAGGAACAGACCCTTTGCCAGTGTCCTGTCAAAGCTGACAAGTGAGTTTATTCAAGGCTTGCAATATAAACATAAGACACAGTTATCTGATTTCCTCATTACCTGTGGTGTCCGCTGAGGATAAGGAGAATGACATATGATACCTTTAAAACATTTTTTAAAAATTGGGAGGTGGCCTGGTGTTGGTAGTGTTTAACAAGCTGTGTTTTCAAGATAAAGTCTGCTGTCCTGTCAGTGGCTTAATGCTCTTCAGGATGAGGATGCCATTAACATGTAATTTTTCATTGAATACTGCTTAGTATTCCTGAAAATTTCATAAATATTCATGAAAAGCTCTGTGTAAACATCTCTACCACTTTTCCATATATTTGATAATCTGAAATAAAGTTGCACTCCCTAGGATTCTTATTTTAGATCTATAAAGAAAATACTTATCTATACATAAAATATAGAAAATAATGTTAGATATGTATGTCTCAAATGGACATGAGCTGAAGTAAATGTGACCAATAACCTAGGTCAGTAATTATAATTAAGAACTCAAACTAAAATTATAATTTCTGGTTAACTCACAATAATAATTTATTTTTGCCTTGAAAAAATGAGAATGGAAAGTTAACATTGTTTTCTGGATTACACATTAATTCACTATGTTCTACAAGACAGAAGTTTTATTTTTAACATCTCCGTAACATTTGGATATGAGTAATTCTAGCAACACAAAATTTTGGAATAAAAACTCAAATTTTTTCTTGTGAAAGTTTCAAATTTTCCTACATAATTTTCCACTTTTAAATCACTGCTTATATGAAGTAAGAACTTATAAATTCACTGAAAACCCATTCAGTTTTTCACTGTGCAGCAACTCCTACTATTTATGCAGTTTTCATTGATGATTTTTCTTTACTTCTGCATTCTGTGAGATTTGTTTTAAGGTAAAAGGCTTCTTTCTCCTTTCATTCTTTAATTCTGTTGAATGATTCTTTTTAGGGTTTTTAATAGATTTTTTTCAAAGTACAAAGTAGAGTCAAAGGCTCAAGTAAGCAACTTGTAGATATCAAACTTTATCAATGTAGGTGCTGAATCATGAAAACAGGTGGGTGAAAGTGCTAGACACATAACCCATCATGATTTGAGGAAGGTTAAGTGAAGTAGTTGGAAATGCAGGAAGTGGGACCATTGCCTTCCCTTCCTACTAATCCCAAGTCTTGGTTCTTCCTGGCCAAGTCGAGGTGGTCACTTTTCTTTGAGGATATTCAAGTCTGACCCCAGGACACTGCTTTGGCTCTCATAAAGAAATGGGGAAATATGTTATCACAGAGCCTTCAGTCTGGGCTGCCCAAAGGGCCTTATCTGCTAAGTAAAATGAAAAGTATCCCCAGGGAAATAAGTCCAGTTCTGTTGAATGGAGACAGAGGGTATTTGCTATGATGTTCCCTAATAGGAATTGCTGCTGAAATCAATGCTTTAAGTCAGGTGTGGGAAAGGAGGACTACACTTTTCCATTCCCAGCTGCATCACTATATTTCAAAAGCACTTTGGGTCAAAATGCTGTCTCAGGTTGGAATTTCATCTTTCCAAAATGCCTCTGTCTTACTCTATCTGATGCAAAAGGCTTCTATGGGTTGCCTTAGTAATGTTCAGTAATGTTCTCCCAAGTCATTGGTAGACATGTTTTGACCATGGAGCTGTCTGAAAAGGGACTTGTTACTTATCAGGGCAAGTTTGTGCACTCCATAATCTGCATATTGTCTTCTAAAGAAAGATGGTTCATACTAATTTCTTTTTCTTTTATCCTGATGACCCAGCATCACTCTGAAAATAAACACCAGCAATTGTTTATTCAAGCTTTTAGTGGTCAGTCATCTGGATGTTGATAATTCCTTAATTTTTACATTGGTTGGGAGTTACTTAACAAATTCAACAGAGTTTTTTCTGTTCTTTCATCAGACTAAAAACCTAGATCAGTAATACAACATAAACAGAGTAATTGCCTGTTATCCAAATTCCATGCTATACCTTTCATGTGTAATTGACAAAGTTTACCTTGATCCCTTTGTGGAGTAGAGGACAACGTAGAAATTCAGCTCAGTCATCCCTTTCCTGTGTGGTATTCTCAGGACATAGACTGCATAATTGACTGCAGACATCTTAGTTTAAAAGCCATCTTTTAAGTTTCATCCAGTCCTAGTAATTCGTGTACAGTCCCATGGGCTGCATCCAAGGATTATGCTAATTTTATT
Organism: Dicrurus megarhynchus; assembly: GCA_013399195.1. Taxonomy (NCBI): domain Eukaryota; kingdom Metazoa; phylum Chordata; class Aves; order Passeriformes; family Dicruridae; genus Dicrurus; species Dicrurus megarhynchus. Next base: position 765,911 of record VXAD01004815.1, read on the forward strand.
AGGAACTCCTCTTGCTTTAATTAAACTGTATAAATTCCCATCTGGTCACTGTTGTGCCAACACCCTTCTTTCCATTTTTATTTTAATGTATAGATACTCTCTGATTTTGCACTTCAATTCTGATTTCCTGAATTATCCATTTTGTTTTCCACATGAAATAACACAATTTTGAGGAGTGAACGGGACTTCAAATTGAGTTAATGGGTTTGCAGCAACCTCTGGATCAAAGCAAAGACCCAAGTTTCTAAAGTTGGCCAGGTCTTTTTGGGAGCAGATAGTCAAAGGTAATTGCTCTGTTGAAAGCACCAAGCTATATGGTGCTGTTCAAAACACCCACAAGCTCTGTATTAACATTTACTGTGTTTATACCACAAAGCAGACCGATGTGAATTCCTTAGTGGACTGTTAATTTACATGTTATACGCTTTCAAATATTTCCGAAAGCAAATGTGAAATGATTGGTAATCTGCTCACATGCTCACAAAATGTTATTAGCAAAATGCCTTGGGCAGTGTGTTATGTTGACTAAAATTGATAATTTTGTATTTTAAAACTAAAGCACTCCCGCTGCCCCTGAGAAATTTTAGGACCTGCCCAGAGCCTAGACCTCCTGATCACACCGCTTGTCAAGGTGTGCGTTGAGCTGAGAGGGAAAAAGATCAAGAATACCACAAACAGCAACATCCCCCACCCAGAACAGTGACCTAAGGTTTGTGTGATTCAGCTCTTCTGAAAGCCTCAATAAAAGTCTTCTATGGAGTCCTGCAGTTTAAAATAGCTCGTTATCTATAAAATCACCATGAGGAGGTGATTCTGGTGTTTACCACTTGTTCTGCTTATGTAAGTTTTAAAGAGTGTATGTTGCTCTGAAGAAATCAAGCCTGGTGGTTCTTTTTCCTTTTTCATAGCTGTCTGTCACCAGCTGTGTGTGGTTCTGACAGAGCCAAAGCCCTGGACAAAATATCTCATACTCCTCAAAGTGTTGAGGTTGTTCTTTTTTTTAAAGAGGACCAGAGAGCAAGCTCTGGTCTAATTGTATTTGTCAATGTATCTCTTTTTTTGAATAATGGTTTCCATGCCTTGCAGACTCAAATATAACATGACACTTCCTCCTAAATGCCAATTATTCTGTCCAGAAGAGTTGCCCAAAAGTCTACTCCACAAAGTTTCAGACCAGACTCACATGGGATATTAAAATTCAATAAAAGCTGTTGTGATAATAAGATTGTGCAAAAAGCCTATGCAAGAGCCGAATATTGTTTGTATGGGTGCAACATACGTTCCAGTAATTTACATTTACAGCTATGAAATAACTGAATAAAGAAATGCATCATCATTTTCTTTTTTTAGCACGTAGGTGAATTATTTTACCAACATGTGAAGGGGTGTTCATATAACATCATGGTGCTTTGTGCTAGAGAAAAACAATTACAGTGAATAAGGTAGAATGGCTCTGTTATTGCAGTACATAAGACTTTGATTACATACTGCCAAGATTCATACCAGCCTAGTAGTTGTTGACAGATAAAGTAACAAAAATGAAACTCATTTATTTTTTCTTTATTGAGACCTCAAGGTAAAGCAAATTTTCAGTTCTTGTACTTACTACATTGAAGGAACAGAGACTGACAGTCAAAATGTGCCAGTCCAGAAATATAAATTAAACCTAGTTTCATATCAAAGTTTCATTTAGTCTCTGAAAAGGAGCTGCTGCTTGGATTATTTTTGATCGTAAAACAAATACACTGTAGACAACAGTAGTGTATCTTGGATGAATTAACCCCCTCATACATTCAGCTTTTATGTATTTCCCAGGATATATATCCATGTCTATTCAAACAATTAAAAAAATTGTTATGGACTTAATTATTTTACTTTTTTTCCCCTGTTTAATAATAATAATTTACTGTGTTCAAAAACCCAGTGAACATGTCGATGGTTTTAATAGTGTAGCACTTTTGCTGAAGAAAAGACATATTTTGAGGAAAAAGTCTGCCCTCCCTCCTTGTGTACAGAAAATTCTTCTGGCTTTTACCATGAGTTCTTCTAGGTAGCTAGATACTGTATTATGTCATGATAATTCTAACAATTTTTTTTTTTTTTTTTTTTTGTAAATTTGTTTATTTTCTGAAGAGCAGATAAAAGTAGCTGCTAAAATAGCCAAGTACTAAAATGAGTGGGTTTATCCCATCAAAATCTTGGATTAGTTACCTAGTCCAACTGAACATAATTGCTGTTCAGATTAATGAGGCAGTATCCTAGTATCTCCTCTGTAATTAAACACTTCTCTGGTTCAATACTGTATTAAAGATGCACCAGACGTTGAAACCTCAGTAGTGAAATTTAAAACTGTTGAAATTGGAGAAGTCAGCTGTGAAACACAAATTCCTTTGCAGTATGGAAAATTCACTTGTATGGTGTATTTCAAGATAATTTGGCTTATATTGGGGATGCTGTATTTTAAAAAATTTTTCTTATCTTTCCGCCATCTAAATTTGAGAATTTTTTCTCATTAGTTCCTGAGAAAAAGTAACATAAAGTGCACTTGTTTCCAGAATTACCTTTTCTGACCTTTCACAAGATGATAATTGCAGTACCAGTAGGCTTAGAGGACTTGTTAAAAAAATTAAGCTTGTAAAGTAGCAAAAAATGCCCCTTTGCTTGCTGGTGTCGATTTCAAAATTAACATTTTAGTTCATGTGCTTCTAATAATCGCTGACCCTTACTTCATGTGCTTTCCACAGGAAATGAATACAGCAGAAATTACTTTGACCCGTTGATGGATGAGGAAATAAACCCAAGGCAGTGTGGGATGGAGGTCAGTGAAGAAGGTGAGGCAGAATTAAGTATGTAATTTTGGTGTCAGAATATTCTTTTCCATTCATGAAAATGAGGTGTCAGAGATCACATATGCAGTTCTATTTAAATATTGAGGTTTACAATTTAAATTCTAAGCCTTAACTGCTCTGAACACGATAGGCAGTATACATAGACTTTGATCAAGGACAGTGAGTTAATGGGCAGGTAAAAATGAGGCTGTGCTGTATTCACTCTGCTACTGAGCAAAATGAAGCACTTTCCAAGAGCATTGTCTACACCATGTTCTTTTTAATTAACGAAGTTAGTCCAGAACTGAGTGCTAAGCTGTAGCTTTTCCACAATCCTGCTCCCAAAGTCCTCCTTGGAGAGCAATTTTATTACGGAGTTGAATGTGTGTTTGCCTAACGGAAGGAAACCCCAGAGTGCGTAAAAGTGCACGAGGAGGCTTTTTTGGTTTTCTTTTTGCCAGTTTAGCTGAGATATTTAGCTTTGCTTTCTGTGGGCGATAGCAACTAGTGGGAGGGTGTGACTCAGCAGAGCTGGAAGAACAGAAGTTATGCATAGGTATGAGAGAGATTAACCAGGAGGTATTGTCTAGCAAGGAAATTCTCCTCTGCTGTCATGGCTTTTAGATAAAAAAGGGTGGGAACGGGCCTGCCTGAATTTGCATGGACTTAAGTAAGAACATCATCATGGTAATGAAGTGCTTAGCTATGCACTGAGTGCTTTGGCCCGGCTCCTGTTGTTAAGCACTAATAAGCCGGTGGCACGCAAGAGCCAGCTGTCTTGTGTTACCTTTCTAGCCCTTTGCTTTTCTAAAGCCTGTGCTTATTTGTTCTGCAGAGACTTTCTAGATGCGCAGCTGTAGTCAGATCTAAAAAAATTATCTACTGTAAAAGGTCTCAAAGTTGTTCACTTCTGAAAGTCATGTTGAGACAAAAACTTGTATGACCAAAAAAAGCAGGCTCTATTGCATATCACTAACTTGAATTTCTATGTTCTGGTGAAAAAAAAAATCAAGGTTGAATTACATCTAATCACAATAATTTCCCCATTCATTGTGTAGGAGACCAGTGTAATACTTTGGAAGTCAACTTCTGGCTCAGAGTTTTTAAAGGAAAGATTTTTTTCCTGTTGGTTCTGCCTTGGTTCATCTTATGAAAAGGCTTTATGAGTCATGATCTGCTTCATAACCAGAGAATGAAAAGCAGATTAGATTAATGTATCTGTGCATGTATGCCTAAAATCATGTACAGACAGAGTGGTGACATAAGCGATATAGGGAAATACAGTTCTCATTGGGAGGAAATGTTCTCTTGACTGTGTTGAAGAGGCTGAATGATAAACTTAACTGTAAATGCTGATTTTGTATTGTGTGGTGGGGGTTTTATATATTTATTTATTTTGGAATTTGGAACAGGCTCTTAGACCATCAACTTCTAGGGTTTGGAATGGAGAGGTGGTTTTAATCAATTGCACACCATGCTAAACCTGAGATCCATGTGTGAAGAGCTGTCTTTTGGTGGTCCTCCTTTTTCTCCCTGGCAAAAAATGTCACTCAAAGGTTGGGATAACATTTGTTTATTAAAAGTCAATTAGCAACAGTACCAGCCTCAGGCTGGCTGTGTGGATCTCTCTAGAGCAGTTATAATGCTGTATTTACCAACACCTCTGCCAAGAGCAAATCTTCTGCCTTGGAGATATTCAAAAGGTGCCTGGACATGGTCCTGGGCTACTTGGCACTGTTTGAGCAGGGAGAACTGGGATAGATGGACTCCAGAGGTGGCTTCCTACCTTAATCAGTCTGATTTGTCAATACTTACAAACCAGGCTTTCTGGCTGGCTTCTTTTTCTTGCAGAAGTGTCAAATTAGTAGAAGTACCTTTGTATGTAGTGGATGAAAAAAGACAGTCAGAACTAAAGCTTGGTCCTGCATGGTCATCCCCTGATTGGAAACCATACTGGTTTACTTCCTCTTTCCAGCTAGTGGCTTATCATGAGCAAGAGTCAAAACCAAAAAACCGCGAAGAAATCCGGGCACGCTTTGAAGTTACACTCTTCTTAGAACTTCAGAAAGCCAGGCTCAATGCCCAAAGAGAATAGTTGGTGAAAAGGAAATCTTCAGCCACTAACTATTCTTTAATGGGTTATTCTGTGAAAATTAAGATATTGGCAATTATCTTTTCTATATTTGATAAGTTATGTTTGTTCTGGAAATTTGTATGAGTTCATAATGCTCTGAGAGCAAACAACATCCCACTATGGATTTGCTTTCCCCCCTTGCCAAGGGAACAATTTTGATGTTGCAGGCTAAAAGAAATGTAAAAGATTCTGTACTTTCAGAAAAAGTTTGCAGAAGCCGCTGCCTTCTTTGAATGCCCAGTGTAACTGAAAAACTTGGCTCTGAAATTTCACGGCAAAAAAAGTTTATTCTTTGAGATTCTATTGAGCACTTAAAAACAGACACCCAAGCTTGCATGTAGCTGTACTTCAATCCACCTGCCTTGTATGCATTTCTTTGGTCTTCTAGCTGCCTGTCTTCACTGACAACTTGGAGAAGTCAGTGTCTGGGAGATCTGGAGAGAAAATGGTCCCAGTTCCTCATTTCTCCCTTGAATATAGAACTTTTAAGTAAATTTTTTTTTTAGGTCTCGTGGAAAAAGGTAAATGCGCATATCCTTTTCTGCTTTTTAAAATCTGCAGATATTACTGAAAATTTGAACGACTAACCAGCCACAAATTCAAAATTCATAGAGTGTTGTAATGACTACTCATACTAGATAATGTGTTATCGTTATGGACAGCAAGGTAAAATTTCTAATGAAGATCCAAAATCATGTTAGAATAAATTGTGTATTTTGATTCTCATTAAGAGTCAAATAGAATTCACCTGGTAATTTGAATATAAACAGTCATTTTAGCTACTTTATTAGCAGAATTAATAAACCAGTTTCAGTCCAGGTCAACATATAATATTGCCCACCATTTAAAAGTATAAATTTTTTATTTTAAATTGTCTTGTATCGAACTGTAATTTTATTCTGAGCTATGAAACTAGCACTGTAAAAACTATCTTCAAGTGTCAAAGGACTTCCTAACTTTTGTATTTTTATATCTTTACTTTTCATTTAAAATAGTATTTCCCGAGATACTACTGGAAGAAACTATAGTTGTTTCACTGTTGTTTTTTTAAGATCCTGTGAAATTTGATGAGCAAATCCTGTACTCTAAACTGATGAAGCTTCTAGATGAAGAAAACAAGATGCTGGACTTCCATGGTAAATAACAAAGTCAATTGCATAAAGAAAAATAAAACTCTTTTGTGTCTGCGTGTGGGGAGGAGAGCGGGTAATCCATCCCCTTGAACTCAGAAGTCAAAGGGATGATGATTTTAATGCAAGCCTGTAAGGTCTTTTTCTCCAAATGTTTTTGGTTTGTGTCATGTTTATGTGGTTTTAAGTGTAACTTAAGTGGCATGCTCTCTCTGGATTGCTTCACTGCATGTTGAATTCCACATTTATGAAAGAAGATTGGAAATATCATTGCTTATGCGCTCAAATCTAGAAATTGAAATCCTCATTTAAGCTGATAAATGGGTGGGCAATTTGTCGGACGCATGGGTCATGTGACACTGTTTCAGGTTATCTATGCAAGGATTTACACTAACAGATGAGTAAGAAAGTGTTTTCTGTGGCCCTGTTAGAAAATACAAATTGATGTTCCATCTACAGTAAAAACAATGAAGTATATTAGGCCCATGTCAGTTGCTCTCCTCTGGTTCATCCTAGAAGTGACATTTGTTCAAGGCCCAGCTCAGAGCTGCCTTTGCATTTTGTGCCTATCTACTCTCTCCTTTTTCAGCAGATGTCTTGTATGCAAGAGTATTTTCTGTCCTTTGTGTATGTATGAGGGTTCCTGCTGTATTTCAGCAATACATGGGCCTACTCTGTCAGAAAGACAGACCAGGCAGCTGCCTAGGGCGCTGGAGCCCCAGGAGCTGCAACTTGTTTCATGACTATTTAGTTTATAAGTAACTTTGTTCTAGAAGAGGCAAATGTTTTAATTTGCCTAGGGTTGCAAAATCTCTTGAACTGGCACTGGTCATATCAGTAACATCTTTGAAACTCATTTTATCTCATTTTAAATGCAAGGGGGGAAAAAAGTGCAACCATCACAACTAAATTAATGCAGATAGTTTAAGCAAAAACCTTTAACAAGTTATTAGCAAGATCTGAATTGTTCTATGTTTATGTAGAACTCCACATTGCTGAGAAAGATTATAGCAGTGCTGCAGATTGGTTGTTCTTTTTATCACTCAACAACATACATGAAAATAAAAACATGTTTGGCTGTGCAGTCAACATTATTTGTGAAAGATTGACACCGGGTGTCTATCTGTGGTACTTATGTAGTCCCTGTCTACCAATACTTATAGCATTTATAGACAAATTGCACCTTGGAAGCAGTTGTTCTCCTTCCTTTGGCTTTAGATGGGTCTTGGGCAACTGGCTTAGACTTGACCATTGCTTTTCATGTGGCTAAAGTTTGCACTGTGTGTACTTGGCCACTGCTAAGCAAGGGAACCAGGGAGTGAAGGGGAAGTCTTCTCCATCCATCAGTGGTTATTCTCTTATTCAGCAAGGTGCCCTAAAACATGTCACTCTATTAGAAATATAATATCATACCAAGTGTGCTCTGTGGATAGTGAACTTACACTGAGGCTGCCAAGGTTGCTGAGCTCACTGCTCACTGATGCAATTCTGGGGCAAGCAAATGCATCAGCATATGTGTCACACACTCCATGTGCACATCAGAGCCCCCTGTGTAGGCATGAGGGCAGCAAATGGGGGACACACTGCAGGCCACTGCTGTTGTGTGTCTCAAGCTGTGCCTTGGTGCTTTTATTTCTTAAAAGTGTCATGATGGGAGTGAAGCCCTGGGAGTGAAGCAGCACACCCTTCTAGTTGAATTTATTACTTCTCTTTGCTTGGGTGAAGAAAATCCAGAAAAGAGATTTTCCTGGGGAGGTGAAGCTTGTGTAGTTTCAACCTCTCTGTGCATATATCAGGGTGTATTTATTTCTGCCTGTGTTTTTCCCTCCCAGTATTTGAACTTCTTGTTCACTTCCAAACCTTTTTTTTTTGTCTAACGGGGAGCAAGTCTCACAGGTATGACTTCCCTACCAGTTTTATGGAAGCGGGCAGTTGAGCAGAGCAGACAAGCGTTATTAATGTCTTCATCAAGGGAAAAGCTAATATGGAAGTTTGACCCTTATTAGGCATCAGAAAAACCATAGAAAACTAGGATTCATTTGGTTTCACTCTTACAGAATTGCTTCGTTTCTTCATTTGACCACTGAGCTGAAAAATCACGTAGTCATACAGTCCTAATTAATAGATGATCCCCAAAGGAAAGGAAAGAACATGGCTCAGAATTGATGTAATTGTATATTTAAAGTATTTTGTTGCTGAGTAACCTGTTGGTCACTCTTGTGGTATGTGTTATTTCACATTATAGGGCAACTTAAAAGGCGACACTGGTTGTTTGTTTTTAAAGATATATACTATATATTTTTTACTTTGCATTTTTGGCAATGTAAGATTGTGGTCCATGCACATTTTAAATCATGATATGTGAGCACCATAGAAAATAATTTCTATTATATTGTTCTTTGGCAAGAACCAAAAACCAAAGTGCCAAGTTTTGCAGAATTTTAGTTGTCTGAAATTGGCGCATGAACCTTTGGTACTGAACTTTTTAGATACAATTTGTACACAGTTTTCTAGAACCAGGCAGCCAAAATTATTTTTCCGTATGGACTTTGTTGCAGTTTTATGCATTCAAACCCATGCTGAGGTGTAGTCTGCTGCTGAACGTACCCTTTAAATGATCATCTCAGTATATAACCTGCTGCTATCTGATGGACAAATACAGGAGTAAATGAAGTCACAAGCAGCCAAGATAATACTGGAGAGATTGTTTTAATTACACCCCATCATCTTCAAATATAGCCTGTGCTGAAGTGATTTAAGCTACAAGGAAAGCATGACTTGCAGGGTTAAGTACATCCAAGGCAATGAAAACTTTTGATGCCCATGCTAACAACTTCAAGGAGCAAGTTTTTAATTAGTTTATTAATCCATTAATGAATTTTCAGCCATTTCATCCTCTGTGTACAAAGTAGTAGAATTTTTAACACTGGCTACTTTTGTACAGTGAGGATTTGGTTGCTTTGTTTTGGTCAAGTATTGCTCTTGACAATCAGCTTGATCCTCCAACCTGTGTATCAGTTCAAGCGAGGACCAACCTGATGCTGACCAAGTTTGAGAAGTTTCTTTGCAAAGCCACTGTGGAAGGAATAGATCAGCTGAACTAACCCTGTTCTCTTGTTTCCAACTCAGACAAATGAACAACTGTGCTTAAATGAGCATATATATCTTTTAATCAAATATTTTTCAAATCTAAATTGTAATTTATCTCTGTATTTTTCACAACTGCTTTCCTCAAAAAGGCTTTTGAAAATGCTCTCCCTCTTCTTTTGCTCTTTTTTGACAAAACTTGTGCTAAGGAGTCCAGTGTCTTCCACCAAAACTGAGTTCACTTGATATGATTCCTCACAAAAATAGGAAGTACAAAAAAGAAAAAGTGTATTTTGATGAATTGCTTCATGTTTATCTTTCTGAACCAAATGCTTTTATTCTTTTTTTTGACCATTGCTCTACCCTGAGACAGGAATCTACTGACTTCCAGGATGTGAACTTGCAGGGCTCCTGTGAAAGCAGTAAAGCAGCTGATTTATACCAGCTGAGCATATGGCCTGTTGCGTACAACACAGCATCAAGGGGAACAAGCGATGCTCCTTCTTCTGCTTTTGGCAATGTTTCTTTTTCCTGTGCTTCCTGGGTTTTCTCTCTCCTCGCCAAACCCTTAATGTTACAGTAAATTTAAATGTAAATATTGTTTTGTTTTTGCAGTTAGTAGTTGTAGGTCAAATCACTTTTCATTAGGCTAGTAAAGTGCTACATGAAGAGATGTGTACCCTAAGGTAATGGTTTGAGTTGTTTATATCTACTGTACATTTCCCCCAACATGATTTTGAATTGTATCCTGTTGTAATTAAATAGAAAACCCACCCTACTTCCTGTGTGTTGGTGGCACCGAGGTGATTTAAGTACTCGGGAGGCTCAACAATTAAAGTCATTAAACAACGAGTAGTGAGCAAAACTGGAAATGTTAATAGCCTTAGTTTTATCTTTCCTTTTCTGGTCTTCATTAGAGAATGAAAGACTTCAAAGGAGATTGAGGAAAAAAAACCTCTTTAAACTGCTTTCATGTCATAGGATGGACAAAAAGAAGCAAATAACTAGATATGACAATTTCTTTAAGAGATAGGCACAGAGAACTATAAAAGCTTACACACAGAAATATGAAGCAAGAAAGATAGTCAGATGTGGGCAATCTGATATCTGTTATTTTTTAGTGATCCTAACGCAGGGACATGAGCAAAAATAGTTGTCATTATTTATGACCCAGGCTAGTACTAGTATTAAAGCAGATATCAATGAGAAGACCTATTTTTTTTTAACATAGCATGATCAATTAAACTGAAAAAAGACGAAGTTTCTCTTTAAGGCTGACTTTATGAACAGGATTTATTTTTATTTATGTGGGGCATGTACTCTTTGGTTCTGCACACGTCACTGCAGTGAAATCAGGGGAATGTTGTGGGTGAGAGCAGAACCAGGCCCAATTAATTAGGCAGGAGCTGCACACATACACCTAGGGGGAGGAATTTGATCATTTGGGGTGAGTTGAAAGGAAGATGAAATGCTTGGTGTGACTCTGCCTAAAACTCCTATTCAATAGCAGTTATTACTCCTCTTCCTCAGGAAGGAAAGACAAAGTTGTTCCAAATTCCAGTCCCTTTAAGATTTGCAGGTCAGCAAAGTTCCCATGGAAATGTAGAGCATGCCTTTTAAAAAGTACCTAAGGAACAAGCTGCACATGCTAAATTTGTACCTGAATTTAGATGCTGCACTTGAGAACAGTTTTCCTGGTACTGGCACTTGGCACCTGTCAGTTGTGTTACTGATGCTGTTTCATACTTGAAGTATTGGCGGGCCAAACATATTAACTGAGAAGATAGTAGCCAGTGAATGAACTCCCATTTTCTGAGAGATAATCTGCCACTTTTGTTTCAAGCAGCCCGTGTCGTCAGTGAAGATTTTCGGGACGCTGTAATGCCTGTCAGCTCCAGTAAGGCATGTGACCTTCACAGGGAGCTTGAAGATGAAGAGATTCCTTCATATATCGAACAGTTTGAGAGAGATGTTCAGGATGACATAATTCTGCTTGGCAGCTTTTCACTGGAACAGGTCAGAGTTAAGAACTATAAGACAATTTTATCACTTGCTTCATAACATGATGCTGGCTTGTTAACCTTGTGCACCCCAATTCTATTTCTCTGCCTGGCGATACATATATTAAAAGAGGAAAGGATAGCCATTGTCGTTGGCATGCTTTATGTGACTGGCACTTTGCTAAGATAACAGCAGGACCTTTATCTTTGTCTCCATTTCAATGTGAATAAAAATAGATTGCCTTCGTTGCTTCTTTCCTAAATAGTGGAGGATCTCTGACTGCTATGTAGTAATATTGCAATTGAGTTTCAATCAAGAGACTAAGTCTAGGACATCTCTCTCTGCCACATTTAACAGAGGCATATTCATCAGTGAGCAAGTTCAGATTGGAGCCCTGGGAGGATTTATGTAGCAATGTTCATTGTACAGAGGATAAGACAATTCCCCCATTGTAAATCTGTTATGTTTTTCAGGGTGGCAAAGGTTTTCTTTTTGTCAATTGTAGCATAATGAGACAGGTTCTGGTTCATGTTGACAAAGGCACAAGTTTGCAGGGCTGAAATGATACTTGTGGGCACCTAATGACCATTTGTCCCTTTGAAAAATCTCATACTAAGACTAGAGGACAGGAAGAGAGATTAATTGATGAATCTATCATTTTTAATTAGTAACATGAGAACAGCGCACTGGCTCTGATGGGCTTAAAATAGGTTATCCAGTGACTGATGGTGATCTAAGCTTTCTTTTATTTTCAGGGGAAGTTTTTAGATTTTTTTTTTTTCCACTGCAGGACTAAACCTTATCATTGCCTTCTGCATGATGGTGAGGGACACAATTCTCTTCCTTACTGCTTTCCTCTAAATCCTGTAGATATATTTCATTCCCTCTGACTTTTTAATAACTGTATGCATCATGCATGGAAGGTGGTATGGGTAATACTGTTCAGAGAATGTGAAATAGAAGGGAAACGTGAGGGAAAAGGACTCAGATGGTACTAAGATCCTCATCTGCCTCAAGGGACTGATGGAGTAGGGACTTGGCTATAGGTGAACAGAAAGTGCTGCACCTTTCCAGAAGGTTATAATGTGTTGAGGGTTTGCACTTAACAATGTTTGGACTATTCAGATGCCCCCAAATCTCCATGAGGCTCTGTTACACCTGAAGGAATACAATAGATGTGTCAAAACTTTTTTTACCCTCCCTCTAAACATGGTCACATGGCTGATTATCTTATTTGGAATCCTTTTGGAGGTGCTCAGCAGAGTTTCCTAGACAGAAGCAATCTATCTGGTCACTGCAAAGCAGCTTTCTGCTTCTTAACTGACAACTACATATGTCAATTTACATGTAATACAGTATAATACTGCCTTTCTTCCTTACATTAGTCCAAAAGAAAGAAAATCCTCGTTTAATGTGATTGAGCTGGTCTACCATGAGTTTTCAGAGAGGGACTCATTCTTTACTTTGGAACAAAGAATTCTTGAATACCCATGTTTTCTGTCCATTCACCTCAAACATCTCTAACCTCAGGTTTTCATGCCCTCTCAAGGAATTTAGTCCCACTGACATGGTATTAGCTGTCACATGTGCATCCTGCAATACAGACTGTAAGAAGAGGATCACTGTAAAATCTGTATCGTCTTGTAGATGAGGGATCTATAAGTCCATCCCTTCCTTGAAAGCCTACAGAAATGGTGTATTCAGTCCCTTTGAACAGAAAATGGAAGAGGTGACACTGGAAGTAGATGGTGCAAACTTCATGTCATTGTATTGGGTTTGTATGGACAGGTCTTCGTATGGGGGGGGGAGTGGGGGAGCATTACAGGGGTGGCTTCTGTGAGAAGCTGCCAGAAGCTTCCCCCATGTCTAGCAGAGCCTATCCCTGGTAGCTTCAAGATGGACCCAACCCTGGCCAAGGTTGGGCCAATTAGAAATGGTGATAACACTGCTGTGAAAACATATTTAAAAAAAAAAAAGGCACGCTATCGCACAGTTATAATTGTGGCCAGAGAAAAGCAGAGTGAGAATGTGTGAGAGGAACAGCCCTGCAGACACCAAGGTCAGTGGAGAAGGAGGGGGAGGAGGTGTTCCAGGCACCAGAGCAGAGATTCCTCTGCAATCCCTGGTGCAGACCATGGTGAAGCAGCCGTGTCCCTGCAGCCCATGGAGGACCATGGAGATGCAGAGATCCACCTGCAGCCCATGCAGGAGCCCCACGCCAGAGCAGATGGATGCCTGAGAGGAGGCTGTGATCCTGTGGGAGGCCCATGCTGAGACAGGGTCCTGGCAGGGACCTGCAGACCTGTGGAGAGGAACCCATGCTGCAGCAGGTTTCCTGGTAGGACTTGTGATCCTGTGGGGAACTGACACTGGAGTAGCTTGTTCTTAAAGGACCACATTGTGTGAAAGAGTGACCCATACTGGAGCAGTCTGTGGAGAGCTGTTGCCATGGGATGGACTCACTCTGAAGAAGTTAGTGGAGAACTGTCTCCCATGGCAGGGACCCCATGCTAGAGCAGAGGAAGGACTCCTCTCCCTTAGCAGTGGCAGGAAAATCCTGTGATATTCTGACAGTAATCCCCACTCCCCACATCCCTGGGCTGCTGTGGGGAGGAGGTAGAGCTGGGAAGGAGGGAGGGCTGGAAGGAAGGTGTTTTTAAGGCCTTATTTTGTTTCTCATTATCCTGCCCTAAATTTGTTAGTAACAAATACAATCAACATTTCTAATTCTAGCCTGTTTTGCCAGTGATGGTCTTTAGTGAATGATCTCTCCTGGTCCTTATCTCAACCCATGAACCCTTCATTACATTTTCCCTCTCCTGACCTTCTACAGAGGCGAGTGAGAGAGGGCTTTGGTGGCATCCAGCCATCGTCAACCCACTACTGTCATACTGGTATTCAAAGACCTCTAGCAATAATGTGAGCATGCTAATTCTTGTTTAATTGATCTTCTGTATTCTTTAATGGACACCTTTACTCTTTGATCTGTGGGTATACCCCTGCAGCACTGCAGTGTTGATGCCTTTCCACAACAGCTACAGGTTCATTGTTAGATTGCTGCCGTGGTCCTCAGAATCTGTTGCTGACGACTTTGGGATGCTTCCAGCTTTTGTTGCTTGAATGTATGTTTATTGGTTTGTAAAACTCTTTAATTTTGTGCATGGCATTTACTTCTTATTCAGTAGGAAAAAACCCTTCCCTTCTTTCTGCAGGTTTAGTGAGTAGCAGATGTACTTTAGCCAGCATAATTTATGATTAGTTAATTTAATCTGCCATAATGACATAAAGTGAGCCTGAAACAAGCTTCTATCAATTTTGCCATTAGAGGTAGCATAATATTTTCAAATGTCTACAAAACTGAGTAATTAACCCTTGGGCTGAGCAAAGGAGTCTAACAGACATCTCCTTCACATTCCTTTGTTTTGACAAAAAAAACCAAACTATGGGAGCCCAAGGGTTAAAAATACCAGGTAAGAGTTTACAGTACGTGAGACTGGTTTTATAGGTGAGGTTCAGAAACACACTTGAGTTGCTGCTGTTTCTTTTTAGGCTGCCAAATATTCTCTCCAATGAGGCTCCTGATTTACACTGGAGCGCTGCTGGAAGCGTTGGCATGAAAAAGGATAGCTATGTATCAACTATCTATCCCTTAGTTTATTGTTTTTCTTTGCTTGTAACGTTACAAAAAATGGGTTTAAACAGCAGCTCACTGTATGAGATGATCGTGATTGAGAGCTTTTGAAAGGGCAGATGCATTTTTCAAAATAATAGTTTTTGAAAAAAGGGTTTATGTTAGATTTTAGGTCTGGAACTTTAAGATGTATAGTTTCTTACTTCATGACCTGTTTTGTAAATGCAAAAACTGAGACTTGATTTTGGCAAGAAATGCATAAGGGGAGATCTGCTAGATTCTTGTAAAGAAAGCATTAAGCAGATGTCAATGTTCTGTTAACAAACACGTTAAAGAATATTAAATTTGGAAAGCAGTGCTGTTTTGTGTAGGCTGCCATGTAGACCCAAGGATTTCAAAGGCCCCAATGACATTTGCTTTCAATAAAGAAAAATAAACTCTGTTGCAAGAAAATCATAACTTGGGACTGTGTTGCGGTAGAAACTGAGCAGGTACAACCAAGGCTGGATATTCAGAGTGCCACAGAAAACCATTTGTCATGAGGCAATGCAGGGACACATGCTTATGGGTGGAACCTGATCTTACAGGGCAGAGAAATATGCAAGGAAATACCTGAAATAATGCTGACTTACCACGTGTGCTTAAAGATTGGGTACTCTCAAAACATGACAGACTGCTGAAGATGGAGCAAACAGCAGTGATTGGAGTGAGATTGCACTTGATGGGCTTTTGGCAACATAATCTTGCTATACATTAATTTAAGTGCCATGAAAATATACCAGCTCTAGGATTTTCAGCTGTTTCTAAGCTGAGACAATAAAAGTGACTACTCGGTTTTATGTAGGTTCTCTCAGAAAAAAATTAATAATGGGGTGACAGAACGGATCAGTACTGCCTCACAAGCCGAGAATATATTTCTCCTTTGTCCACCCTCCTCCTGTAACTTGGTCAGTATTCTTTACCAGGGTAATTTGTTCACAACCTCTGTCTCTCTCTACCAGTTTCAGCTGCTACATTTAGCCCTCTGTGCAGGGCATAGCACCTTGCAGGACTTGATCATCATCACTATATAATCAGTTTTGATCCATGACCTCAATGTGAATTACTCAAGAGCCTCTGAAAGTAAAGTGCAAGTTTTGTGCTTCGGTACCAGCAGTTGAGTTACAGTAGTAAGAAATGAGCTATTTGTTGCAGGTGGATAGGAATAAAATGTTGTCTTTCATCAAAAGATTTACCTTTTGGTTAAACAAAGGTTAGTGCCTCAGGGTATTAGATCTAATACTCTTACAGGGTCATTATCATCACTGCTCTGACTCCTTGCCAAGTCACAGAGATCAATTTATATGATGATGGGGAGATCAGTTTTCCTTTCATTAATAGTGGATAGAACATGGGTAAAATTTGGTACTATGGAAGATGGCAAATTTATCCATTCATGAAAAATTCTCCAATCATGAATTTAACTAGTGGCATCAGACCTCAGTGACATAAAACACCAACACACATTTGCTTGCATGTTCTCTACACCACTGGATAATACTGTCATAGAATCATATCATGGAACGATTTGGGTTGGAAGCGACCTGAAGGGTTGTTTATATCCTGATGATTCCTGCAGGCCTCCCCTCACCAAAGCTTTAGCCTAGTAAGCATTATACAGTCTGTTCTGAGTATAATCCTTGTGGGAATATATGCACCTAAGAGCAGTGCAGAGTGGAAGGTGACTATTCCTCATCAGAAACCTACTTTTTGACATTTACCAAGACTTTAAATGAATGTCACATGCAAATGAATTGGGGTGGGGATTTTTTCCTTGTTTGTTTGTTTTATTTCTTTTCTTTTCTTTTTTTTTTTTTTTTTTTCTTCTGAGAATTACAGGTCAAGAATACAAAAGCTGGCAATGTTTAATTTACACCATGTCTTAAAAGTGGGTGATTTCATTTTAGGCAAGCTACCTATATGCTACACTCATTATTTGACTGTCAAAGTATTTCTACAGTCAGTTACTATAATGGTTTCAATTTCATTTGCGTGATATTTTAGGAATTATGGGTATGTTCTTTAGCATGTAATTTTCTTTTGAAATCTATCATTAGGCTGAGCTCATTGAATTCATTGTAGCTCTACCAGGTAACCGGCTCTTAGACTTGTGAAAAAAAGTTTAAAAATCACTGAAACCTATGTTTGGGGGCAAAAAACAAAAGTGAACTCCCCAATGGTTGGGACATTGGGCTTCTGTCCCTTGGACTTCTGATTTCCTGCATAGTGAGAGTCTGTGGCCCTCAGATGTGTGTCAGCACCCGCTCAGCACACCCATAGTCTGATGTAGAAGCCATATCAATATCTAGGGGACTTCTCTACCCTGTAGGCTGGTAACCTGAGATTTCTAAATATATTTAGACTATCAGGCTTGCTCCTGCTTCCTCAGGTGGAAGCCTGGGAACTTTCCAAATTTCTGAGGTTCCTACCTCATTGCTCCTGGACACTCAGATATACACTTTTATTTTTCTTTTTAAGAAGCAGGGGAATTGAAGGGGGAGCATGGAAATTAACATAAACATAAGCAAAATAATGGAAAATATGTGCTATATGTTTGTAAATAGTCTGTCGCTGTGCTGTCACAATACCCACAATACTGCTATAGCTGCTCTTTTAAATTGTAATACTTTTTTGATTGCTTTGTTCAGGGATTATATGAGTTTCTTTTAAGTAAATATTTAAATGGAAGTAATGAAATTCTTCCATATTTCCTAAGTTTTTCACTAAAAATGAATTCACTTAGGTTTTACTGTGTTCTTTCACACTTTAAGATCACAGGGGCAATTAAAGAACTGAAGTAATTCTTGATATTCTACTGAGATGGAAAAATGATTCCTATAGGTGCTGTAAGTGATGATACTGCATTTGCTGCTGCTTAAGGTAATCTGACTGGTCAGCTCTCTGGCTCATTATCTTACTATAAACTCCAGTAAGGAAGTCCATTTCTATGGTTCAATAAACAGAAGCAATTGGAAAGATTCTTCAAAGAGAATTAGTGATTTCCAAGTCCTGATGAAGTGTAAGAGACTTCATCAAGTATGGAACACCTGTTAAAAGAAACAGAACTCAGATGAGGATTGTAAGGAAAGAGTCAGCATTACTGATGAATAGAGGCACACACCTGCAAAAAATAAGTACAATAAAACCAAATTTTTCATTGCTCATGTATTCTCCAGAATGATTTTTTTCTCCAGGGTTGTTTTATTTGTATTTTTAATACATTTGGAGCCCAACTGTAGTCACAGGTGTAGCTAAGTCTACCTTTGGTTAGCTTTTATGACAGGGGGACTCCTTAGCAGCATTAATAGACTACATGGATTTTGAGCTGCAGAAAAAGGAATTGCTCTAAATGCTGGAACATTTTGCTTCTGCAGTCTTATAATAGATCTGAATTTGCTGAGCGGAATCTATGCTGTATGGTACATCTGACCTTCACTTCATAGAACAGATTAATTCAGATAAAGAAGAACCAGACCTCTGGAGCCTGCCTAGTCCAACCTCCTGTTCTTGAGGTATATTGGGTTTTTCATGTGTAACCTGACTTTTTAAGGGCTTTGGAGTTCACATCAGTTTGTTAGTGGGAAATATAGCCGGGTAGTCTGTAAGTTGAGAGATGTTGAAATACTATGAAAGAGAGTCCAGTTGCATTACATGCATGCTTATTTATTTAGTACATAGCTGAAAAATCATCACTGTTGTTCAGCCTGCTGGCAACCTGTTAGCACACTTGGTTTCTCTCATTACTGTGCCAGACCCTTAGACAAGATGCAGTTTTCAGGACTAGGTGGTTATGATGAGAATATATAATAAAGTTAACATGTTCACTCAAAGGTATGTCAGCACAATATGATGTTATTATACAGTTGCTCGTATCAGGATTCAAATCGGAGAAGGATCTCAGCTGAATATGTGAAACAATTTCCTTTCATCAGACACATGGAGCAGGATGTGGGCTTGCAGGAGGAGGTCTGTTCATTATAGAGAAAAATCATTAGGCATGGCAACTCATCATTGCCACTGTTGTATTTAAGACAATCATACAGTAAACTGTACTTAAAGTGTTTTTTCCCTCTCTGTAATTTTCATATACTAAGTGAATGTCTCTCTTAATTATTATGTGTTCAAATGTGTCTGCACACTTGAAACAGAAGATGATGTGAAAGGCAGTACAAATGGAAGTTATTGGATAAAGTTAAAGTCTATACTTTTTGATTACAATTATAATGGAGGCAGATTTGTGAGGTAATGCTTTATTGACAGTCAAAAAAAATGAACAGGGACGCTGAAAGATGAAATAGACTGTAACCTCTGACCTGAACATGATTTTTTTGGACAGCTGCAACAAACAAATTTGTTGCCATAACTCAAGTTTTCCCTATCTGCAAGACAGACCTAAAATTAGATACCTGCTTTGTGGAAGAGTAAGAGGATTAAAGGAGTAAAATTTCATGAGGGACTTTGAAAGGGCTTTACAAATAATGAAAACATTCTGTGCTGAAATTGACAAATATTTTTAAATTGAAGACGAATGGGGGAAAACCACAAAAAAAAGTTTCAGTGCTTCCGATTGGTATTTCCTTTCAGTTTCCCTTCAGTTTTTTGTGTCCAGATTTGCTGTCCGCATCCAGACAACAGAGAGGTTGTAAAATGCTGAAGTTCACTACATGGCTTATGAATACTTTTTCTTTTTCATTGTTAATGTAAACTATTCATTTTAGATCTATAGATTGGCATAGTTCACTTTGGTTTTCACTGGCATCACTCATACTACATGGCTTTATACTGGAGGGAATGTGTTCCCTAATAAATTGTGGTTAGTGTCTTCCATCATATCTTGTTAGCATATTTCATTATATCTTATTGTCTTCTTAGTAGCTGGTGATTTCTAGGCTAATCTGGAGCCATCTGAACTTGTGGAACTTTGACAGGCTAAGATGTTTCTGCTTAAAGTCTCTTAATCAGTGGCAAATGACATTTCAGCGTTACACATTTTCGGTGCTTGGCTATGGTAGTCAGACATTCTTATAAATGGCCTTGCATTCACTTACAACACTCTCTGGATTTTGATGAGGATACCAAAGGTTTATGACCTTGAAGCTGCATCTTCTCAGCTGTGAAATAGGAAGGATCTGAAGGGGCACCTGGTGGTTCTGAAGAAACTACAGGTAATCTCTCTGTGAACAGCAAGACAGAAATGAGAAGAGTGAGTTCTCTGTTTTGAGGCTGGAGAGGGAAAATCTTTGTTTTGCAGAAGTTGGGTAGCTCTGCAGCAGACATCCCTCCAGAGTTTTCTTAATGCATCTTAAGTAAAGTGATTCAAGTTCTTTTAATTTGTTGGTCCTATCAGCTTGAAGCAAAATCCTGAATGAAAACATCTCTGAGTTTTGAGGAAATTCAGGTCCTTGTTTATCACACCTACTTTACAGCTGGATCTAGTTTCCATATCTGTTCAAAATTAGTGTCTTTGATATATATGTCTTATAAAAGCATTCACGTTGCTAGCAGAATGCTACTTTCCTCTGTTGACTGGTAGGTCAGTTAGATGCATTGTTAGAGATAAAGCAGTGCTTTACAGATTTATCAAAACGATCAGCCCATAATGCTGTCAGTAAATGTATCTGTATCGCTCAGTGTAATGAGCCTGTGGCACGACTAAAGTAAATCTCACTTTGTGCTCTGCAGTATCAGTTTTAAAAGAGAGTTTGAATTCTGTTACAAAACACTCAACTGTCTAAGTTTTTAATTTGATTCTCACGAACAGTAAATTAATTTTCTATTTGAAAGGAAAGTCAGGGAGGGTTTGCTTTGTTGTTTTTTCTCTTTCTCTTTAAAAAACATCCAAGAGTTTGTGGCACATTTTTTGGCAAAGTGCACCATCAATAATACTTCCATGTGTCCAGGGTTTGGCACAGCTTTACTTTCTGGTTTGTGGCCATCTCCTTGGCAAGGTCACACAAATTCCAGCAGGTAATGGGTAGTGCAATTTTCAGAGCAGGTCTTATCCAGCTACTGGAGTCTTTGCTTTCAATGAAGGGCACTCATTTAACTTACCTCTCCATGCCTCCCTTCCCTGCCATCTCTCTATAGTTAACATGGAGCAGATAAGCCACTTAGAATTTCAATTTACCTGAAAAGAATGCTAACTTTTCTTGCAATATTTTTTGGTTTTGTTCATCTCAAATGTTTCTTCATTTTTTACTTATTTTGTGGTATAACAGTGCATTTGATATTGAAGTCACTGGGAATCAATCTCCACACAGCAGACAGACTGTGGAGAAGAACTAGGTGGCACCAGTGGGACTAGAGATCTGGGTTTTATTTCTAGTCCTGCTGATAATTTGCTCAGTGAGGTCTCCCTTCTCCCATCTGTAAAAATGGAGTGGGCAGGATTTCCATCACTGAAAAATGTTGTAGGATGGAGAGATTGAAATTTTAAGTAAAAGCTTTTATTTTGGCATCTGTTTACACCTAAACAAAGACATCACTATCTGCACTGTGATGTACCGAAATATCTCAAGGAGTGGAATGAAGAAGAAACACCAGGTCTGCATGTGGGATTGCTGTGGGCAAGTGGGGGCTGCTGGAGACCCCACAGGTTGTGTCTCCATGCTGCCTCTGCTGCACTCTGACCTGGTGAGGAAGACTTGCAGGAAGTGGACCCCTACAGCACTCCTTGCATGGAGTATGAATTTCACCAAGGCCGCTGCTCCACTGGCTGTTTTAAATTGCAATCGGGAGAACTCCTCACCAGGAGGCTGTAATACCACTGCTAGGACTGACCAAAAAGGGGTGTGTGTGTGTGTGTGTGTGTGTAAATGTTTTCCCTAAATGCTTCATTTTTGCTGAATAATAAAAGCCAAATTGATTTTGCTTCAAAGCTTTACTGAATTTTGTGGGCTTGTTTTCAAGAGGAAAGGATGTGTTCGAGTAGGGTTTTGTTTAATTTTTTCCAAATTGAAAAGTACTATACAACCAGGTCCTGCCATTTGTGAAGTAGTTTGACGCTGAAAATGACCAGTCAGCACTGATTAGTAGTGTTGAGTCAGGTTCTTGTCTTTGTAGAAATAATGTGCACCATTGTGTGTGTCAAGGCTGAGCCCAGACTGAAAGATCTTTTCAAGTCCTGCTCTTGACCACAGGCTCTGAAATCAGCAGATAGGCATAGGCCATTTGTGTAACTGGACCTCAAGATGTCCAATGAAGAAACTAAGGAAGACGTGTGAAGGAGCTGACTCACAGCTAAAGCAGAGCCTGGTATCAGGAAAGTGGTGCTGTGATTGAGCCCTTCTGCCTTCAAACAACTCCCTGCTTTTCCCAGCACCTCCCAGACCAGCAGTTTGCAGATTTTAGCCACTTATTTTCTGAAGGGTCCCGCAATGTCTATACAGACTTGAAGCTAAACCACATTTCATGCCTTCTCGTTGGGAACGCCTGTGTTCAACAATGGGTCGTTGTCACAGTCTAGACAATGCTGGTGTCATGATGAGAAACAAGTGTCTTGCTATGGGTGGCATGGTATAAGCCATTGAGAAAAAAACACTTGGTTTATTCCACAAAAGCTCTGATTCAAGGGATATTGCAGAAATGACTATTCCACANACCCCTGAGGTAATTAGTGTAAGTTAAAATTTACATAACTG
This sequence comes from Dicrurus megarhynchus, assembly GCA_013399195.1. Taxonomy (NCBI): domain Eukaryota; kingdom Metazoa; phylum Chordata; class Aves; order Passeriformes; family Dicruridae; genus Dicrurus; species Dicrurus megarhynchus. The sequence continues at coordinate 788,401 of VXAD01004815.1, forward strand.
ACTTTGGGGTTTTGCAAATAGGAAAGATGGAAATTTATTCAAGGGGGTGAATAATTCATTTTAAAGCAAGTTTCCTGTTTTTTTAATCATGTAGAAGATGTATTACAGACTCATAGAGGTTTTTGGAATAGGACCTTAAGCACTGAATTTTTGATATATTTTTTTTTCTTAGTATAGGTAAAGAAATATTAACCATGACTCATTGCACTTTTCCTGTTCAATGAGATTTGAATAAACTTAACAAATTTATTAGGTAGATGATAGAGCTTTTTAGAAATTATCATGACACACTGTGACAAATATTTTACTAGGATCCAGAAGAAATAGTTTTAAATCATATTCCCATTGCCACTTCAGAGGCAGAGATGGAAAACAGTGCAGTTCATACAGAGAAGCCTGATTCATATTTTCTTTTGAATATTCATTATTTAATTAAGATTAGGAAGATAAACAAGGGGATTGGACAGCTGTGGGAATTTGGCAATAAAATAAATTTTTAAAAAACCCCACTTCTTTACTACTGGCTCAGCGTAAGGCTAGAGTGGTAATGTCTGAATGTTGTTACAATATTATGGCTACTTCATATTTTACATAAAGTGAGTTTACTATTTCATCCTATTCCTTAATCTAAGTGCCCACCTCAAAAATAGCTTTCACAGACATCACCAAGAACTGCAGCCAGGAGAAAAAATGTGAACCAAGCACTACTCCAACTTTCTGGACTTTAGCTTTAACTGCCTCTGCCCAAAACTTGAAACCTCTTGACATGTTCCCTGGTGACTGCAGCTCATTGGACTGTGGGCAGTGTCACAAGGTGGGTCTGACAGCCCTAACCAGACAGCTACTGGCTCTGCTGGAGCAGAACTCCAGAGCAGAGCCAACTCCCAGCCCTTCCTGGGGAAGTGGTGTAGGTGGTGATTTAACAGCCTGGGGAAAGAACATCTGTGCCAGTGGGCATGCAAGAGAAAGGGGTCCTGCTCCAGAAAGTCCTGGTAAATTTTAGCCAAAAGCTGCTCAGGAACAGGAAGGCTTGGTTCTAACCAATGGAGAAGCATTGCCCATGACACGATTGCCATATGGAGAACCAGAAGGTCTCATCTTGAGCTAGTTCGGTCATGTCACCTTCGTATTTGTTTATGTGTGGTGCTTGACCTGCAGGATTTATAGCATCCATCTGAGGATCTCTGCTGCCAACAAATCACACTGTTCTTTAAGGCAATCATGTTGTCTCTGCTTTAATTTTACAGGGTTAAAAAAGATACATGAAAAGCTACATGCATGGGCTTTTGTTATTTTTGTCTGGTTTTACGCTCTGACAATTTTCATTTTGGAAATAAGTAGGATGCTTTGCCTTAGTCTTCAACAGACATTTCCAAGCTTCCTTGAAAACAGCCAGAAATTTGTCAAAAAATTTAGAGATTTGGAAGAAAGGAGAGATTTTAACAGCCAGATATGGAGTCCCTAATGGGGAATTTTTCTCCATTGACTATTGCATTGTCTCCCTACCAAAACGATTTTTTTGCCTTTGAGGCTTGATGAGAGTAGAAGTGGAGCATAATTTCCCACTGTTTAGATGACAGATAGGGTACACAGTAGGATGCCTTTTTCTGTATTGGTAGCTTTGTATTCACATTTTGTGTCGGTCTCAGGGACACCAGTAGAAGATCCAGACATGAGAAATGCCCTTGAATATTCAGTGAGATCTCTAAACAGTGCAGGTCAGGGGGAAGAATTTTGTTTTCGTGAGTGTACAGCCCTCAGCAGTTATGATTATGAGTTTTTGCACAGAGAACACAGCCTAATAGATGCTGATGCTAGCTTCTAGATGGAAAGACTTTTTCAGCTTGCTGTGCAAGAGAAAAATAACTTCAAGCCCTCCAGCTTCATGCTGGAGAGGTGCAGAACTGTTGAGGGAGAGGACTGCTCGTGTAAGTTAGCCTCCCACACACTGTAACCTCCAAAACCACCAGTCTTTCTCACCAAACATTTAAAAACATTTGGGGTGAGACAAGAAAGACATCAAGATTTGGAACAGATTTAAAGCAAGGCTTTAAGATGTGACCTCTGTGGTCTATGCCTAAGTGCTTTGTGTGCTGTTTTGTTGTGTTTGAGCAAACACACTTGCACATACACAAATGTATGTATGCTTGTGTATGACTGTGTGATTAGGTCTTGTAATGATACGGACTGCAGGACACTACCATGTACAAATATACATTGTACCAAAACGGCTCTTAAAACAAGATGAGAGCTCAGTTTATCTTGGAAATAATGCAGTAAACGTGGAAAAACACACAGAAAAAAATATGGAGAAAAAAAGAAATAAATTTATGGTGGCTAAAATTCCTCATTGCTTCTGAAAAGCTTCAACCAGAAGACCTAAGGCAAACCTTTGGAAAACTGTACATTTATGGCTTTTATTTTAATGTTATTTCTGTACACTTGGAAATTAATTTTGATTTTTCTTTTTCTTCTTGGCATGTGGGACTCAAAGCACAAGGGGGCTTCTCACCACAAGAAACAAAAGTGGAGAGCCAGGATTCATGAACTCTTTCAAAGGTATGTCAGATAAGGGCTACTTTGTACTTCCATCTAATGTACTTTCCTTCTAAAGACTTTTCAGTGCTTTACAGATATTAATGACTGGAACTTCTCCGAAACAAAGGACCTCGGGCCTAGAAAAATTATGCCTGTGCATGTGAAAGAGGTCTCTGTTTTGGATTACCTCTGTTTTCAGATACCCAGTTTGGGCTGTAATTTTTAAGTGTTGCACACAGTACACTTCAAAAGGTGACCAAATGGCTTCTCCCAGCATTCTTCATCCTTGCCTTTGAATCACTCTTAGAGAGTGAAGGAAATAGGAATTAAGGCAAAGTTTTTGTGATCAAGCTACACATGACCTTCAGATAAATACATGCATCAAATTACCTGTAAAGAAATGAATGGAGGAAATAAATAACCCTCATGAATAGAGCAAAGGAAGCCATGCTCTGCTGTGACAGCTGATGAGCATGCTGCTGAGCACAAAAGAGGCCTAACTTCACTGAATAACTTATTCTCTTCAATCTAATACCCAGCCAAAGGAGGGAAAGGAGAAAAATGGTGCAACTGGGAAAGAGATCAAATGTGGTTATTTAGATGTTTGATGTTCAGTAATGAAAACTGTTTACCTTCATAATTGTGTATTAGCAGCTAATAAAGACAATAGATACAGTAGTTTAAAAGTAATAAAATCAACAACAAAGTGTATTTAATTTTAAATTGAATTGCAAGCAAATGGGCGTCCTAATGAACCCCTGTGTCAATGCAACTCTAACCAAATTAAGTGAAATAATTTCCATCATGAGGAGCTAAGTAAGTACAAAGTTCCAAACAACTTCTCTCTTTGAGACGAATGCTTGAACTTCTCATATGTTTCAGATCTATGAATTAGCTAGTGCCATTCAAGAATCACCTTTTGTTACTTCTGTTTAGGACAGCTGGACCCAAGTTGATATGATTGAAGCTCAGGGATAAAACTTAAAAGATGGTTGACCCTGTGCTCCATATATTCACTTCTTTGCACTTGAATCTTGTCTTATTTCTCATCGGTCCTGGCTTGGGCAAAATTTCCATGTACTTCATTGCCACTAGCATCCACACAGACCTTCCAACTGATTCAGTTGTTGCTTAGGAATTTCTGTGATACCTACTTTGATTTTCTACTGTAGAGGAATCTGGAAAACAGTTTAGCTATGAACCAGTAATAATTTTACTGATGTAAATGTGTACATATTCAAAAGAAAAGAAAAAACATAGAAAAGATCTCAATAGAAACTAATTTGTAGCAATGTGCCAGGATCTTGGAGGCAGGAGCATCTGTTTCAGAAGAGGGGAATTTGAACTATGTGTTACCTAAGTAGCATGTATGCATGAGTCTGGGATGTTTAGCATGATTGCAGTCTGTCATTTTCTTGATAAAGAACCACGCTGATTTTTACAAATGTGGAGACTTCTTATGTAATCACCTAGGAGGCAAAGGAGGAAAATAGGAATGAAGACACTGGTGTTGAATTTTTCAAAAGCAAGTCATAAAATGCTAAAGGAATGCTTCAGAAGTTCAGTCCAGAGAAATATTTTTGGTTTTGAGTCTTGATTCTTCTCTTTCTCTTTCTTTCTTTCTTTTTTTTTTTTTGAATGAACACCAAGTGATAGCATTTTCTTTGATGGCTAAAAACTTAAATGAGTGCATTGCTTGGCAACCTAAGACAGCCTATTCTCTGATCCCCATGTTGTAGACACCCAAGTCAGTCCTGCATTGCAACTGCACTTGATACAGTGATTTTTCCTTGGCTCCATGTGACTCCTCTCAGTAAGCTGCAGGCAGTTCCCTTGACCTTCAGCGTGGCTCTGGGCTAGCCCTGAGCCATGAACAGCCTGCTCAGACTCCAGCTTCTGCAAGCCACCATGTCTTTCTCTGTGCCTGCCCCAGCCCCACCTGCAAGCGTGGCTGGAGCATTGCCAGCACTGTCATGACTGACTTACCCTCCCTGGCCTCCTAAAGCACATTGTGGAAGCAAGAGCTGATGTGTTTCAAAGCCAGCAGAGCATCTACAGATGTTTTTACTTAGGGTCAGTAATATTTAGATGCTGATGGCACTTAGGAACAGAGGAATTACTCATGGTTCTCTCTCTGTTGAAAGATAGGATGGGATTGCCAAAGCATGCAGCCTTATAGTGCTCATTGTAAACGACTTAGTTTTGCATTTGCTCCTGCTGTGTTCTAGGAATGAGGTTTTCTCCATAGGGTACTGTGCCTTTTGTGTATCCTGTGCACTAAGCAGGGCAGCATTGGGTTATCCAGTGTTGGGCTGTTCTTGCCCAACATTGCCCAATATTTGATGGTATTCTGTGTATTATTTGTATTAAAAATTTTGTTATTTGACCTTTCATCAAAGCCAAAAACCCAATAACTTTGAGTTGATATACTTACCCCCAAAATCACTTTAAATACAAAAGAAGTTAATGTGTGAAAAACAAGGAAAGTTCAGTGGTTCACATACATCTGAAAATTGTGTATGTGTGTGTATATCTTGTCCTATTGTCCTGGTTTGAGACAAATCAGAGGAAAATATCCTTTAATAGAAGGCAGGTTTCAGCTGCCCCTCCCCCACCAGGTTTGGGAAAAAAAATTCCTCGGAGGAAAAAGTGAAAAAAACCAACCCTATTTATTTAACAAACACAGTGCATGCAGGCACGGGAAAAGAATAATGCTGAATAATAAAACCTCTCACTGTGGAGAGAACCTGGGTAGATTTCAGAGTCCTTTGTCCATGTGGCCTTCTTCTCTCCAGAGCTGGGGTTTCGGCGTGGGCCCCACGGGGCCACGGTGTAAGGTCTGCCGGCCGATGTTCTGGTGTTGTTGAACAGTCCAGAGGAGGAGGAGAGGGAGGAGGAGGAGAAAAAGGAAGAGAAGAAGATGAAGATGAAGATGAAGAAGATGAAGAAGATGAAGCTAAAGTCCCAGGGCTCTGTACTTGAACTAACAAACAAGAAACTAGCTAAAAAGCAAAAGGAATGTGTCTCTCTTTCCTGCTGCAGAAGTGGAGCAGCCGAGCAGAAGAAGCCAGTGAGCTTATCTCTGTTTTTGAACACAGCGCCGAAGGAATTCCACGGCTTCCCCCTCCTCTCTTAAAGGTCTGCTTTAAAGCTACAGAAAAGGCACAGGATTCATGTCCAGGCATAGAGCAGGTGATAGGGGATACACATAATAAAGTCACCCCAAGACACCTATGTATATTTCTGAAGATTTATAAATTATGTAAGATTTGCATATAAAATTACAAGATTTTTTTGGGAACAAAAAAACAACAAAAAAGTAAGATTTTTAAAATAAAATTATTTTTTTAGTGGTTTAGAGCAACCTAGAATCAGTGGTTTCCAGAAACCTGTCCAAGTTTATTGAAGCTCCTGGTCAGACCTCAAAGTGGTGACAGCTTCCTACTGTAATATTCTTAACATAGATCCGAAGCCCCAGTTCCTGACAGGGCTGATTACAGACAGGCACTGAAACTTCAGGTTCCTTATGTTGACCTGTGGCACAGACTGACAAATATTGGTCTTGTTATTTTTTTTTTAGTGCTGCTTTTTGAAGCCCATCCATTTCTCTGCTTTAGCACACTTCTTTCTCCTGGGTGCCCTGCAAGTCTTATGTTTAAGGGAAACATCAAACTGCTGTATTTCCAACTGCGAGTGCTTTCTGGGTGTGCATTGTAGTTCATTTATTTTCCATTCTTTTTCCCATTCTAACTTCTGCAGAGTGGGAAGTCAGCTACTGAAAACAGAGGAGAATGGAATTGAAGAAGAAATGGTAGCCAGCTTTGGTAACCTTGCTGGTGTGAGTACTGGATTAAATGGAGCTGCAGGACCTTGCGGGAAGGTGAGATTCTCCATGAGTGCTCTTTTCCCTGATGGGAACTGCTAAATCACAGGATCAGTTGCATTCCTTTATTTTTTTTGTTTGTTTGTTTTGTTTTGCTTTTTCTCTTTTCATAGTATAAGAGGATAGAATTTAGCAGGTTTCAAAATATGCTTTCCAGCAAAAGTAACCAGATGCTTAAAGAGAATGTCTAAAGCTATTAATGATGAATCATTTGGGCATGGCAAGAGTTCTTCAAAACAGTTTGTCAGTGCTGGCCAAGCAAAGTCTTTCAGCAGGAGATGAGACAGCTATGCCACCATGCAAATGAGACAGGCTTGAAATATGATGAATCTTCTATCTCCTTTTCCTACTCGACTGACACTCGCTTTGAGGAAGGTTGTAAATGCAAGAGAGATTGTGGTATAATTCCTCAGACTGGCGTTTCTGCCCCCCAGTCACTATTCGATTATCTTCCAAATTGCTGTGTTTCAGAGAGATAAAGATTTTTTATGGCTTGCTGACTTGAAACAACCAGAAGAGCCAGAAAAGAGATGGCTAACCGGCCATGCATAGTAATTCCATTGGTAAATGACAAAATCTTTGTTTGTATGACATTTCCAAAATTACTACAGAAGATGAATCTAAAATACAAAATGTCACATTTGGCATGCAAAACTATCACAATATATTTCAGTATAAAATTCATAGAGGCGTTTAATTTAGAATGTGTTTAATAACGAAGGCTGCCTGCATCAGTAATCCTGCCTTGAGGTTTAAAAAGATTGTCTTATTTATTCATATAATGTTAATTTTTTTATATATGATTCAGAAACCAAAAATATTAAGGTTAAATCTTCATTGTTAATTAAGATTTTCTAATTAAGCTGGAAATAATTGTCATTCAGATTAGTTGTTAAGTACGATTTGTGCTGAGAAACAAAAGAAGTTTAACAAATTCAACTGTTTATTTAACTGCTTAATTTAATTCCAGAAGCTTTCTATCTATATGGAAATATGCTATCTCTTCCAAAATAAATCCAAGACAGGATTAAAGAAGAGATTATTAGCTACTGTAGGCTTAAACTGTGAGACCACTAAACCTAGTAGTCAAGGTAGCCAAATGATTCCAAAGTGTGGCATGGGTTCTGGTATCCAGTTGCATTGAAAGAAGACCTAGCACTCGTCTTTTCTCAAAACAATGGAAGAAATTGATTTCTTGGGGAAAAGAGAAACAACACTGTTGATTTTAAGCACTACATAGTTAGTTATGCCAGAAACAGTTTTATCCATTCAAGTCAACACTGGAGCCTAACTGGGACTCCCTGTTGTGCGCCTGACCCTGTAGATTGCATTTGGGCAGCACCAAATTATCTGCTGGTGCAGTGGGACAAACCCCACACCATTATTTGGGCAAAGCTGGGTAAAGATCATGCCATTGTGCCTGTTCCCCTCCACAAACATCCACGCTGAGAAGCTGAGCATACAAGGGAAGCATCAGAAAAGCATTTCTGGTACGCAGCATTTATTCCATACTAAACACTCTGTAACTCAGACAACATCTTGTCAACAGCAAGCAGCAGATGTTTCCTTTTGTCTGGACTTGGAATAAAGGTGCCTGTAGGGAGTTGTTATTAAACTCTACACGTGTTGCACTTTGATTACTATTTTTAAGAGAATCTGATTATAAGATAATCAGAAGGTGAAAGGATAGTCTGCATGTTACACAGCACTAATAGCTTTGGCAAGGCTAATAATTAGTATAAAAACATGGCCTGCCCTGTCTTTCACTCTGTGCCTGCAGCCTGCTCTTCACATCATGTATTGTGCCTGTCTTGCAAAGCATGCTGTATTTTTGAAGGTATTGTTTTCCAGATAATTCTGCCTCATTACTGTAGGGTAGTGTCTTCTGGTATCATACTTCACCAGCTCCTCCTTCCCCCCAAGGATGCTGAACACTTTATTAGTTGTATTTGTATTGTTTTTTCTTTTGTCTGTCATCTCCATGACTTTTGACCTCCCTAATTGCGGATCCTTGGTAAGCAGGAGGTAATTGCAGGTTGAACAAGAAGTGTGTTGTCTGCTTTTCAGTAGTTATTTTCTGGAAGAAATTTGTCCTTGCTAATTGTATGGTTAAAGTCAGCCCAGCCCAGGTCAGTAACTCTGAGCCTTCTCCCTAGGTTGACTGCTCCAAGATGCCACAGCCAATAGAAATTCACCTCAAATGCCTGAGGGGAGTCAAAGATAAGGTCCCTAAAGGCCTCTACACTCTCAAAGTTTCTGTTCTCAGCCGCTTAGGTGGTGCTTTGGTGGAGTGGCCCGAACTGGAGGAGCAGCCTCAGGCCAGGACAACGCGGCCTGTTAGTCACGGTGGAAACTTCTGCAACACTGAAATCTACTTTGGACAAAGCATCCAGACAGTAAGCAACACTTCATAAATATGCTGTCATTGCTTTGAAAGTTAAAACACATCCACCCTTTCTCCTTTAGGCTTATATATTTAATGCATTCCATCATCTTAATAATTTATTTAATAATTTAAGGTGCAATTTAGGAAGGTGCAATTTTTTTCCCCCTAGGTTAACCCTCATCACTCAATTTAAAGGTGCCAAACATACGCTACATCATATAGTGTTGTCAGCTAATTTTAAATTTTACTTTTATTCTCTCTTATCTATGCAGCTTGTCAGCTATGTAATTTGATTTCTGTAAAGTAGCTTTAGAATAATAAATGAACGGGTGAGTGTATATAAACACATGAATGCCCAGATCCTTCTGTGAGTTTTTAGCTCCATTGACCCCCATTTGCCAAAAAAGCAGCATTTGGATTATTTTGGAAGGAACCCAAACACTTGAGGCTCTATTCTGTCTTTTGCGACTGAGGCACACATATTTTCCTGCCTAAGCATGCTGTGCGTGGCAGGATTGTTGTGTGTCAGTTGCTCACTCTTGTAGCTAATGCCTAGTGCTGGTTGGAACACTGGTCTCAGATAAACTCACTGGCACATGAAAGCTTCTTTACAGTTTGAAAAACAATCCATCTCTCTTAGTGTGGATTTTTTTTTTTTTTTTGGCACATGTTATGAGGAATTGGTAGAATGAGGAGTCTTTTCCATTTTCAGTCATTTATTTTGTGGTATGACCTGAATGATAGATTTCCCCGTCCACATGTTCGGTTGTGTAGATACAGAATAGACACATAGCCCCTATCCCAAAGAGCTTTCAGATAAAGCAACTTCTCGTATGGCACTGATGCTTTCAGTTGGTTACAGATAGATCACTGAAGATGCTGGGTTTGTTTTATGTAAAGTGCTGCTAAGTCACGTTTTCTGCTTTTTAATTGTTTATCATCTGCAATGGATAATGAACAGTCTGTAAATACAGCTATCAGTGTGAAAGGAATTGCATATGTAGAGAGGGAAACTGTGGATGGGACTTTCACATGATGTTAAAACAAATACAGCATCTGTAGAGAAATCACTGAGCTGTGATTCCTTCCTAGGCAGGATGCACCCATCCTGGTTACTTGCCTTGGAGATGAAGTATTGTTTTGAAATGAGAAGACTGGGCACTAGGACTGAACGACCCTAGTGTGCCCTGCTTCTTACTTTCAGCATCACGTTTCTCCTAGGTCTTTGCAGCTTTTTGCATTTTCAAGTTTGCTTTAAAGTTCTCTTGGAGCATCACAGGGGACATTTAATTAGCATCTTCACCAAACTTCATTTTTAGTCAAGTGAACTGGGGTGCAGGTCTTGGGCAAGTTCCCTTATACAGGAACAGGAGAAGTTGGATTAAGTGACCTCCTGGTAATTCCCTATCTTCATTACTGGGTGACGTACAACAAAAAATTAATGCCATAATTTTAGAGAACCCTCTCCACCAGCTCATTTTGGAGACACAGGGTGTACTGTAACCTGGATGATTCTACCTTTCTGTTCTTCCACCTTGCTATTGGTGCACAACCTTAAGGACCTTTGAAAATAAACCCTTAGGGTGTCTGCTGAGATATGAGGCAAAATTTAGGTTTCAGATGGTTAGCATCTACCACAAAACTTAGGGTAAGTAGTGAAGTCTAAGTGGTGAGCTCCACATGAGCATCTGGGTTTGAACAGAATCTTACATGCAGCACTGCTGCCCTGGGATATATTATGGTGTGAGAAATAGAAGTGCTCACAAATGAAGAATATGCTTTTGTTTCCAATGGCCGGAATAATAATAGGAGTTCAGTGTAAACATGGTCAAAATGAAGACATGAATGCTTGATATTGAAGGAAAGCCTAATTTTAACTAATGTATTAGAGAAATTGTTCCAGAACACTACATCCTTCCAAAAATAATAACCCTGTCATGTCAGCAAAGTTGGTGTCAGCGTGGGTTACCTGCTGCGTACAGAAAGTGCTGGTCATGTAAGTTAGATCTGCCTCAGGGCTAGTCTGACTTGCACACCCGACCTTTCAAAAATGTTTTTTGTTCATTAATCAATGTTCTTTGCTCCAGCTTGCCAGCTTCCCCTCTTTCCGCTCCTTCATTGTCCTCCTTTTTAGTTTGTCAGCCTACCTCCCCCAATAACCTCTGACTACATACTAGACAGAGGCTCCTAATAGCTCCAGTTGAATTTTATTTATCCTTCAGTAAAGCCAGACAGTCACACATGTCATTTATTTTCCTTAAATTATGGTGAAAGAAACATGTATGAATGCTTTGGATTGTGGTAAAACACGATTGCTGTTTCAAATGACTTTTTGCAATTTTAGGAATAGCAACGAACAGCATGATCTGAAGGGGACTTGTTTTAGACTCAGAATTTCTAGGATATTTTCATATATTTAGTTTTTGCAAATGCACTTTAGGCTTTGATAGATTAAGGCTGTAGGGTTTAGGCAAAGTGAGAGCTATTTTTAAGTTTAATCTACGTTACAAAACAAACTCTACATGAATTCGAGATTAAAAACTTGCGGTACAGGTTAACTGGTGGTGACGAAATTTTGTTCTTAAACTTTCAATATATTTTTTCACTGCCAGGTTTTTGTCAGGACTGGAATGAAAGTTGAGTAGGGAGAGGATAGGAAAGATGAGATGCTTACCATGCATAGAGTAAGGCAGTTATGCAACTAGGTTGCCCTTGGCAGCACCTGTACAGATGTCTGCATGATCTTTACACTAGAACAAGGATTTTACAAGTTTAACTTCCTTATTGTCTCATGGTGGCTAAGATCCTACTATAGATAAGACCCAAGCATTCAGTAAATGTTTTATGATCATGGTGTATTTAAAACAGTGTTTTACTCCACAGGATTATGTCCCACTGTTAGCAAATCCAGATTACATTTTTCATCTTAATGATGACTTGAAGAGCACAAATGAGTTGCAGTATGCAAAAGTTTAATTTCACTCAGAGAAAGAAAGTGCTTGGGTTGTTTTTTTGTTGGGTTTTATTTTTTTTTTGGCCAGCTTTTCTTAAGTTCAGTAGACATTAAAATAATTGTATGAAACAATTACAACAATACGAACAAATCCTCACTTTTCAGAATCAAAATATTCATTGGCTTCAACGGAATAAAAGCTGGAGTGTGGTAAAAATGCTTCTCTTCTTTTAGAAAACTATTTTCAGCTATAACTTCAATTATCAGGACCAAAATATTTTGTTGAAAATTGCCAACTTTGCAACAAGGGAAGGAGCCTTTAAGGGAATATCTTCCTATTTCAAGTATTTGAAATTTCTGAAATACTTTTCTAGAAAAAATTATTGCCTGTTTGGAAGAGTTTTTGCTCAGAGTGGGAAGTTCTGATAGGAAATTTTCAGCTATTGTGAAGGGCACTATAAGCCAATGAGGCTGCCTGCTAGTGACATTTAAAAAACATTCATTATGCTGTCCAGTCACCTGGGAAGTCAGTCCAGCACTGCTGAACAGAAACAGGGACAATTGTGTCAGGGCTGAGCTCCCCAAACCGGTTTTTAACCCCAGTCCTGCTGCATCCATTTGTCATCAATTGTCCTTGTGTGAGAGCCTTTCAAAACTGGCACTTCAGCAAAAGAGGTGTGAGCTCCACAAGAGTGTAAGCACTCACTGGTGCTACACATTTTCCCCAGCATACCTGGAACCTGGGATAGTACTAATTCTGTTTGTATACATGAAAAGATACCATTGCTGACAGAACAGTTCACAGAACTGAGGATTTTTAAAGAGTATATCAACTGGTTAATATTTATGCATCAGCGTGGCGAGGTACTAGCAATATTATAACAGCGGCTGGGTACCATTTTGTTTTACTTGAGGGAAATTCAATATGAATAAAACAGCAACTTTTCAAACATGACATTTAATCCACTCATGTAAATCATACTGGGAGATCTATTATTCATTATTAAAAGGGCACCATATTTTTATTATACTGAAAATGAAACACAAATGCTGTGAAAAATTTAGTGCCTTTTCCTGAAGTTTCAGGACACTTATCATGCAGTCATCTACCAGGGGCTGACACTCATTTTAAAATATAGCTACAAAATTAATAAATTTGAACTCTTTTGCTTGGAAAAGGAGGATGTTCTATTTCACTGAATGAGGGATTTATTATTTATTTAAGGCTTCCTAAATACTTCAGATGGCAAAGTACTTTGATAATGTTCACATTTGGAGCTAGATATGTAACGAATAAAGTTCATATCTTTGTTGTTATTAGTCATTTCCAGCATTTTCTTCCCTGAAGTGCATTTTGAAAACTACATATATCAGAAACTGATTAACATGACCTAAGGTATTAATTCTTAAAATATGATGAAACAAACAATTTCAAGGACATTATTTTCTGTATGTCAGCAGCTGTCTAAGGACTGTGATGCTTTTAATAATCACAAACCAAGGTATCATTAGGAAAAGTAGACCACAAACTTCCCTCTCCCCCCTCCTCCTCTCCTTCTGTTTTTTTTTGTTATTGAGTGAAACGCTGGCATAAATGAAGAACATCTAGCTCTAGGACACTTTATAGGACATAATATAAGAGTTTGATACAATATGAAAAAAAAGATAGTGCTTGGCAGTGCCAGAGGACTTTCAAAATGAGAGCCACTTAAATTTTCTCTGGATGTAATTATTTGTAGTTGGGATAAAAAGGTGCTATGTGAACCTTTTGGTAAATTCAATAGCCAAGCTTATAGAGATGCTTGTATTTATTTGAAGACTCCAGTTCTGACATTTTTTTTTTCACAGAGAAGGAACACATACTTTTTACTGCTTTTATTTTGTTTATCTGAGTTTGTCTGGGGGTCTGGTCTTTGATTGCTATTTGCTAGATGTCTCTGCAACAGCTCCTCAAAACGCACTTTCTCAGTGCAATTCTTACAAAGCTATTGCATATTAGAATCTATTGCATCTAACTTTTTTAGCACTGTGCAATTTACTTATGTATCTAAACGGTTACTACTTATCCCAGATTTTGTGTTTTGGTGATTAATAGGAGTTACTTTTCACAAGTTGTCTGGTCATTGTGCTCCAGTGGAGGAGTTCTTGGAAATACCTGCTGGAATGCAATGTGTATGCTGGATCACCTTAAAGCAATACATGCTGCCCAAAAACCTCAGAAATGTGACCTATGCTATAATGCATTGTATCTGACTTGTAGCCTGCTTTGGTAAATCTAGCAGAAATATGTTAGACATCAAAAGTGTCTGGGGACAGCATTTTATTTTGGACCACTCCAAGGTTTATTCCCACTTAATTGGAAATTATATCTGTAAGAGAGCTTAATGTGAGCCATAGGATACAAAAGCTGTAAAAAAGACATATATTATCTAGGGCAAAGCAGCAGGAAGGCAGAATGCAACCTCTGCCCATATCCTTAGCTCCAAATGAACCCCAAACAACAGAAAACACCAATGCCAGCCCCAACAAAAAATTCTGTGATTGGAAAAAAGAGCATCTCCGTGACTCACCAGAGCTGACAGTCTGGAACTGTGAAAAGGGACTAAACTATTTTTTTGGTCCAGATCTGCAAGTCATGGGAGCCAGCAAAACACCCTCAGAAAATGTTTATTTTTTTTGCCTTAACATATCTGATTTTAAAGAGCATTTCACATTTTAAATAATTATCTGTGAGCTCAGGATGAGCAGGGTAAGTGCAAAGCTGTACTACAGAAATGAGAAGAGTATTTTATGCAACCAAAGAACAAAAATGATCCTGCTTAATCATGCAATTTTTAAGCAGAGCACACAAAGAAAAATTATTTTGTTCTCAGAGGCTGGTCTTCCTCTCCTCTTGTGGAAAGAGAGCAGAGCCTGACCGTATCTGGACTATCCAGGAAATGCTGAAGGAGCATGAACTCCGTGTTGTCACTGCTTCCCTTCTGAAGTGAGGGTTGCTGCATCCTTGGCTGGACTGAAGCCTGTGGTTGAAAAGGTAGCCACCTGAGGTGTGATGAAGAATCCAGAACAGCTTCAGGGAAGAGACATGAGATGGAGCTGCTGCTGGAACAAGAAAGAGAGGAAAGCTGCGTGCTCCCCCTCTGGAGCCCGAGGCAGGCAGAGCGGCACTGCTGCGTGACTCAGCCCTGAATGCCGAACGAGCCACGTCTTCATAAGACTCTTTGGCTCCAAGTGGTTTCTGGGCAAAGTACATGTCCCCTTGACACAAAAGAAATAAACTCTGCTGTATCGTGTCTGTAGTCCACGTTATCCTGGGAAACTCATGCTCTGACCGTGCTGAAATCAGTCTCAGGGATAAATAAGTGAAACAGGAGTGTCAGGAGAAGAAACTGGGGTTCCTGCTTTCCTCTCACAAAGACAGTTTCTCCCTCACAAGATGAGGTCAGAATCCACCCAGGCCAGTATATCACCAGAAGCGCTCGGGGAGGCAGGAGCTGGATGTACCATACATTACTACTCCCTGCTGGTCCAAGAGCAGAAAAGAATTAGCAGCAGATGTGCCAGGACAATTAGCAACAGATGCAGAGGCTAAAGCTCACAGAATGCAAACGTTATTCCCCTATATTAGGGAAGAAAAAAGGCCATATTCTGGTTCTCTGGTGTAAGGTACTTTGGTGCATGCGATGCTGCTGGAGTTAACTATGTCCTGAGTTATCTCTCCTACAGGAGAGGCAGGCAATGGGGAATTGTTGCTGCTCTGGTAGCATGGGAGAGGGCAGGTGTTTGCACCAGGGCACTCCGGTGTGGCTCTGGGAAGACTGGAGTGATTTGGCACAGCATGTCAGGAGGAATCCTGCTCTCTGCCACCACTGAAAGCAGTGAATAAATTGCCTACTTACAAATACTGCTGTCCTGTGCTCCTGGCAGATCATAAGCTTGAGCTTGTGTGCTGTGGCCCAACAGCTTCTGGTCCATACTCTCCTGCCATCAGGGAGGCTAGGTGCCAGAAAAAAGCTCAAAGGCTTAAGGAGATCTGCAAACGTCAGGGAGAGGAGTTGAGAGTAATTTGGCCTGTGCCAGACTTGAAAGGTGTACTCTCTCAGAGAACAGGGAAAAGAAAAAAAAATGGTGGGGAAATGAATGGTATTTCACTGTATGGTCCTTCTCTGATTTGTGTGTTATTCTGTATTCAGATACCTGTTCGAAGACAGGCAGTGATGGAAAGCTGGGGAAATAAGTTTTCAGCTATTCCAGAACATTCTGGTGATAGATAGGGACTTTTGGAAAAACCCTAAAAACACGATATTTTATTTTTACTTCAGTCCATGTTTCTATTTCTTCCCCTCTGGCCTTTTATAAATTTCGGAGTTACACAAACACTTCCTAAGAATGCTCTTCTCTCTGCCTGTACACTGGCCTTGCACATAAACAGGGAGACCTTGAAATCTGGTTGTGAAAGCTTCCCTTTAATTGGGCAATAACAGCCTCATCTCCAGCACTATTTATTTTACATAGTAAAGTAATTTTTATTTGTTAGTGATGGGAACTGTTTCCTATTTAAAAGGTTTTCTACCTGTGTTTTACACCAGTGACATTCATGTGCTGCAGTTTTCATAATCAGAAATGATGGGCTGTTAGTTTATATGACATTTTTCAAGATTCTTCTATATAATAAGTAAATATTGAATTGCCTTTGCATATTTTAATTCACTTTAATATGTCTGAGTTGTATTGGTTGAATTTTTGTGTGACATGAATTAAGTAATATGACTTTTGTCCGTTTTTATTTCTAAATTGAAAACACTTGAAGGTGCAGAGGAAAGAAGCAAAAGTTTATTTCTTCTCTGACAAGGTTAAAGCTCAAGAGTAAGTCAGACAAAAACCCCCAAAAGCTCACACGGGATCTGTTTATTGAAATATTCAAATAGAATTCATTCTCTCCATAGAGTGAAACTATGGTGGCATATGGGGAAGTAAGATATATTACAATAAAACTGATATAAAACAGTTGAATTCAGAAATAGTGGCAGGAGATAATTTTAGTTCATTATGATTTAATTCAATTAAATGCAACACTGTTAACTGCAGACTAAGAAGTATTACTCGTGCCTGTGCAGGCACACACAGGCATTATTTATTCTCTGCTGCATCTCTCTTTGCAGAGGAAATTACACCAGTAAAAAGGGGGTGCTCGATGCGCTGTAGCACTGTAAAAGTCTCTATACCTCACAGACCTCAATGGAAATTTGTCCCAGGCAAGGAAAAACATTGAGGTATGGTGCTGGAGAGGAGACCCATCAAAACCCAGGAAGCTGTCCTTAGGTAGTATATGCTCTTTGAATGTCACTAGTGTTGGTGCAGGCTTGTGGCTTAACTTATCAGATAGTGCCTTAAATGAGGTTGCCACCAGCAGGGAAAATATAACTGCTGATTTTATTTTTTTCTTCAGAAACAATCCATCAGAAAAAACTGCTCAGTTTGAGCTTCCTGTGCCTAGTCTATCCCGGGCACCACTCTGAGTCTCTTCAAGGAGAGCAGTTACCAATCCCCATCCTCCTCTATTTACCTGAGCTGTTCCCTGCTCTGTACCTGAGCACAACAGCTCAAACCCACAGAAGCACGCAGGCATTCGAGGACTGTGGATTTCAGTCTGAGCTGTCTGCCTAAATGCCTTTGTGCATCCATGCCTAAGGGTCGTGCTGGCCGTGCCCCAAATCCCAGCTCAGGCTCACAGCCTAGGAGGAGGCTAATGAAGGGCAGGTGGCACAAGACCGAGTTCTCCCCTCTCTCCCAGAGCTTTCTGACTCTGTGGGTGTGGGACAGTGAGCTGTGACAGAGAAGTATGTTCGTAGTGGCAGTGGGAAAAGGTTTAGCATGGGCTAAATGTGTTGAGATGACCTGCCTCTTTTTCGAAACTCTTCTGCTTCAGCCTGGCTATCCCTTCCTAAACAACAAATCCTTCCATGTAAATCATACTCCCAATGTCCATCAGGATGGAAATGAAAGCCCACAGGCACTTGCATGAATGCTTGGCATGATGGCATAGAGTAACAGGCAGAGGCTTGGCTGGGATTTTTGTATGGATTCAACAGAAAGAAATTTCTTACTTGTCAATTATGCTTTATTTGATTGTGTAAGCTGAGATGTGTGACACTGTCCTACCTGGGTCAGGCACCCAGTGTTCATGCTTAAGGACTCCCAATAGTCTTTACAACCTCAGACCTTGTAGCAGATAGGTGTGTTATAAAGTCCTTGCTTATGTTTTGTGATTATGTGTTTCTGTCATGGCATAGTTTAAACACCCAGCTCCTGTAACTGTAAGCAAACAGAGGCTTCCAGTCCCAAAGAGTGAGTCTGCAATCTAGGTCTAAGATAAAAGCTTACAGCAAATGAAGAGTAACACTGAACCAGAAACAAAGAAATAAAATTTTAATAGTGACAATGATTACCCTTGCACCAGCTGCTTGACCACTGTCTGTTTATATGCAAGCTAGCAGAAGAGCATAGACTGATGAATTATTCTTAAGAAAAGAGTAAGCCTGGGAAGCAAGAGAGAAACTGAAAAAGGTGCTGTGATACAACAGTGATTTCATCTGCAAATGCTTTGGGATGGTTCAATATTGCAGGTAACTGTCTTTGATCAGAGCCTCATAACCATCACCTTTAATTTGTAGCACAGAGGTTACTATCTAGCACCCAGCTAGCCAAATGAAATGTATGGCTTGATTAAGGATCTCTTTTGTCAGTAATTTGTGCCTAATGTTTTTAGCTTTCCCACGGGCTGTTACAGAAAATGGTAAATCTGGTTTAAATGAAACCTGATACTGTTAATGGTTTAATAGCAGCTGCCACAGGGTTATGGCATTTTTCAACAGATGCTTCTGTTTCATTTTAAGCCTACTCTAAGTCTTAGAATATATTTACATAATTAATATAAAGTACACCTACATAATAATGACAATATTTATAATTTTAAAAGATTTCCTTAAATGACTTCCTCTCCCTTGCTGTTATCCTATCACAATATAAAACTTGAAAAAGGAAGGCATATTATTAGAAATAATAATTTATATTCACCTCTTCAAAAAAAGTTATAGAATGCTGTGAACACTTATAATCTCCTAACATGGCAGTTATTGGTGTAGGCAAATCCCTTGCTGTTTCAGAAAAAGAGAGACAAAAAGTTTGGCTGCACCTGAGTTATGCTTGTTATCTTACCTACTGTTCAGTCAGGAGTATAAAAGAAGTGATGCTTGTATTCAAATATACACATCAAGAAAGGGCTGTGTTGACGTGTGTGCTTACATACAGAAATATTTGAAGCAGTAAGGATTTGTGGCTGATTTTTGGCTGCAGAATGTTGTCTGATTGAGGAAATCCCTGCTAATTTAAGAAGACTTTGGCATTTTAGGCTGTTTGTAGTGGGCAATTGGTTTGCATGGATTTCTTCTATTTGGAGATCTTATTCTTGACTTGCAAGAAGTACTGAGGGTGTATCCTACAGGATACTCAGAGTGAGAGGATGCTCTTGTATACTGTGGCCTTCTGCTAGTACATGTCAGTTCACAGTGAGGAGGGAAGGAGAAAAGGCTTCTCTTTCTTTGCCTTGGCTGGAAGGCAAGGTAATGTTGACCAGGCAAGTATACCAAGGCATTTGCTGCTATGAACTGTGAGAACTCAAATAGAAACAATAAAAAGTGAAAAACGTTCAAATAACAGAAAATTATCTCTATTAAAGAAGCATCCAAGATAGTTTATTTAAAAGATTAGGCAGTCCCAGTTCTCTCAGGAGAATGTATAGGAGCAGTGGTGAAGCCGATGTTTCACTGTGTCAGAGGTGTGGCTGATGTATTTGTTCCTCTTGTCCCCAAGGTAACTACCCTTCGTAGCTGTTAGCCTGGGTATCATGGTATCATCTTCCGTGTTCTAGGTTTTGCGTGGGTTTTGTTTTATTGTCCTTTTGAATGTATGAGAATTGCAACAGGACTTGGGTCAACGCCCACCTTAATTAAAGAAAACAGTTAAAACTGGGGCATAGGACCAGATTCATTTTTCTTTGTGTTTACCCTTCTTTCTTCTGTACCCGCCAAAACCTTGCAGAGCGATTTACATAAGTTCATTACTTCAGGGTGTTTCTTCACCACTAGATTTCAAGTCTTTGCCATGGGAACACAATTGCTCCAGGCCCCAAGGCATTGGTAACCCTCTTCCACCCCTCCAAACTGCTCAGAAGAACATCTATACCTATCTTATGAAAAGTGCAAACTGTGTTTACCAGCCTCTGGTATGCTGAGAACTTTTTACCTCAAAATCCTTTTAAGCACTGAGGTTCACATACTTTTCAATAAGAGCTTTAATTTAAAGGAAGAAAGCTATTATGTACCAACATCATTCCCACAACTGGGTGGAGAAGAGTTTGTGACTCAGTGAGGAGCAAGTTTGCAAGTGTTCTCTCTGGGTGTTTGGATGAACTTTCCAAAGTTGCTGCAAGATGAATCCAGTGGTGAATCTTAGCAAGCCCTCCTAGGGACACCTCAGATTTCCAAATTGGTTTGTTACTCTGTCTTAAAGATTTCTAGTGGCAATGTTTTTCCACCACTGGTAAATAAAGACAGAAAACGAATGTGTTCAGAAAGCCAAAGGGAAAAAAAAAAAGAAAGCATAAAATAACCACATAAGAAAAAGCACAGCATTTTTTGTTGGAGTGGGAAATTGTTCAAATATATGATTTTCAGGAAAAGAAGAGTTGTTAATTGTTTTAGCATGCAAAATTGGTCCAAAGGTATGAAGTTTCTAGAGCTTTAGATGATAAAAGAAAGTCAGTTCCCTTGTGATGTTTTTGTAACAAATAAAATTTTTCTTCCTTTGCTAGGTTCTACCACATAGAAAAGCTGTGAAGCCAGGCATGGTACTCCTCTTTGAACTCTTCCTTCTTCGTGGCAGCTATACCTGGATTGATCAAGAAGTGGGATGGGGAGCTTTTCCCTTATGTGATAACAATTCTAATGCTTTGGAGGGAAAATTTAAATGTCCCTTCCTCAGAGGCCATTATGACTCCAAAGTTGACCGATTCAAAAAAATTGAAAATTTTATTTCTCAGGACTTGGATCATTGGTTATGCAATCTCTACTTTCAGGTTTGTATTTTAAAAAATTATTTAGTTTCCTCTATATTTTTCTATATGATTCTGAAATTGGATTGTGGCTCATCCCCCATTTACTGGGGTGTCTGCTTTAATCAGTAAGCAAGGGAAAGACGTACATGGGAAAGTTATATGGGAGGAAATTGTAGTAAACAGAGAACAGAGAAGCAAGAATTTCCTAAAATTCTTCTAGCAACGTCTTGGACTTCTAGGCTTCACGAAGAGTGTACAGCAAGTGTATTCTGACTTTGTGGAATTCTGAACTGCTTTTTATTGTTTTTTTTTTTTTTTCTCCTCTTCATAGATAATTAAACTACCACAGGATTCAGATAAGCAAAATAAGCGTGGTATGCATCTTCATCTGCCACCTGAACTTCTCATGTATTCAAGCACAGCTGGAAAGAATGATGTCTCAGAGAAGGTTGTACGGTCTGGACCACAAGGTGATGGATTCATACTTTGATGTTTACATTCAGGTTTTCACTGGAGCAACCCATAGTTTCATTTCAATGTTGGCTAGTCATTATTGTTCTTGTTAAGCTAGATTGTCTTCATTCAGATATGGGTCCAACAGAAATAGCAGAAATACTATGACTCTTTATTAAGGTGGTTTAACTTTGTTTCCAGGTGTGAGCAATTTAAACTGTCTTCATTTCTGAGGATGAAATGGCCATGCTGGCCTATGCTTAAGGCTGAATAATGCTTGGAATGTCACAGCAATAACAGTTCAGCTGCTTAAGGCACCAAGCTTACAGGAAGAGAAAAGAAAAAGGTGCTTTTTTTGTGTACTTCTGGAAGAACTTTAGGACCTCTCTGGGCTGCAAGAGGGACTTCAGATATGGCAGGGAGATAGTTCTGGCATCAGAAGCATGCCTTATGCTACTCCTATGAAATTCTGTTAAGATTCAATCAAGTGGTAACCCACAGGAAGGATGATCATTTACTTGTGTACAGCAGATCTCCCCAGAAGCTTAAAAAATCACTGAATGTTCCTTTTAGACTGATCCTCTCTGGCCTCTGTGAACCTTCTGATGCAGCTACACAGGGGACACAACTGACCGTATTGCAATGGACTCACAGATTGCTCCTCTACTGGTAGAAATACAGTAATGAGAAGAATGTCAGGACACTGCAGTTGTTCTTTCTTTTTTCAGCATGTGGGATCAGACTGCCATGAACAAAAGAATTTGGTTTTGCTAAACAGATATTTCTATATTCTGTCCTGTTTAATGAACTGAAGCATTCAGCCAACCCATAGATTGTAGCATATATGTGAATATTATGTGCAGATCTGAAACAGAATTAGTTCTAGGAACAGAGGTTCCTTAGGCATTTGAGAACAGCAGTAGTGATGCACTGTAGATGGGACAGGAGGAGAAAGGAGAGGATATTGAAAGGAAAGAAAGAGAATGCATAAGCAATAATCATTTAGCATGGTAAACGGGCAGCTCAGGTTGGAAGCATAACTTGAGATGAGGAGAAGTATTTTTCAGACAGTTAGTGGTGATTTAAGAGATAAGGAAAATGAGGTTTGCCCTGAGATGCTTTTGGACTAAGTAGCAACTACACTGTGATCAAAAGGCTTTTATATAACCACCCAGATAAGAGAAGAATGGAGGTGTAAACATGCACTGTATAGAGGATTAAGGTCCTTTTCGTTGTCATATATCTTCTACATATCTGCTAAGTTGCTTTGAGATGGAGCAAACCATGAGTAGCAGATCCAAAGGGTAGAACTGCAGGCAACTCTTATCAGCAGTGAAAAATTATAGACAAACTCTTAATGGACCAAACTTGTTTGGTCCGACCATCAATCTTCACACGCATTTGGAAATGCACCTAGAGGGTGCAGCTAGATAGGTCATGCTTTCCGGAAACACTTGGAAAAACTTGTGATGCTCTGTTTGAAAAGTCAAGAAAGGCATGTTTTTAAGAACTGAGAAAGAACATTAGTGTATGTCCTGTTTTGCATGCAGACTTCTGAAATTTGCTGATAAGGCGATCGTGGGAGATCTGCAATTTTCCTGCCAAGCAGATTTGCACTAACAAAACTTTTAGGAGTAATTTTTGATATTCCTTATATTTATTTATTTTTCTTGGAGCGTTCTTTAAGGATATTATTAGCTGCCAATATCCCCCATGGGTTTGTTTTTTAATGTATCTATACAGTGCTACAGTATGCTGTTTCTGCTGGTGATATGTTGCTAAGAGATTTAATAATGGGTAAACAAACACAACATGTGGTAATCCATTTCAAATTAAAAGTTTATTAAATGCTAGCTTGATGACTTTCTGGCTATTTACAATTAAAGGAACAAACCTTAGAGAACTGGGGATCACGTGGCGAAAATCACAACTTCAACATTTCCAACAGAAAAATGTGTTTATGATCTGTGGCAAGCTGTTGCACATTGATATGCCCTATAAATACAGTATTATATCTGTTAAACCACCAAAAACTGGGGTGGGGATGGAGAAACTCTGTTAGAGTGACATTAAGGTTGAGACACAAGCCAGAGAAGGCAAGAACAGTCTAAATGAAGACGGGTGCTCTGTAACTCACTCTACTGCAGTAGTCTAAATAGTGAGTGATCTTTTATATCAATACCATATGTGGTATTGCAACATATGAGCAAAATAAAGCAAGTTAGGAGATGGTGTATTAACCTTCCCTTCAAGTTTGTCTTGGTTTTAGAAGTTTAAAACAGAACCTTTATATTATTTCCATTAACTCCAGGCTACATTATTATTTTAAACCACAGCTCTACGTAGGGCTAGGTAAGGCTCTCCCCTGCTGCACAGGCTCTCTGGTCTAAAGCACAGTGCAGGGAAATGCAACATAATGCTTTCCATTCTACCTCTTTTGCAGATCACAGATTCATGTTATCAGATCTGGTGTGTCTCTTAGTCCAAACCATATCTTCTCTCCATTCTTTTGAAGTGGTGTTTTCCTAGAGGTTCATGGCAGAAGACAGCTTCTGTTTTTGCTACCACCATCCTTTGCTTTGCTTAGGAAAATATTCTCCTATTGATCTGTTGCCCCTTACAGGATCAACAGTCCCTGTCAGAGAATAAATGACAATTTCTGAGTGGAATTCATTATCTGTTGTTGTGAGGAAGGTGGTAACAACTCTAGTAGAAGGAGCTTAGGTAAGAAAATTTGATGCAACTACCAGGAATGCTGCCTTGGTAGGCTTGAATCTAAGTAACGTGGGCTTCTAAAATGCATGAAAACTTCAAAACTTTGAGTCACCATATAAACACTAAATATACAAATCCATCAAGAAAATATTCTCACAGTGAAATCCAGCAAGAGCCCTTTTGACTTTAGTGTCCACAGGAAGAGGGGATTCATGTGTGCAAAATGTCAGCATAGCAGTCGTTTTTGGAATTGGCAGCTCTTTCATCCTCATAAAAGTGGATGGACAGCTCTCATATATTAGTTCTCCAGCTCAAACACTTTTAGGTCAGACACAGGCTCGTTTGGGAAGTGTCACTCTGCACTTGTTGGGAACCTTCTTCCAAATTCTTGCTTTTCCAGCTGTGCTGTTGATCTGACTTGACACACAAACACCAATTTGTGCCCATCTGAACTTGTGATCAGATAAAACAGGCAAGTGGAAAGCTAGGGATTATTTTATTCACTGAAAAGCTTTTTAATTCCAGTTGGCTTATTCATACCACTTTAAGGTTGGCCATTTTGAAGTCCTGAAGTTGTGGTCAGCAGTGTACCAGCATATACTGATGTTCACTCAAGACCTAAAAAGGGTGCTTGCAAGGCAGAAGGTGGAACAGTCACTGAGGATTAGGATACTGAAACAGTATTTTTTTTCTTTTTTGGTGCTAAGTTTTCTCTATTTTTGGTGAACCTAAAGAGTCATGACCGACTGTGCATTTTTTTTTAAGCAGTAATTATCCCAATATCTGGAGTGTGAAATCAAGAAAGGAGTTTTACTTAGCCTGGCTATGCTAGGGGAGTGGTGTTATCAGACAAGATTTTGAGGGAAAGTGTTCAAAGGTAGCCAGGCTAGTTTGGTCCCAGAAGCAGGATGATCTTGCTGTAATAGAACTGGTACAGTGTTGCATTAGCATGACTACCCTGCTCCCAGTGTCTGGGCTAGCAGAGATGTTTGTTGCTATTGCTTTTCTGGATAGATTTGCCACATAGAAAGACTTCCACTACCTCAGCTGTCTTTGGACTAAACACCTACCTGCAGATTTTCTGTGTCTAGCATTTTCTTTCCAGAAAGTCTGCTAGTCCTATCCCTCCTTGCTCTACTACAGGAACATAAAGAAAAAAAAAAAGCAGCTGTTTGAGAATGGTTTTAAGGGCACTCATTTTGTTTACAATGAACAAATATCTCATTTTCCCCCTACACTTTTGTTTTCTTTCCCCTCACAAGGTTTGCTGTCTAACAGCAGTGCATGTGGCTCCTGTGCCTATGCATCCACCACAGGAAAAGTTAGAACCACAGAAATGTCTTTAGTTCTCAGACTATGAGCTTATAACAGAAATAAATATTATACAGAGAGATCATTTTCAGGTGCACAATTTTTCTGATTACTGTACAATTCAGAACATTTTTTGGTCCGCCTTCCTTCTGTCTGTCTGCTTGGCTGTTAATAAAAAGATTGGTTTGTACCACTTGGCTTCAGCAGTCCTTGAAACTCACCAGGGTTGTAAAGCTTTAAACAGTTGTGCAGGTCTTTAATTGTAAATTAGTTTTGACAGGACTGCTAAGACAAAGGCCTGGCCCATCCCATCGTGATGCTAGCCAACAACCCCTTACTGCTCCTGGAGCAAGGAAACATGTGGAAGGAATTGTTCTTTCACATTTCACAGCTTGTCATTTCCTCTGCAGGGCAACCTCTGACCTTCCCGAAAGATCCCGACACCCATAAGGGAAGTATTCCCACTGTTGTAAAGGAAGTGGAAAAGCAGTTTAATGCTGTGAAAGGAGGAGAAGAGTGTGTGTCAGAAGAAGCTGGGAGGAAAAGAGAAGAGCTTAAAATGCTTCCAGCAGGTTAGGACTTTTATTGCGTTACTTAATTTACTGAGAGTTTGCAAATAGATCTGCTTGGCATGTGTGTAAGTAGCCCCGTTTGCCTTCTCCTTCGCCCTGTGATATCATCTCATCATTATTTCACTGGGCAAAGGAAGTGATGGGAGAGTTTAAATCAATTGTTAGGGATCAAAAGCAGCTTAGGCAAAAAGGTACAGAAGCAGTGGAGTCCCCTGTCTAAAATATATTTGTAGGCCAAATGTGTTAGTAATTACAAGGTGTGTGTGCAGTGCACTGACAACATTAGATTACGGCTGGTGTTTCTGTGACATTTTTACATCCTTTCATTTTATTTGGTCATTTATATCCATGGATCACAACATGTTGCTGTTAGGTGCTAGGGAAGTACTTTTTCTTCCTGCAGCACATTAATAGCAATATCCTTTGTTAATTGTGCTGAGCTAAATTACATAAAAGTGCCTGTCTGTATTTACATCAGGTAGCATTTGCTTCTGGGTTGTAGGATTGCAAGTTGCTATGGTGGGGTTTTTTCTTGGTTTGGTTCATTTGCTTATTCATTTTTGTTGGTTGTTTTCAGGATTTTTTTGTTAGTTTGTTTTTGGTTTTAAGTCCCAGGTAAAAGGTATTTATCTGAGAATTGAGTAATACAACCCCTAGGTCCTCTCCTAAACTCAAAGACTGCCATGACGGCCAAAGGCAGACTTACCCTGGCCCAGGAATTTGAAGGTACCAAGGATATGGATGCCTACTCCCACTTCATAACCTGGGCCGGTGCGTAGAGATGAAAGTGCAAGTGGAAATAAATTAATCCCACCTTTTGAAGGGAGAGGGTGACTTTCCTTCAGTACCAGGAAGCTGTAATAGTTCATGATTAGACACGGAACTGTGAAATATTAGGTAAGAAAGAGCTACCTGAGGTCTGATAGCTACCTCTTATCTCTGTAAACAGTAGCTTGCTGTCTTCAAGTTTGTGGGCTTCCTAAAATGATGCAGTAGAATTTTGGAGGAATGTCAGTTTGAAGCCAATTGACATGCCAGCTTCCCTTTTACAGCAACCCATGAAATATCATTCAAAAATAATTTCTTTGGAGTCGTCCTTCTCTGCTGACTGTCCAAGAAGGCTAGGACTATGCATCTGCTATTATAGGTGCATGTGCTGAATCTGTCAAGTGGGCACAGATAGAGGTAGGAGCTAGTATGGCATTGCCAAGTCAGGATTCATAAATGCTGAATATTGATATTGACCATCACAGATGTGTAAGAAGTAGAATACAGAGCTGATGTCATTTTTTGTTAAAAGGATGTTTGTGACAAAAGGTTAAGAATATTACAGAAAAAAAATAATAAAAATTTTCAATCTTCCAAGGGTTCTCATTACAAGTCCTGATAAGACATGTAATGTCTTTTCTAGATGCTGGTCCTTCCAAGAATATAAACAGAGCCCTAGCTTAGAAAATTTCTCCAACTTCTGTATCTACTACTTCTTGAATCTACTTTGAAATTTATTTTGTTCCTTTGCCCAGCATTAGTTGTGCAAATCAGCTTAAAATACTCAAAACAGTAAAAATGTAAGTAACCTGCATGAACAAAAGGGTTTTAAAATAATGTTTAATGGTGTTTGACATTTGATTTTGTCTGCTTTTAATTTTTTTTTCTGATTTCTTTTCCTTGACTACATTTGGATGTTTCCACCTTTAGAGTGCATCTCTAAACCCAATTATTAGTTGTGCAGGTCAACAGGTATTCCTTCTCCCTCTTCCCCTCACCCGTGTTTATCTAGATCTAAAGCCAGCATGTTGAATTTTTGTTCAAATTACTTATGTGGAGTTTGGCAGAGATCCAATGCCAAACACAGCATTTTAGAACCTGCATTTTCAGTTCAAGACAGTCTCTTACAAATACCCTGAAACAATGTAGTTACAGAAGTGGCCTGATTCGGAAAGGTACTGAACTACCACAACTTTTAACAAAGCAAGGTTCAAAGGGCATTATTTTGCATCATCTTCAGCTCTGACTAGGTATATTTAAAAGACAGTACTATAATTGACTGAGGACTAAAAAAAAAAAAAAAAAATTTTAGGTTTTCCTTAAATAAAAACAAACTTCC